>OX411307.1:178031887-178460132 GCA_948150685.1 Rhaphigaster nebulosa
GCAGAGACAGTGAACATTGTTTCAAGGTGGACAAGGTTTTATGTTGCTAAATTAAAAATAAGTACTCGAGGTAAGATTTAATGATAAAGACGAGTACTGAAAATACACCTACACAATACAGCTAGGCAATTATAACAATAGCTTAATCTCAGATCAATATATTTTTTTAATCATTATATAATTACTAGCTTGATTGATATGTTATAAAACATATATATATATATATATATATATATATATATATATATATATATATATATATATATATATATTGGCACTATAGACCATTAGCCGCCCTATGTGGTCTTACAGAGGTTTTAAATGCTTGCAGGAGCACAGGCAACCTGGAGGGGGTCACAAAACATCATGTTGCTGTGAACCATGGTTTCCATGGTGCAGCGGCAGGCTACCCATAGCTTCATAGCCAGTCCCTTTCGGGCCAATTTGGCAGTGTCCTTCCTGCCGACTAATTTGGGTTCAAGGATAGTGAAAATCGGTCTAGATCCACAGATTATGGCTGTTCAGGGCCAGCAGGTGCACGAGGACTTATATTTCTTTCCCTGAAGCAGACCATCCATGAACCAAACCTCTGGGTAGCTATTTGACATCATGGAATACCAAAATGCAATTCACAATTTAGGTACACAGGGTAGGGTCATCACTCCAACATCTAGTCTGTGTGAGTTGCTACTAGTAGGTAGTAGGCTGACAGGCCTCACATACCTGAAGGGGGATAATCGTGAGCTACATGGCTCTCTCCGGTAGATGGTCACCCACCCAAGTACCAACCATGCTCGGCGTTGCTTAATTTTTATTACATATTACAAGCACCTTATATATATATATATATATATATATATATATAAGGTAATAATAACTAAATTGAGTTTCTCTCTGTAAAAAGAGATTATTTTATTAGTTTCATAATTTTTTCATAATTTATATCATAGATTTCATTTACAACGAGCACTCTTACCTGTAAAAAGAGAAACGGCATTTAAAGCTATTATAACACAATAAAACAATTTATAATTCAAACACACTATATTAAAATGCCAGCTTCAATGTAACCTCTTTTTACCACTCCATACGATCATTATTCCCATATGTTCTTTTTAACTGACTAGGTTTAATTATTTAAGTACTTGTAAAATTCAAATTAAGTTTAAAAAAATAAGACGAACTTGCTAGGTGACGTCGACTTTCTTTTACATCTCCCCCTCCCCTAGGGAAAGATTTTTTTTTGGTCTGCAAAAATGTATCTATCATGCATGAAATCCGGAACTGGAACGAGTTCAGCGATATGGTTTTCAAAGCTAATTTTTTTATTTGTTTCTTTTGTTTGAAGGTGGTTTTGCTAAGGACACTTCTATGCGAGATCTTCCCAGATCTTTATCATTTAATTTTCTCAGAGCAGCTATTGCATGATCTCTCCTATCAAAATGAATGAATACGTAGTCTTTAATTATTTTTACTCTATCCACTTCACCAAAGGCCTCAAATACTTCTTTAAGTATTTTTTCTGAGCATTCTTGGGGCAACTTTCTTACATGCAGTACCTTAACCTTTGCCATCCTTTCTGAGCTGGGCTCTTCCTGAGGAATAGCCCAATTGACTATGATGTCACAGCCCCACACCTTGATCCGGCCGTTGCCCAGCCATCGTTTTGCCAATGAGGCAGCTTTGTGTGACTTATATTCGAGAAAACAAAAGCCACGGTTCTTCTTCTTTTCATCAGATGAACAGTATATGACCACATTAGTGAGATTAGTAGTTAATTTATGAAACTTGTTCAAGATCTCCTTTTTTCCTTTAGACTTTGGTATCTTCCCAACAAAAAGTTGCAGATTCGGTACGCTAATGTTCACTTTTAGGTGCTTGTCGGGTTTGATTTCTTTTTTATTTTCAACAGCGCACATATAATGTCTTTTACTACAATATTCATCTATTAACAAATAATTATGTGCCTCATAATCTTTTCCAGTGCCTATGTTGTATTTATCTTTAGTTTTCTTTAGGTTATCCAAACCTTCATTAATGTTTTGTTTTTCTTCAACTTTTTTCTCTGAGAAACCAGAAATTATTTCTTTATTTTTGGAGTTCATTTCCTTTTTATTGTCTTCCTTAGTGAAGTTTTGAGTTTTATGTGTAATTTCCAATTTTTCGTTTTAAACTAACTGAAATTTTTTTATGCAAACTAATCCAATTAAAAAATCGTTATCAAAATTTTCCTCATCTACCACAAAACACTAATATTTTTTTCAATATCAAAAATCTTAACCTTTATAGTTACCATTTCAATAGTTTTTATCACACGATTAATCATTTTTATGTTTACATTTTTTTTTTATTAGATAGTTTCGTACTTAAGTATAATAATCTTGAATTTATTAAAGAAATATTTGAACCTGAATCGTAAATTTCCAAAGTTTCTAATGTATCGTTTAGCAATAATTTAATTTTTATTAATGGCATAACTCCGTTTTTTTTTTGTTTTTTTTTATCCATTTCATTTACTTCTGTTTCTAATTCAGCATTATTAACATTTTTCATTGAAACTCTTTCTGGACTATTACTAATTTTATTTTTAAACTAACAAAAGGTTGGTTTATGTGTGTGTGATGGGTTACCATGACCTTGAGAAAATTATCCTTTCCCCTCGGATAATTGAGGCCTGGCAAACTACTTGAGGCATAATATACTAATGAGCACAGAAGTAACTACCCTGCAATGCTTCCTAATCGGAAACATGTAATTTTTCATCATAAATCACTTGAAATTAATTGAGCACCTGGGAATTAGGCCCATTTGTACATTACCTCACAAAGGACATACCTATAGGATATCAAATTGCCTGCTACTCTTAAACAGCCATAATTTAATATATAAGATCTTCATTTTAATATGAGTAATTAGAGAGTAAATGCTTGTGCATAACTTTGTGTATATTCTGTTATAGTATGTATTCTAGTTTATTAACTAATGCTTACTTTTATTTTTTTTTACTTTTACTTTTTCACTTTTTTATTTTAAAAAAAAATTCTTACCAAACTAACTTAGAGTTGCCTGAAACTGAACCGATAACAGCGGCCTAAAGGAAAACTTATTCAGAAGTATATGATTTATTCTAATAGAAAATTATTTAATGAAGCAATATCTAAGTTGCTAGTTTCTTGTATTATTATGATAATGATTGTATCACTCATAATACTTAATTAATTATTTTGAAGTTATTTAACCGCACAGAATTATGAATGATGATTAATAATTATTAGTATGACTTTTTAACCTTGTTATTTTACATCTTAGGTGACAATATAACTGCTACCTGTATGGATATTCTCCTTGATTTGGCTCAAATGTGTGCTTCTTTCAACGATATTGCCATGACTGAAAATGGAATGAAAGCTTGTGTTTCACTGGAACCAACATTTTTAGGTGACCCACAAGACTCTTATCATCTTGGATGCTTTGATATGGGTCCACATGGAATGAGTATGGTTAATAAAACAAGGTATGACTTAATAATTTAGTTTCATTTAATATTTGCAGTAGTATAATCGAAGAATTTGGATTACGACAAGCTATTATATGTTGCTCTAAATAATTTTTTAACACTCAATATGTTACATCATCATCACAAACCTGCAAAAGTTTTACATATTTTTGTGATGACTGGGCCTGTAATAAATCAATAACAAGGTAGTGTGCTCAATAACTGTCTGATATATTTTCCTCAATTTTACAAGGTAATGCCTCTGAGGCTAGTAGGCTGACAGCAAGGTAGCCGATTCATAGTAACTTTCATGGGTGATTATTATCTTATATAGTTTTTATACTGTGGTGTAGTACAACTAGAGTAGTATGAGTGTGATTTACAATTATGTTTATTTGATCCGCATGAGCATGGCTTGAATCGGCCTTACAGATCATTGATATTAATATTACAGTAGCTTCCATCTTTAATAGATAGATTGTAGTATGATAGTACAGTAACTTCATGTAGTTAATGTACTCTGGACTTAGTTCGCCTTGGAGGTGATGCTTAAGGGTTGGTACCTGCTTCCTATAGGTTTGTGCATGACCATTCTGTTGTCAGTGGCGAGAGCAAATTATAAAATGGTCAGCACATAATGATAATGGCTAGATAATGATTGAATAGCAACAGATATAAAAGTTGAAAACTATCAGGCAATTTATATTTTATCAGGATAAATTTATTACAATATACTAATTGTGGTATGATTTTAAATATCCTACTGCATTTCAAACACAATATTTTATCAATTATACATATTTTTCTTTTTTTTTTTTTTTTGCATGAGTCTAAAATTGTCTATATTCTTATGTTTATTTCTTACTTAATGTTTCATATTTTGCTTGTAGCACTTAAGTACTCATATCTTACTTGTAGCACTTGATGTTTCATATCTTACTTATAGCACTTGACGTTTCATATCTTACTTTTAGCACTTATTTTAGCCCCAACCATCATCTCCTAGTTAATTTTTTTCTTTTTAATTTTTTTTTTTGTTTTCAAAATCATTGATTTCAATTATGTCAATGTTAAATTGTAATATATTTTAAGTATAATTACTAAAGCTAAATTGTAATATAAATGAACATACATTAAAAATATAATGCTATTAAGTAGGGATAAATTGTAGATTTATGTAGTAAACTATATTTTTTTAAAGTGCGGTAGTACAAAGCACTGAGACTGCTGAAGTAGAAAAACCTGTCAACGAGGAATCATTAATAGCTGCTGTAAATGAATCTGCTGAGGAAGGCATCGCTTGGTTTAGCAGTTTCTTAGGATTTAACTTCGGAAATGCAAATGTGAATACAAGTTCCAGTGGCCATTAATCATAAGAATATTTCTAATTTATTAGTTGAAGGAGTCAGATCTTATTTATTTATTTATTTTTAAAAAATGTTCTATTAATTTATGTTAGCATCTTTCAAGTATTGTACGTGAATAGAAAGAATGCTAATTTTAGAAAATATTTTTATGTACTGTGTACATCAGTAAAACTTCTATTAGTACTTTTAAATATACTTCAGGATATTAATAATTTTGCATTAATACAATATAAATGTTAAGAATACACCAGCTAATTTGAATTTGTCAAAAATAATTATAGCATAAATTATTATTCAAAATATGAAGTATTTTGTAAAATATTTTTTCTTTTACATTTTTTTTCTTTTTACATGAACGTATTTATGTACCTATATGAACGTATTTAAACCAAATGAATTTACAATAATTTGATCAATTTTGTTATTGAAAACAGTATAATTAATTATTAGCTATATCTGAAAATATAATTGAGCATAATACTTCAAATATGTTATCAGATTCTTAACTATAGAAGATATTTTTTTAATATTTTAAATTATTTAATGAATTTTTGTATTAAAAAAATCACCTGTGAAAATTAAACTAAAACAGGTTTGTCTTTCTGATAGTAATTTATAACATTTGTGTGAGAAGCTTTACCTATCATGATGGCCTTTTCCTTCTTCCCCTTCCTATGTTGTACCTTTCAGCATTGAGCTGTGATGAACTAATGTTGCCAATGCTATTCAAAAGCTATTGTTTTGAATCTATTATATGTCATTAGAAATTTACATATTTACTAGAAGAGGTCCCAGTACTTTGGATTAACGAATGCTTCTTTCATACCTCAACCACTGGGTCTTCCCAGGGGAGGTGATACTGATTTGTGAACTGGACATAACCATCATGGTAATTTACTGTTCTGTTGTGAATCTGAGTGCTGTGTACTATGAACCTATGAATAGTCATAGAATAGTCATTTATCATAAATGATAAAAATTCATTTTCAATGATTTAGTTTCTAAACAGATTCAGAAGATATATTTTTGAAATATTTAGATTTCAGCTTTTAACTCAACATACGTCAATTGTCCACACAAATTTGTTCGAATGAGTAATCCTCGGCTCTTTATGTGAGAAAAACAATTTTAATAGAGCAAGTTGAACCACCAGTATGCTCCCTTGACTTTTTCAAAGCAAAAAAAAAATCATATGATATATTTTGATAAATGATTCTGCAAGATACCAAGAAACAGTGTTATGAGAGGCTTTGCTGATTACTGAAAAAATGAATGATTTTTTTTTTCCAAACTAAACATTAATTTCACAATTTAGATATCATTGAAGTACTCATTCTTATTTTTTTTAATACTTAAATTTGTTTTGTTTTTTAAGTTATTGTTTGATTTGTTGTCACTATCAAATGTTCAGGTATAAATACAATGACCCACCATAAAATGAAATACAAGTAATACAACATAATGTCTTTTATTTCTAGGTTCAGTAGATTACACAATATTTACATTGCACAAGGTTACATGAAATTTAAAGCTATAAATTGTTAACAATGACAAGTAAATACGATTTTCATAATCCAGATACAGTAATTATTAAAACCTTGAAAAGAATATTAAAATTATAAATTGCAAGATAAACTTCAGTTTCCAAATCAATTACAATTATTGTTTAAATTGTCAATTATTTGATAAATCAATTACATACTTAATGAGGTATGTGAAGTGGATCAACAACTAGCCAATGGTTAAAGTTAAACATCTGTTGTTTACAATTATACACCTTTTACATCATATACATAATTGGCACTACTATCAATACTATTTTCCAATACATAACATAAAACAACAACATGGAGTCTTATTAAAAGTTATTTACAGTACTTTTTTTTTAATTCTTTTTTTAAATTATTCTTTAATACCACAATTGAAGGACATTTCATACACTGAGACTTATTTTGGTCATACATTGGTTCTTCAATCATTTGGCTTTCATCATAGATCTAGTCCAATCTTTTGTTGTTTATTAAAGGTATGGATAGTATATATGCATAAACATATTTACCAATAAATATTTATCTTCCCTTTATAGTACAAAAAACACATACATATAAACATGATTATGTATTTGTGTGTATATGTGAAAATGCATGCTAGTTGATGAGAGAATAATATAATGTAAACATAAAATGCTAGATTGTGTGAATACTATAAATACTACTTCAAAGCCAAATATTGTATTTCCATCATATCATAATATTATAAGTGACAAAGATTAGACAAATTAGAGGGGGCTATTATTAATTTCTTGTCCATATTTCAGTATTCAAATATATTCAGTGGATATAAACAGAAAAAAAAATGGATTAATATATTCACAGTAACCCTCAATAGCTAGTCAGTCTTCTAAAAACATCTTTTTTCACTTCATTCAGTCTGTTTGGACAAATATATAGTCCAAGACTACCAGAACATAAGAGGTGTTGAGAATAAAAATAGCATGATAGAAGCTATAAAATAAGGATTATCAGTGAACAGATCCATGAAAAATAAAATAATTCCAAAATCCTAGAGGATCGGCCAAACGATTCACTGAACAATAGTGTTCAAGCATATAGAAATGCAGTAATCCATATACACACATTATACTATACATTCTTTCATATAAAATAAATAGACATTCTAATACAGTTGACATTGTATAAAATATTTCACAATTACAAAAATTTGTATTACACCATGTTTTAAAGGAACAAATATAACAAAATAAAAATGATCCAGTTAATATTTTCAGAGAGTATTATTTGCAAGATTTTCATACACAACTTTCTGGACCTGGAATAGAATTGGATATAATATTCTGTGTTGTGCCAAGTACATTATTAAGCATTGATGTTTGGGCTAGTGATTCTTGTATCTGGCAGCATCCTGGACTCAATGATGGAGATGTCTAAGAAAAACAATACATATTATTATTAAAACATAATATGCTTTGATGTATGTACAGTGGAACTTCTCTTACCGAACACTTCTAACAGACGGACATCTCTAATAAGCAGACAGTTTTATTTTTCCCAGCGCCATAACATGAACTTTACATTTTTTTTTTCAACTTTTATTAGCCGTACCTTCTAATAAATGGACACGGACACAGATTTAGCCATTTTTGTTTTGATAAAAGTCTCTGTTAAGCCGACATTAGGTGAAAAGAAATACATAATTTCTTAGAACGAAAGATGGTTAGAGCAGATGCTAATAAAGAGAAGGGCAGAAGGGGTGTTTCAGAGTAAACAAGTCAGGGCTCTATTTAATAAAGTAAAAGTACAAGTGGAAATGTTCGTTTTTAGAGGTTACAGGATACTTATTGCCATTAGATAATAATAATAGTTTTATTCAATTTTTTTTTAATTTATTGTTTTTTTAATATAATTATTTTAAATGATATATCGTGTTTCAATATTTCACAGTGTAAGTCAAAGACCCCAGGTGTTCGTATGTAAACCAATCATTTCTGTTTCAAAAAAACTTTTTATATTCATAGTGTTGCTTGTGTTTGAACAATTTTAATTCGGTTATGATACGACCTTATAACTAAGTACGTCGCGTGTACTAGTGAAGGTGAATGTCTTTTAAAAAAAGTTTTTTTACCAATGTATTAAGATGGCACAGAAAAAAAGTGATTTAGTGATACAAAACTTCTCAGAGTGGAGGAGCGTCAGTCGACTCCGACGTGGTTAGTGACTGTCCGATAAAAATTGAACATTTATGTGATGCCTATTTGTCAAAAGACTTTTTAAACTGCGACAAGATGGCTTTATTCTTTACAGAACTGCGGATTAAAACAGTAAACTCCCTTTTTAATTCTTTGTCTGGTTCGTATTTTAAAATCTTTTTTTTCTCATAACCGGACACATCTAGTAAGCGGAGGAATTATCATTCCCCAGTGATGTCAGTTTAAGAGAAGTTCCACTGTATCAGTTTTATATATATATATTAGGGACTTAAATAAGTTCTCGCTGTTTTTTCGTGAAAATAAATGCTTTATTTAAAAAAAAGTAGTAAAGAATATGTCATTGAAAGTATTGTCCATCGCTAGCCACTACTTTCTCCCATCTTTCTGGCAGAATACGAATACCATGTCGAAAGAACGACTCATCTTTTGAAGTTATCCACGAATCGATCCATTTTTTGGCATCTTCATAAGATTGGAAGTGCTGCTCAGCCAGGCCATGAGTCATCGATCGGAACAAATGGTAATCGGAAGGAGCAATGCCCGGTGAATACGGCGGGTGGGATAGGACTTCCCATTTGAGCGTTTCCAAGTAGGTTTTGACCGGTTTTGCAACATGTGGCCGGGCGTTGTCATGCTGCAAAATTATTTTGTCGTGTTTTTCCTCGTATTGAGGCCGTTTTTTCTTCAATTCTCGGCACAAACGTATTAATTGTAGTCGATAGCGATCTCCCGTGATGGTTTCGTTAGGTTTGAGGAGCTCATAATACACTACACCCAGCTGATCCCATCAAAACCAGAGCATGAGCTTGGAACCATGGATATTCGGCTTTGCCGTCGATGTTGATGCATGGCCGGGTTTACCCCACGATTTTTTACGCTTCGGTTTATCGTAGTGTATCCACTTTTCATCGCCAGTCACGATACGATGCAAAAAACCTTTCCTTTTCTGCCGATGGAGCAGCTGTTCACATGTGAAAAAACGCAGTTCGACGTCTCTCGGCTTTAATTCGTACGGCACCCAATTTCCTTGCTTTTGAATCATTCCTAATGCTTTTAAACGTTTGGAAACTGTTGTGTGATCAACTCCTAATGATTCTGCAAGTTCATTTTGCGTCTGAATTTTTTCGGTGCGCAAGAGCGTTCTTTATCTTCAATATTAAAATCATTATTTTTAAAGCCTCTAAACCAATCTCTGCATGTTGTTTCCGACAGAGCATGGTCGCCGTAAGTCTCCACAGGAATTCTATGTGCTTCAGATGCAGATTTTTTTTTAAAAAAGGAATGTAGTAAAATTCCCCGCAAATACTCTTTTTTGGCACGAAATTTGATATGTTTAACGCTGTTTATATATATATATATATATATATATATATATATATATATATATATATATATATATATATATATAATATGTATTGATATTGTTAAATATTATCGTTATAGAATTTAACAATATCAATAGCGAACAAAAGAAATAAGGGTCGAGCAGGTAGAGAAGGGTAACTGACAGGCGATGACAGATGTCACCACATAAGTGATAAAGGATAAGTTAATTTAAAAACCCTACTGAGAAGTTAACACTGTAACAATGCCAAAAGCTGGAACATCTAATCAATTTTAAGAACTGGTCCCCTTAGGCTTGACTGGCCTCGAGGAAAAAGTGGAAAAGGTATGATTAAATTAGACTAGTTGGATAATAGTTCGCAGATACCGGCTGTCAGGACAAGGGGCGGAGCCATCCGATGAAATCCCAGAATTTCCTCCCTCTATAAAACTAGTAGGCCAATGAACATCGTTTTCAACTCCCTCTTAGGCAAAATAAGAGAGAAAGGGGGAAAGAAGCAAAGAGGTGAAAAGGAGGGACTTCTAAACTGATAGGGACTGGGCTAGACTGAGACCGGCTGACGTGAGACTGCTCCTCTGAATCCTGACCTTGCCTGATGCAAGCCTACAACCATCGCCTTCAAGCCTTCGCCTGAGGAACCATCAACACCAATTAGTACAGATAAGAGATTTATGTTAAGACAATTAATGGCTAAGTCTAGGCTGAATCATTCCATGATTAACTTTTTATTGTAATAGTTTGTTATTTTAATTTTGAAGAATAAAGATAAATGTTAGCAAGGAGGTAGTTCTTTAGTAACCATGCCCATATTTAATTTAAATATATTTCATTAAGATAGCAGTAACGTTGATTAACATTAGTATTAAACTTAAAAGTAGGAACACTATCTTGGTTAATTATTAAATAATGGTAAACACAAACCAGGCCTTTGGAAAGGTACCCAATTTAGAGGACAAGGTAAGAAATTCAAAAGTATTCATAAACTTACTTAATTTTGGGTTAATCATCTTCAATGATTGCCCAATGGCATCCCTATATATATATAGACTAATGTATTAGAGCTAAATAGTAATCAAGCTCAACTTAAGTTAGATAAAACATAGCAATATATATATATATATATATATATATATATATATATATATATATATATATATATGTATACACGAATTGATATATCCAGCTACTACAAAAAAAAAATCGATTATCATAGACCCTTGACTACCATGCATGCACCTCCCCCCACTCACATCCCTATAAATTGTATTCCTTGTGACTATTGATTAAAAAAAAGGCATTGTTCTCAGAAAAAAAATTACCACACCGTTCCAAAATGGAGTTCAAAGATGGCGCACTAACGGATTTGACTTGTGTTAGTTTTTCGGTAATTTTCATTCAGGATTTGGCTTAATTTCGCCAAATTATTTTTTCACTAAATTACACTTTCGCAGAGTACCTGGCTTTTTTTCCTAGCTGGGATAGTCGGAAAATCATAAGAAATAGAAAACTAAATAAAATAATTGGCTTAGATGCTAAAAAAACACCAGTAAAGTCAATTTTTCAAGTCGTTCAAACGAAAGTTATGATTTCATCAGGCCTTATAATTAACAACTTTAACGAAAAAGTCTTCAAATAAAATATGCGAAGCCTAAAACATATGTATATATATGTGTGTGCGTATGTATACATATAAATATATATATTTTTATATATATATATATATATATATATATATATATATATATATATATATATATATACACACACACACACATATGCATAGGCCCAGAGGGTATGGATATACAGGGTGTTCCAGCGGACATGAATCACCCCCTGTAGATTCCAGAGTACTAGGAATAAGGGGATGAAACTCGGTGGATCTTTGTTATGAATTATGAAGTATCTTTTTATGGCATTACTGCCCGCGTAAAATTCCAGTTCTTCTACTGCGCACCTAACTCTGGAGTTTCAAATGGAATGGAGTATTTTTTTTTTTTTTTGATCCGTTGCGCCTCGAGGGCGATAATCCCAACAACACGGTTTTTATACAGAATTTCAAATTTCTCTGAAGGAACAATTTTTTTTAGAAAACTATCGAAGTAAAAATTATACAGAATTAAAGCCAGTTTGGAATGAGTCTATTTTTATATTTTTCATTCCATAACGTATCAGAGGGACAATAATTAATAAGAGAAGAGCAGACAGTATCAAACGTCAAAAAAAGTGTGTTTTAGACAAGCTTCCTGTTATTTGTTTAATTTCTGAATTTTTATTGTCCAATAATTACAAATACAAATAATAATATTACATCGATAATGTTATTTAAATATTTATTGGATGATTATTACTAGTATATATTTATAAATTTCAACTAAACATACATACTTAATCACCTGAATGTCAATGTTCTCATAATAAGCGGCTATACTATGCCAAACAATCACATAAAATTGACAAACGAAAGCTTTCGATGTTTTTTTTTAAATTTTAAATGTAAAAAAAAAATTAGTTAGACCCCAAAAAGCACGCTAGTGCTGGTTGAATGTTTATTTAGGGTCTAGATGCACCCTAATTCTCTAACATAATATTCCCACGGTTTTTACTTGAATATTAGAAAACTTCCACTTTTGAGAATAATGAAATTCCTGATTGTATAAAAAGAATTTTATGTTATAAAAGTTGAACAATAAAATACATCTGGAAATCCGGCCAGAAATAATATAATTTTTAACGCTGTGATACACAAAATTATTCTAGGTTTCATAGAAAAGGAAATTTCTTCAATAACCAAAGTTTGTTCATACGCACTCTTAAAATTCATTACAAGAATAACTAACAAAAACAAAATAAAAAAAGCGCATTAAATCTAAAATTTAGATTGATTTAGAGAATCAATAGACATATAATTTTATTTTATTTAAAAGCTAACATTTTAGATTAAATCGTTTAAGGCCGGGTTAACACATGCGTGTTATGCCATAAAGCCGGGGCTACAGGATCCTACGAACACCATACGTTCGGCTCATCGAGTGGCCTTCTGTCCAACTATGAGCTACCAATGCCAAGTGTCGAATACGCTCCGGCAATTGGCGGTATTTTTACCCGAGCCAAAGGATTTTCCAAGATTCCAACATTCGGCACGCACATCTGCAGACCTGTTTTTCTCGGCTAAAAGTTGAAAAGCAAATTCCATTCAAACTTATTATTTTTAAGTACTTTGTAATAATTTAATTTCATACATCGTTTTTTTATTCTAGTCAACTGTAATTCAATTTAAGTCTAATTAATCATGCTTACTTTAAATATTTTGAATTTTTTGTTGTCCCAAGTTAGTTATACAGTAAAAGGAAATACAGTTAACGCCAAATGTATATTTCCAAAAAATGAATGATTTATTAGAAGATAAAAATACCCACAGAAAAGAAAGAATAAACCTTGGAATTGAGCAAATTAATAAATACATAGAAAAATTTCAAAAAATGGGGTAGATACATCGATAAATATACTAAAGTAAAATTAACTGAAAATAAATATACCGAACCCAGAATAGATGGTCTAATCAAATTACATTGGTCTGAAAAAAAATTAAGACCAATTATATTTTCTTTGACATCAATTATAATAATACCTAATAACTAAATAGTTATTGTAACAACTACCCGCTTTCTATCAATTCATTAATAAATTGAAAATATCACTAATTGATTACTAGTTGACCCGTTCACACAGACAGACCAATGGCCCAAAATACGTTTTTTTTTTTGTTTTTTTTTTATTCAGAGGCTCTACAATGCGTAGAACCATTGAAAACTGCACGTCGAAAATTTGATTCCATCACAACACTTTCCTTACCTAGCAACGTCCTGTAGTTCCTCTGACCTGCAGTGGTAGGAAAATAAAAGCGTAGATATGATGTTCAATGCGCTTCATCTTTGCTAATAATGCTCTGATTTCGATGATTTTGTTTTTTGATTTGTAAGGATATAAATTACCATTCAAATCTGCAATCGTTTTTGGTGTGAAAAACATCTTAAAGGCTAGTTTGTATAATAATTTGAAAACTTTTTTAAATTTATTAGAGCAAAAATCAATTATTTTTTAATGTTTATATTTTTCCTGTAAAATAAATTTGAATGAACCAACCTGAAAAAACCATGCCGATATCATTTTTCAAACTCGAGATATAAAATGAAA
Source organism: Rhaphigaster nebulosa (assembly GCA_948150685.1). Lineage (NCBI taxonomy): Eukaryota > Metazoa > Arthropoda > Insecta > Hemiptera > Pentatomidae > Rhaphigaster > Rhaphigaster nebulosa. The sequence continues at coordinate 178,046,017 of OX411307.1, forward strand.
CAGTTTCATCATGTTTTATTTTTTTCAACTCCTTGGTTGTAAATTATTTGTTTTTTTTTTGTTTTGTATGGATTTCAAAATGCTAATTCAAATTAGCATCCTTATAATATGCGGAAAATGTATACTTTTCGAGCTATGCGCAAATAAAATATTCTTTCTGTCATAACTTTTTTCTTATTTTTCTCGGGTATGTAGTTAATGGATAGATTAGTTAAAGGGCTTTAAGAAGAGGACTTTAGGCAAGTTCCATTAAGGTCTTCTCACCCGTTATGGCGCTACACTCTGGAGAAAAGTGATTTTTCCCCTTTAGCGCAGCTGCTATGTCGATATCGGTATACTTTATTAGTGAAAAACCATCTAGGAACCATGATGGTGGTATAGTTAAAATTTGGAAAATATTGGATCTTAAGCCAGTCAGTAGTGTGTTTCTACGATGGAAAAGTTGGCGTAGAAGCTTTTATTTTTTTAAATTGTAAATATCGGTGCAACATATAAAAAGCAAGAATGTTTACATGGGTGTTCTCGGGAGAATTTTTAACAGCCAAAAAAAAACTTGAAACTTTAGGATTTCACTATTTAATTTTTTGCCTACAATTCCTAAGCGGGGCATTCAATTGAAAAAGCTATAGTATACTAAATTAAAGAACACTTTGCGTCAAATGAGTATCACGGCATAATAATTCGGTTAAGTGGTGTGGTCGAAAACCATGGTCATAGAACGATGATTTTTTCCAATTTTGTCAAAAACTAAGGAAGAATAATATTGCTTGGAGCCTGTAGCTTTAAAATATGTAATCATTGGATACAAGTTGTAGAGTATCAGATTCTGCGTCGACTGAGTATCAAACTTTTAAATTCCGTCAAGTACATCTCTCAATATTTCCTGGTAGGCCGCACCCCCCCTCTCGTCGGACCTATCGGCATAACATAGATGAAACAATTTCGTGTTACTATAAACACGGCGTTAGTGGCATCGCTTCCTATCAGTTGTTTGATTAATAGTACATTTGACAATTTATTTTAGATAGATTTTCTGCTTTATCAACCGCTCGTCATTGCAAATTAATTTCTTCTATTCATCTTAGTCGATGCTTTTTTATTGCCTGCAATTTAAGTAAAAAATTTATAGTTGTATGAGGAGCCACTTTAGATAATCGACTTGTGTGCTACAAATTGAAACAATAGACGAAATCATTAAAAACGCTATACCAAATTCCATTCCCAGTTACCAGAAGGTTAGTATTTATTAAGTATTCAGGATGTGCAGTAGCAATATCAATATCCAATATCATCGCGTATACCCAAACCCAGACTAATGTAATATGTACCTACAAATCTAGATATCTTATTTTATTTTACTTCTCCGTTTTATTAATTATCTCTTATTATTTTTTTTTCATTCATTCTATCATTATTGTATTTATCTGTTTTTATTTAATTTATTTATTTTAGAAAATTTAAAATTCTTCCATAATTACAAAAAATGAGTCTTTGGGGGTGTCTCCTATATGAGACTATACCCTCCCCTTGTCAGCTGTTAAAAATCTTTTCAGTTTTTAAAATACCCATGCAAGGCTCACCAAGCCGATCTGGAAATAAAGAATGTTAACAGAAAAGATAATCGGTAGCGAAACATCATCGAAAGCCGATGTCAAAAGGTTCTGATGTTCCTAATATTTTTTTTTTATAAATGAGCTAGTAATTTCAAGTCAATGACATAATTACTCTCTTTGACAAGCACATGAATGGATAGATATACTTACAAATGCTGGATTAACTCTCGGTCCATTGAAGATAGCAGTACTTCTATCTATTTCAAGCTGTTCTTCTGAAACTGGGAGATTACATAATTAACAAATAACTTTTGACCTCCAAAATAAAAAAAATTTCTGAGCCCATTGCTCAGTAATAAATACAAATAGCAAAATATGAAAATGAGAAACTGACTCCATTACTAGGCTACAGTTTAAAAAAAAATAAACAATATTACCAAATTTAAGATTTAAAATAATTGTAGTATGCAATTTTATTCACACCGGCAGAAATGTATTTGCTCATGGTAATAAACTTGGTATCCCTGAAATTGTTTAGGGGTTTAGCTTCTGTGATTTCTACAATATGACCTCAACTTTGTATTTAGTGACATCAAAACTCGCCTAGAAGTGACTTTGGACCGGTTGATTACAAATTTTTGTTGCCTTAATGAATTTGTCCCTCTCTTGTTCAGGTACAGGGTTTCTGAATAAAAATGTGTATCTTCTTTCCAAAATGAAGGAAGTACCTTTTTTCAGTGATAGAATATATCGTTGGATTAGAGGTAAAAGTGATCAAGTGAAATTTTTGCGAATAAGAGTTTTTTGCTGTCAAACTGTACTTGAACCAACTTTACGCTTTGGTATTGACAAAATTGTGAAATTATCAATAATTATTAGTTAATTATTGATTACTTCTCAACTTTGTCAATTATGAAGCATAGATTTAGTTGAAGCCCAGGTAGATAGCACAGACCCCATATTCGCATTAGTGACATTTGATTGCTTTTACATCCAACTCGACGATACGATGTTATAGGTTATCATATCACAGGTATGCTGGCTCAAAATCTCAATGATAAGCTTAAAAAATTCTACCGAACACTGTGATGATGATAAAATTGCTATTAGTTATGAAAATAATGTTAGGAGATGCGAACGCAAAGGTAGAAGTAGACGAAGTATGTAGTTTTTAAGCTTCTTCCCTCGGTTAACCGATGAGACTAGAAGGCTCTCTGAAGAAGTTCCCAAGAACTAGTGGATAATATTATATTACCTGGAGAAAAAAAACAAAAAAAAACCGACTACTGATATAGAAGAAGTATCTCATCCGGCAATCGCTAAACAAAGTTTGCAGGAATAAATTAATCTGGGACCCGAAATATAAACTTTGAAATGTATACAATTTATTTGCGACAGAAATAAATCTAATTATCAAAGGCACCGCTTTAAAACACAAAGATATTCATAAATATTTGTGGACATCAACAGACTCACCGAAATCAGATCCATCACTTTTCCAAACAGTGTAGATGACAAAAGAGTGTAACAATACAAGAATCAACTTATCAAAGGCAGAATGTGGGTCAGCTCAAGAACTAATAAGTGTAAAACTGTAAAGAAAACTTATTATAAACAAGCGAAAAAGAAAACAGCTCTCATTGCAAAAACTTCAGAGTAGAGAAATCCAAAATTCTTTTTGAAAAAAAAAAATTTGCCGTAGAAGTTAAGAATATATTTGGAGTTCTAGAAATTTTAAAGAAGGAAAGATAAAGTGAGGGTAAAATATCAGAGATAATATTTAAAAAATTAGGAAGTTCCGTTTTAGATAAAAAGGAAATAAAAAGAGATGAATAATTAATAAAATTTAGAATTGAATAATAACTAAAAATATTCAATAGAAAGAAAGCAGCAAAATTAGATATCCTAAATAATTCTTAGATGTTGCACATTTTCAATGTTTAAATAACGAATTACCTAATCAACTCAGAAATATATTATTTATTTTATTTTTTTTTTGTGGATATCGAGTTTCAAATCATAGGAGGTAGGCATATGTATTTCGGTCCAAATCATCTGCAGTATATGAGATAGTAAAGTGTTTATGGATAATTTTATTTGAAACATAATAAGAAGCATTTAAGTATTATTCGGAGGATTTTGGATTGGATTCAGAAGGAATTTTATGCTTTCGGGAGCCGCATAGGAAAAATTATTATTAACCTTGAAGGTTATATAAGTAAGCTAGAAACTGATTAATAAAAAATACAGAGGAAGGAATTGGCGGAGTTTGAAAAGCAGTCCTGTGTTCCAGACTCGGTTAAAAACCTGTTCTACATCCAGAAAGACTACCGTCTGGGCTCCAATGTTGAGGATACAACATCCATCACACGATGGCACTCTTGAATAATATAATGAGATGTTTGAAATACAAACTGATGGTTAGGAGTTATGTGATTCGAATCTAGGGTCAGGTACAGTCATTTCAGAATAAGTTTTTCTAGGATTTGGTCTGTGATGGGCAAGAGAGAAATAGGGCAGGTATAGGAAAGAGGATGGTTATTCAGATAGCTTTATGCGTTTGGATATTATTTTTTAAATATGATTTCATGGGCTGGGAAAATATGTGTTTTGGAGTGCAGCATTACATATTTAGGTTAGGAATATGATCACTTTTCAAGGGAACAGTTTTGGGACATAGGGGATTATGGCCAGGACCTGTTTTGGAAGATGGTTTATTAAATTTGTTGAAGGAAGAAACACTTTAGAAGGGAAGGCCATTTAATTTGGTTATTAATAGTTTCAGCATGCTCAGGATGAATTTGGTTAAGAATACAAATAAGGATGAGGATTTATTGTTTTGATTTTGATTGAGTTTGAAGATTTTACTGAATATTTTAGATTTTTCTTAGACGGATATTGACCAGGTTTGAAAATCAGTGAGGAGTAGATGATTACAGTTATTGAATTTGCATACAATTTTAGTGATTACCCATATCGATTTATGGGTAAGTAGTTAGGTTTTATAAAGTTCTGTAAATTTTGAAATTTGAATTTTCTAATTCTATTTTTAGTTTGTTCGTCACTTTAAAGCAATGAGATGATATCTGGTTCTGCCACATTTTGCTTTGATCAGAATTTTTCTATAATTAAGATGCGAATATGTGGCAATTTGGTTTCATGGTAATTTTTAATTTTTGAGCATGTGGTATTATTTATAGTGATTACTATAGATAATTCATTTTAAAGGACAATACATTTTTGTTACCAGTAAAGATTATTAGTTTATTTGATTTATCACATAAGCTTCAATCAAAAATTGGCTAATTTAATAATAATTGGTAATACATAACAAATTAGTAGAAATAATAATCGCAATAAAGCAATTACTAATAAGAATAAGAATATCAATAAATTTGAAAACAATAGAGTAGTTTGTTGTAACACTTGTAGCCACTAATACAGTTTAGGTTTTTGTTTTTCAATTATTGTAGACAAAATCTACTTCATCTGCAAGAAAGTTAATTGAGTTGTTAACAAATCTGCATTAGCTGCATGCTTTTATGTGATAAATTAAAGAAGTTGGAGATATTTGGAACAAATAAGGTTATTTGATCCTATAGAGTGGAGGGCTGTGGGTAGACAATGAGAATGGGGGTAATGGACCCACCCCCTCCACTCATTTTATACTGGGAAGGCCTCCAAGTAACAAGTACCTTGTGGGCGGCACAATCTGTAAGAAAAGAAAAATATTACATACTTTTCAAAACATGGTCCTCAGAATCGCAATAGATGCCTTTAGTTTATAAGAAATGGTCAACTACATCATGACCTACAAGTTGAATCAATAAATAAATTCTTTATTTATTTTAGCACTATTATTTTGATAATTTGTTTTTATCTTTCAATTTATCTTTATTATATATTTACTTTAAAATTTGTTATTATGTTGGGGGTGTCTTTTACATGATACTATACTCCCATTTTGTCAAACGTTAAAGATACAATGAACTGTTAAAACACTCATGTAAGGCCCACCAAGCCCATCTGGAAATTAAAACAAAAAAAGATACAACAGCATGTTTTACCTGAGTATGTACAGTATATAAGAAAATTATTTAAGAGAAAGGAAATACAAAATAGTTATTTCAAACTAAATTAAATTTTCAATGGGAGCTGCAATTAGCTCAATGAAAGCTGCATTTTTCCTCTGTTAATCTAAGAAATAAACAATGCTGAAATGGACAAATTTACATTTTCAAAACATCTAATAAAATATAGAAATAATTCTTCAGGATATGACCTTCAATGAATATTATAAAATTTACCAAGCTTGTACTGAAAAATAAAGCACAAAATTCTTATTGCTTGAACTTATACATACATATGCATAATTACTATCACCCATTAATGAAATAAATTTTTTGAAATGTTATTTAAATATATACCTCTGTTTAGAATATCAGGCTGTTTGACTTCTGATTTCACTTGATATGATACAACATATCTCTGATCATCACCTTGTGTTATTTCTATCTGCTTTGTGGGTGTTGTAGAGTTGTTTCGAACATTATAAGCCTTTTTTCTTAAAGCACACACTGTTACTAATAGCAAAAATAATGCAACACTCAGAAGACTTCCTGTTAATAAAGCAGCAAATGATCCTGTTCCAAATCCTTGATTGCCAGAAACCCATTCTGAAATTTGGACAACATAGTACATACATGTAACAACTAGTTTGTTTATATAAATATGTCTTCAGACTATAAAGGTAATTATTACTATAGTAGAGGCCAGAATATAAGATGTGTGAGAACTGAAGCTTCCTCTCAACCTCCACCAGCATTTTGTTAACAGAGCATATCCTCTCCACCTTACTGCTTTCCTCTCCATCAAACATCATAGCACTGACTTTCCAATACAGTTCACACATTTATTTACTCAGTTCAACACTCATCAAGTGTCATTTTTGTTGTTGAAGTCATTTTATTTTTCTTGTCTGTTTCTGTTTTGTTAATTTTTATTTTGTTACTTTCCTGTTTTTCCTCATAGTTTGCAATGTTCAAATAAAAATAAAAATGTCAACTTCAAGGAGCCTGGTTGTACGAAAACAAAGCAAAGTTATTGAGCATAAATTGATAGTTTTTGTTCAAAATGTCAAGGAGGAGTTGAAGGAGTTGAATAATAGTTTCCCAGAAGGCGGTATCTGAAGCCATTACAACAAAGAAATGAGGTGGAAAGGTATTCAAAGAATGGTTAACAAATTTGCTCTACTGTTGGGAAGAAAGTAGTGTCATTGTTATGGATAATGCAAGGTACCCCTCAGTCAACAATGAGAAAGTTCCTATTTCCAATATGAACTTTTTTATACAAATTTTTGTTCAACTTCCATTTCTATCCATTTTTATTTTATATTTTTTTTGTTTATTAATGCATCATATTTAAATTGATAATTTCAGTAATAGTTCATCAAAATAATAAGAATTTACTAAAACTTAATGATATAAGTATATATACGTATACATATAAGTTATGAGTATAAATAAGCCTAAGACCGTGAATAATAGTAATAGTTTAGTAGGATTAAGCTTTTGTTATTCTTAGTTGATAAGCAGATACCTTCTCTATATATACCGATGTAATACGAATAAACAAGTCAGTTGTTCTCTTGATGTGTGTGTGTTACTATGTCCTCCAAAACCTCTTTTTTTAATATTCGTTTTCAGTCTGATTATTACTTTTTTTTTTTTTTTTTTCGGTTGGCTCTATAGACCTTGTAGATCTTTGGCCGCGCGATGTGGTGTTCTTACAGACATTTACTGCTTGCGGGAGCACAGACAGCCTGGAGGGGATCACCCAACCTCACGTTGCTGCGAACCATGGTTTCCATGGTGCAGCGGCAGGCTGCCCATTGCTCCATAACAGGTCCCTTTGGGGCCAATTCGGCAGTGTCCTTCCCACCGACTCACTCGGGTTCAAGGACAGTGACAAATTGGTCTAGATCCACGGATTATTGGTGTTCGGAGTCAGCAGGCGCACAAGGACCTATATTTCTTTCCCCGAGACAGACCGTCCATGGACCAAACCTCCGGGCGGCTATTTTATGTCCTGGAAAACCACAACGCGATTCACAATTAAGGTACACGGGGTAGGGTCATCACTCCTACGCCCGGTCTGTGTGAGTAGCCTCCAGTAGGCTGACGGGCCTCACATACCCGGGGGGTGGGGTGATAAACTTCTCGAATTATTACTTTAATTAAATTAAAGTAGTGGCGGTGCCGGGATTCGAACTCACGTCCTTCGGGCTTTTGAGTAGGTGCACTTTTGCAAGCGCGCTAACCCGCTCGACCACCCCGACCCCCGATTATAACTTATACATATATATATATATATTTTTTTTTTTTTTTTTTTTACTGAATCACAATTAACTTACAAATTACTATTTTCTTTTATAGCTTATTACTTTTATCTTTAAATGTTTTATGACTCTTTTCTTTTAAAACTAAATGGGTTAATTTAGCTTTATTGCTGAAATGGATAATGGCCTCTCCCTTTTGAAAGCTAAGGCATTTGTGGAAAAAAAAAAAAAAAAAAAAAAAAAAAAAAAAAAAAAAAAAATGGTTTAATACCTGTTAAGATAATAGTTTTATACAATCCCATTGCACCTTAAAATTTTATGACATTTAGATAGTAATTTTTCTAATCTTACTGTATTTTATTTTAGTTTAAAAGAAAGGTTGGCCTTATTTTTACTTCACTACAGTCAAGTAAACTTAACTTATTTTAATTAATTTGTAAAGAATGTAAATTTTTGAAATTCAAAATTTTTATTGAAAATTCTAACTTAAATTAAATCCTTATTAAAATACATAAAATTGATAAGCAATAAATTAATAAACAAAAGATCAGTGTTTAGATATTAATTTTTTATATTACACAAAACATAAAAAATTATTATTGATTTTCATCCTAAAAAATATGAATTATAAAGGACATATCAAATATGCTAAGAAAATTAAAATTATTAAAGAGGGGAAGAGCAGAGTCGAGGCAGTGGGAATCTAATTGTAATATTGTGTTAAAAGAAAATATTAGGAAAACCCTTTCTAAAGATCACCTATCTTGTATTCTGATCTCTACTAATAAGGCATACTATATTTACTATCAAAAAACTATATTTGTGAGAGAATTAAAGATTGATTAATTAATAGATTATTTAAAATTTAGGGAAATAAGAGTTATAAATTATGAAGTAAAAGAAATCAATCGAATAATAAGAAATTTCTAAAAAATATGTTAATCAGATTAAATTGGTTTTATTTTATAATATTTAGTTTTTTGTTTAGATTACCTGTTCTTTTTTCAGCATCCCTTATAGCTATGTCTTCCAGAACAACTAATTCACTACGACCTTTCTGATTTGCTGCATACATTACAAGTTGAATGGTTCCAGGAAGACCACTGCTCAACGCTGCTAATTCTACTCTGAAGAAAGGACCCTCAATATTACTTGCATTCAAGCAATACTTAGAAGTAAGGGAATCAATAGCTTCCAAATGAAAAGTCTGTGAAAGTCCTCCGTCAAATCCAGCGATGCATTCAACTTCTAGCCAATCTCCAGTTGTATTCACAGTAGAACGGAGGGTACAATTATGAAGAGGGCCAGGCTTAGCTGAAATTAAATGAAATTATTAGTTCTTTAATTTTGTTTGTCAGGGGAACTATTTTTATAACTAATAATAAAATGATTAGTAATGAATTTCAAGAAGTAGTTAACTAATTTAACCCAAAGTAAATGGAAATAAACAAATGGTAACAGTTTATGCATCATAATCAAAATGTGGTTACTAACAAGGTCGGTATTTGGACCCTTCAGTGGCCAGCCTAAAGTATTCACTTCAGTCCAACAGAAAATTTTAGGATTGAGCTAGAGAGAAGGTTTCAACCTAGGACAACATTGAACAACAACGTAAATATAATCTCATAAACTTAATATCATGGAACTACAAGCAGTGACTGAGTGATAACAATAGAAATTAAAAAAAATTATGATTTAAAAATTTATTAAAAAAAAATTTTGAAAATTAATTTGATTATTCTTCGGAACATTAAAAAAAAAAAAAATCCAATTTCCTGATTTTCTTTATTCAGATAATAAATGTTCATTGTACAGAAAAAAAAATAAAGAAAAAATAAGAAAAGACAAATGATATTGTTAAGGTGTGAAACTTCAGACCAACAGTTTCAATGTGATTACCTGCCATTAATAAAAATCTTCTCTTTTCTTTACCTTTTTCATTTATTTTTATTATGTGTTCGAATTAATCAAAGATTATTTAAAAACAATATCTGTCTCAAGGCAACTGCCTTTGATATCATGATAAGTCCTTTCTAAATCCCAACATACCAGTCACTGGATATATTAGAAAAAATTAAGCAAGTTTTGCTAATGCCCACCAGAAGTCAAGGGAAAAGAAAAAGAAGATAAATATGAGCCTTGGATCAGTTGATACAGTTGAGTGCTCATCGTTAATATTTCAGGGATGATTTCGACAATTTGTTTTAGTTTGTCAAAACTTGTAAAAAGGAATCCCCTTTGTTCCTGAGGACTGTCTAATTCCACACCTGGGTGTAATTAGGGAGGTTAGGAATGCTGATTATTTAAAACAGGGATCATTTCAAGAAGACACGAAAAGCAGTGGCTCTTTAGCTACGGGAACAATTTGATTAAGTGATGTAAACAACTATAATAATTTACTATAATTATCAACAATAATGATAAACAACAACAACAAAAACTATAATAGCTAACTATAATTATACCACAAACTATAATATTTCCCTTTTACTCTGTTTTGATGCGTGACAAACTTTTATTTTGAATTCCAAGATGTATTTACTTGTTTAAGACCACCTTATAGGATTAAGTAATCATTTTAATTCTTTGGTTTTGCAATTTTTCTTCCTTTTTAAAATAGTTCATTTAATATTAAATTCATTTTTCATGATTTAAATTTAAGAGGTACATTTTCATTTTATTTGGTTAAACATCACTCATTATTTTTAGATTATTAAAAGCAATGATTTTATCTATTAGTTTTATTTCATCGTTTTCTCTTGTTTATGGGTAAGTACATTTAACATTATTTTATTTATAATAAAAAATATACTAAACATTTATATTTTTATTCATAAATTCTCTCATCTTTACTAATATGTATGGTCACAAATGTGAAATCTTGAGTGTAAGAATAATGAGAATTAAAGAAAGTGCCAAGCCAAGGGAAGATAGCAGGTTAGGCAGGTATCTTTATAACATAGTGACATAGCTTCTAGTACAACACAACAGAGATCAAGGGCTAAAATTATATATTTTTTTTTTTTGTCAGAATTATTATTTAATTATAATTTTGTTGATGCTTTTTGTGGAATATGGTTTTGTAATTTATGAAAACATACTTGCAGGAACAACTTGAAATAAACAAGGATCTACTTGACGTCCAATGCTGTTAGAAGCAGAACATGTTAACGTGCCATAATCTCGTTCTGACTTAGGAGTATAAACCAGCTCACTAACAGTTCCATTTGATGTTGCATATCTAAAATGAAAATAAAAATATTTGCATGTGAAAACTCTTGCATGTTGAATGTAAAATGTATATAGTTTTTTAAAATAACTAAGAAATCTTATTATCAGAAGTTATCGCTTATAAATCACATTTCAGATATTGAGTTCTGTGTGATTAAAGTGATAAAGTGATATTTAAAATTTTCTATAGAAGAAATGCAAAAATTATTTGCATTTAATTATATTTTAGGATTCAAATGAATTTTTATGCATAAAAAATGACTCAATAAAGCAATAATTATTATTAGAAATAGGAGAGTGTGTAGTGGATGGCATTATCTGCCATGCCTGTAGGCAGCGGTACAACAAATCTGCCCCTGAGAGCTCAATAAGAGCATTCAAAAGAATTTCATTTAGAATTCTAATCTGGTCTGTTTAATAAATTTAAATTATGAATTCAAATATGACATAATGAATTATTTCAGCATTTGTTATATGCAGGCAAGAGTTAGTTATCGATGAATCTATTATTTAAGACCCAATCTGATTTTATAATAAAAACATAGGAGTAATAAGTGAAATTTTGTATTATTAACCACATGGCATTTTCAAATTTTTTTTTTAAATACCTGCTAGGGGCAACTTGGAAACTTTCACCACTGTTATTAAACTGCCAAAAAAATGAAAGATCTGTTGGATCAGCAGAAACTACACATTTCACTTTCACTGCTTCTTCTAAAGATGCGCCAACAATAACTGGTTCTGTATACATACATACAGGAGCATCTGGAGATCAACAATTACAGAATCAATTAGTGACAATTTAACAGATAATCGAAAACATTATAGATAAAACAATTTTCTACTGTTCAAATTTGTGACTATTCAAACTTTTTTCAGTAATAATAATTATTACATTATTATATCCTAGAACCAGGGTGTCAAACTCGCGGTTCCCAAAGTAATTTCTTGTGGCCCACAATGTTCTGAAATAAAGTGAAAAAAGACAATTGTAAAGTAACGTTATCGATTATTACCCTAAATTCACTAAATTACAAAATACGTTTTAATATATTTTCCATATTCTTGAATCCTCACTTTAAAACATCATTTTAAGAAAATTTGTAAATGTGGTGTGGCCTGCTAATTTAATTGAGTTTGACACGCCTGCTCTAGGACAAGATATCTAACATTAGCTTCCACAATTTTTCCTGATCAAGTGTAGCCAAAGTCAAATATCTCACATTAAGAAATATAACAACCATTGTTGAGCTAATCTGGCTTTTCCACAAAATTGTGTGAGTGAAGATGTTTCAAAGATTTATAAATAATTATTCTTTGAAGTAAAAAAAATTTAAGTTAACAATATACTATTTTTTGATGTATTCGAAATTTATCTTGTGTACTAAAATTATAAATGAAAAATAAGATAACTTGAAGCATATTTTAGGCTAATGCCTAACTTAATGGCCTAAATATATATATATATATATATATATATATATATATATATATATATATATATATATATATATATATATATATATATGTATATAATGTTTAAAAATAGGGCTTTTCAGTTTAAAATTAGAAGAAAAATATATTACTTTTCAATCATTCAAACTAGACAGATGTTTCTTGAGACCACTTAGCCTTACAAAAAGTACCTGACTGTTTTTAGGCGATAAATTAAGCAATTGGAATACTTAACACATCTGTCTCCCTAGAATATTGACTCAAGAAGCAGTTAGCTATACCAATTCCTGCTTTTTAGCATTTTATGGGTCCTCGAAGGGCTGATTTATTTATTTTTAAAAATAAAATCAACTTAGAATAACCATTAAATAAAACAACTTACAAAAAAACATTATAAAGAATATTTTGCCTTAAAATTCATAAAATTTTCTTGTATGTATATTTTTCCAGTATTTTTCAATGGTACTGAACTTCTTAGATATAAAGCTTAACACAATGGACTAGTACCACTTACATTGAATCCTTAGATAAACTGGTTGACTTGAAGTTTGTCCCCTGGAATTTACTGCCATACAGGTATAGCTACCTCCATGTTGTCTAGTTACACCTTGTAAAACCAAGCTCTGTGTGCTGAATAACACACCTGAACTCATATTTTGTGTAACTGGCTCACCCTATATGCAAGAGAACATAAATTAAACTTATAAAAAAATGGACATAGCTTATTGTAGTTAATGAACATCCAAATACTTATAAAACACATTCTTACTTATTTTATTTCATTTTAAAATAAAAAGGCTGATAAAGAAACAACAAAACAAGAAAATTTAGTAAATTCAATAAAATAATAAAAACATATTCTTCAACATAATATTATTTCAATAACTGTAATAAAACTTTTATATGAAAATTTTATTTTATAATTTTTTCAACAATTTAGATCAGCAAGAAAACTGCTAGAGAAAGTAGTATATGCATTTATAATCAGAGTGTGTATAAATTCATTGATTATATAATTTATTATATCAAGGAATTTAACCCTTTATATTACAAACTTTTTATTTTTCCTTTACGACATTTCGAGTCATCTGGCTCATTATCAAGTTGAATCTACAAAAAGTTTAACATTGCTAATATGTGTATCAGATCAAATAATATCAATATATCACACATTGCAACAAATTGTTTAAAAAAGATCACCAAAAACAACCAGAAAATACAGCTGAAAATTTAATGAAAAGGGCAATAATACTAACAGAAAATATTTGGTGTGTGCATCATACAACTTTCACTTACCTCCCAATTTGAAATAAATTTTACATGTTTACATTTAGTTTCCATGGTAATTCTATTCAGTTTTCATGGGAAAATTTAGTTTCTAATAAATAATATAACAATTGAAATTATTACCTACAACAATCAAGTTTATGAGCTTTCGTCAATCTCTATTTGCTTCTACAACTTTAGGTGTTAAATCATATTTTTTCTAAAATCTTTTACTTAGCTTTCCAATAGTATATTATACATCTATATTACTACTCTTATTTCTGGAAATTGGTTTTCAACCAAGGAAAACATTTCTGTTTTTTTCTCCTTTTATTAATTGATTCAGCTCATGATTTAGAGATACTAACTGGAATTAAAAATCCAATGAATGTCCAAGCAACTACTTTAGCAAAACACAGTATAACAAATTATAATGATTTTGATTTTAACAATATTGAAATTTTAAATATGACAGGAGAAAATGGAACTCGGATTCAAAATTGTTTGCAATCACAATACTTTCTCTTACTATATATTTTATGTATAGTTAAGTGAAAGTAAAAATGTCAAAAATAATATATATATAATATTTAACTAATGATTTCTACCCATATAAATTAAAAAATAATCTATGGTATAAATGTATAAATAGTAGAAATTAAATATACAATATAAATAATAATTTAACAATATATAATCAAAGCAATAAAAGTAATAATAGAAAAAAACAAAAAATAAAAGTCTCATTACAGATTATTTTAAAAGATTAAATAATGAAGAAAAAATTATTAAGGAGAACAATGAAAATGCAATAAAACAAAACTTAAATTAGAAAAAATGCAATAAATTAAAATATATACCAAGATTACCAGGAAAAATCAAAAATGCATTTATTAAATACGATCACAAAAAAATCCATTTTGGACTATATGATAATAATAAGTTAAATAACCATTTAACAAACATGAAAGATAAAATAAAAAAATTGACAAGGAAGAAGTCATATATCAAATCAATAGTGTACAATGCCCAAATCTATGTTGTATTGTAGATACTTCATAAAACTTTAATAAATGTGTAAAACAACACATATTAAAAATCCAAAGAATTTACAAATAATCATGATACAAATTTACAAATAATCATGATTGAAATTGAAATTTTAAATAGAATTTCTGAATAATTATTTTGAAAAAAAAGAGTGAGGAATACATGTTTATGTTTCATGAATACATGTTTAAAATGTGGATATCATTGAAGCATGATACCTATAAGGACTTAGAATGCTATATATAGATTTCAGAGGATAGAGACGACTTTAGTTGTGTTTTTCTATTAGTTAATCCAAAGCTGAATATGCAAATTATCAATATTTTATATAAAACTTACATTATGATACCAGGTAATCTTATGTTGACGGGGATTAGCGCGAACATTACATTCGAAGTACACATCGTCTCCTTCTTTGATCTGGTGTGGCTTCAGTGAAGTGCCAAGCTGAAGGGAAACTACAGGTGGATCTGAAAAAGAATTGAAAGCTCATAAAAATATAATTGGGTTTTATTAAATCCCGACTATATCTAATCCCTACAATCCAAAGTCCTTAATAAAATCCTCAAAGCACGAATAACATAAAATTATCCAAAACGACTTTGATATTCCCAATACGGTAGACTTGACCCCAGATAAATAAATACCATTATGAGCCCTTGTGTGCGAATAGTTTCGTTGATCCAAGATCCAATTGTGAAAAAATCGAGCTGCGGTTATCAGCAGAGTTTGTTTGCAGACTGCATTAAATTTTCCTATGGTGTAGAAGCTACTGGGTCGTTACAGACTCCGGCACACCACGAATGGCATCATCATTTAGTCCTAGTACATACAAAGGAAAGATAAAGGATGAGGAAATATTCCATATGCACAATGCACAAGTTGCATAGAACAGTATAGTTTGTAGGTGAATCAGTAATTAGCCCAGTCTATAAAGACAAAAAAAAACACATCATTAGAGGAAAGCTGGATTTCACATATGTGATAGAACCTTATCAGACACGTATTTTCTCAAAAGTCCCACTTCATCTCTTGAGGGTTTCCCCCCACCTCCTCTAAAGTTTAAAAATGCAGGTCTTCGCTATATCAATCATAAGCAAATAGTTGTCCTAGAGAGTTAATTTTTTTTTTTTTTATTGTTCCTGATGAATTTTCTGTAAGTTTTATTTGAACGTATTTTAAATTAAAATTATACTTAAAAGCACCGTGGTGCTCTGTACTCCCACAAGAACACAGGGATATCGATCGACTGGAGGGTAAATGTCCGTATTCTACTTTATGAAGGGATTACAGACGAAATAATAATGCATCAAAATGAACAGGATCACAGCCACAGAAATGAAATTCCTCTGAAGAATTGTTGGAATAACATAAAGGGTTCGAGTTAGGAATGATAGGATCAGGGAGGAACTAAAGATGTGCTCAATCAAGAAAAATATTGAGAAGAGACAATTAAGATGGTTCGGGCATGTCTGCAGGATGGTGAGAGACAGAGGCCCTATAAAAACTGTGGAAATCGCCCAAATGGAAGCAGGCCTCGAGGACGTATAAGAGTACCAATGGAAAAGTTAGTAAGAGCTCGGGGTAAAACATTAAAATAAATAAAATATCTTCCCAAAAATAGAGACGTCTGGCAGTCCTAGGTGGATACGCCCCCACGCATAAAGGCACTAAGGGAGGTTGCGAAAGAAGAATTGGAAAAAGTTACATTTGAAATCGAAAAGGTCAAAATTGAAATGGGTAAGGTTAAAATTGAAATGGAAAGAGTTAGAATGAATAGACTTGGAAAATATTACAATTGGGTTGGAAATGGTATTTAATGTCTAAAAGTCCGATATCTTCATAGTCGATACATGATAATAAGGAAAATCGTCACAATTAGGTTTAAAATTTTTAATGACATTGTGTATTAGATAAATTTACTTCTTTTTCTCGACATCCAAGATGCCACATGCGTGGAGGATTAAAATGGATCCTGAAAAAGATCAAAAGGAAAACCTGATAAATTTACAATGCAATTAATTTTATTTATAAATGGAAAAGAAAATAGAATAATACAAACGTTATCTGACGAATGATCGCCGAACAACAGAATTTCTAGTAATTTGAAACAATAAATATTTTGAATTGCCACTTCTATAAATTTGTTTTTATTGAAAACTAGTTTCGAATGTTATACAATCATTTTCAGATCTAAAACACACAAACATTCAAAAATCAGACATTTATAATACAATTTGGAATACCAAACTGTATTTCAACTACTTTTCCAAAACCAACCAAACTACTTTTAAATAAAAACAAATTTATAGAAGTGGCAAATCATTTATCAATCTCTAATTAGATTGACCCCTGTATACCATCATGCGTACGTCAACTAATAATTATCCATAGTCACATCTCAATGGAACACCTTTTCTTGAGAATATGGTTAGTACCATCATTTCAAAGAGATTTACAGCGCAAATTTGAATCTAACAAGTACTAGTGAGAAAATAGATGATTTGCTAGAAGTGGAAAAATTGTAAATCAGACTTGTTAACACGGACGTTAAGAAGTTGGTCCCTTCTAGCAGCTCTGCCAAAGCCAAAAAACTTGGCTCTCATTTCTCATTTTTCCTTTCTGACTCCTTTTTTCAACATCATCATCCTTTCTCTTAAACACTCAATTAACATTCTTTCTTACAGCTCTAATCATTTAGATTGGGTTCAGGGATTATAAAAATGACGCCGCGAATTCTAAATGTATCTTGAAAATCGATCTTCAACATTCTCAACTACTAAAATAATGATGAAAATTGTCTATGTATCTTTTAAATATCTTTATAAATATAATATAAGTAATGGGCTTCTTACAATAAACTTTGTCGGTATTGAACGCTATTCACTTTGAAATAGGTTTATTAAGCATTATTGTTGAAATACAGTGAAACGCTAATACTTAGTAGTAATTTTTAAATGAACATTTTTACCTTTTAAAAATAAATTTATTGTATTTAGCATTATAACGTTTTTTCGTTTTAGTAATTTGAAATAATAAATAAATAAATAATGAAAAAAACTATACCGATTTTGAATTTACTAACTGGGGTAAGTGTCTTTAGCCCAGATCCAATGGATTAACCTGCTGAAATTTTAATGTAATAGAGGCCCCGATCTAACCCAAAACAGAGTGTCGACATTAGCTTACATAATAAATATATATAAGTACATAGAACAAACAATTATACACTAAAAACAAAGAAACGATCTCCATAAAAGATATCTGTTTGGAAAGAAAACGTTTTAATTAAAAAATTGACATGTCTCTGACAATTGAAAATTCTGTAATAATTTAGTCAGCTGCTATCTCCTACAGATGATAAGAATTTTCTAAATGGTAGAAACTAGGCTCGAACATCTCTGGCCTGCTTGCCACTGTATTGGAATCTTATGATAGCAAACTTGACAGATAATAGTTAAAAGTAAACTCACTGTATCGCAGATTCAGGCTAAGCCGCGAAATTGCCTAAAATGGTGGAAAACGAAAACTTTGTAGTATTTATTAGAATAAAATAATTAATTAGAAATAAAACTCAAGAAAGATACGATGTGACATTATTGTAAGCTTCCAAAACATAGCATCAAGTCTCTCAAATACCAGTAAAAGTTTTGCCGATTGAACCGTCAAGAAGACTTATAAAGATTAGATTATATAAATGCAGACCAAAGATAGCACATCACACTTCTACAGTCTAAAAAAGTATAAGGAAATACTAATTTTAAATAACTGCAAAAAAATCCAACAGAAACTGAAGGAAGGAAAAGGGAGGAAACAGCACAGTTGAGACGAGCACAAGATTTATTCCAACAGCTGATCAGAAAAATCAGAAAACAATGGAAAAAAAAAATCACTCAAATAAAATTAATTTAAAAGGATATCTGGTTAGGTTTATCTAAAATTCTTAACTTCAAGAGTAAAAACAATTCAAAATTCAAAAGTGGGTGTTATTTTTTCTAGATATATGCATTTTATCAAAAAAAGTTATAAATAAAAGTTGTTCAGCTTGAGATCACCTACAAAAAAGGTCTAGTAATATTTTTCGATAAAACTAACAGTAACGGCCCAACGAAGCGTCAAACTTGTGAAATTTTCTTTTTTTTCAAGAAAAACCAGCTTATCGCGAAGTTTAAACTCATTTTTTTTTGTTGCGTAGACTACGGATGTGATGATCCCGAAATCGAAATCGGATTCAGCTTAAGATCATCTACAAAAACGCTATTTGAAGCTACGATTACGGCACTACGGAACGTCAAACCTGTGAAATTTTCGTGTTTTTTTTTTTTTTTTTTTTTTTTTTATAAAAAACAGCTTTTCGCGAACTTTGCACTCTAATAATTTAACACACTTATTAAAATAAAAGAACTGGTAGAAGATAAATATGTATGGGGCAATTACGAACGCTGGGTAGATCTTGATGCATTTGAATGAGGATATACATGAATTAAGGGTTATGATATTCGAAATTTACTCAAAAAATGAAAAAAATGACTCCATGCTCGACCTTACTGCAGAAGAGAGCAAATTCACTTGAAAATCAGAGTTAAGCTGATAGATTAACTTGGTGGAAATCCTGAGGCCATCATGTTGTTGGAACAGGTCAATGCCAACACAATCAACCATTTTAAAAATATATCATATGCTTTTTTTCCCCTAAAAAAATAACAATTTGTTAGCCTTTTCTAAGAAAAGAACATTTTATCTCTACAATCTTTATCACTATTCACAACCGAAGACGATTCAAGACCCATTCTCTTCGAATTATGATTCCATTGCTTATTGCTCCAGTAATTAGAATTCCAAACATTATTCATTAAGAGTAAGGTAAGAATTCACACAAATTCCTTTCAAAAACTGTAAACAAAATTTTTTCCACCCATTTCAAATATTTCATGTCAACGAGTTCCATATCTTTAAAAATATAATGATTTAGGATGTTAATAATAACATGTTTAGTGAGCCTTGGTACAAAGTTATAAGCATTTAAGTACATTTTTTATTTTGAGAGGGTTCGGGTGATTCAAAGAAATATGGGAATAGCTCACAGATAAATTTTTTAAAGTTTTTCAGGAACTTGCACAAGAATTTTTGCAACTGTGTACAGAATTTGATATTTTTGTAATTTGTAACAAGTTTTACTCTGAAACATTAAGGATTTTAGATACATCTAATAAAGCTAAATGAATTAATTTTATATGATTGTTGTGTCTTTTCATTGTTTTTTAATTTTGTCAACAGCTGTTAGATTATAACTTTTCTCAGCTGTGTTTCTTCCTTTTCCGGTATACTCGTATACGCTAAGAATTCTTAATAAATTTAACATGAACTTTTTAATTTCTTTTGTTGTGTGGTATGAGTATTTTCAGTTTTTGTTATATTACTGATCAACTGTTCCAATATAACCTTTCTCAGCTCTTTTAATCTTACCTCCCTCTCCCTTAAGAATATTGTAGAATTTACGTGAATACGCACCTCAATTTTTAATGAAATTGAGTTATACAAACCATTTTATTCAATATTTTCCGCTAAATCTGAAGACAATACTAGTAAAAAGAAATTCAAATTAATTTAAAGAATAAAGATAAAAACTATATATACTTTACTTAGAGATATGTAAATACGTTATTAATATATGTTTTGTTTTCTCCTGAAAAGTCGGCAAAATTGAGATAGAATTGAAATTTCTTCGAGTCATATCCTATCTCTATTCGGTATTTCTTTTTTTAGACTATTGATATGAGATGTCCTGCCTATGGTCTGCTTTAATGCGATCTTATCTCCTGCAGTCCTGATGCATAAATTGGCGAAACTTCGATTGGTTAGTTATTTAATGATATTTGAGAGACTCGACGCTTTGTTATTTAATATTCCAATAATATTCAATAAATAATATATCACGAATAAAATAACGTATCCTATATAATATCTTGTATTCATAAACATATCCATAATAATATCTTATGCTCAGATTTATTCAAACAACTCCCAACTTCTCAGGCATTCAATATATTTTAATATTTTTGTCACCAGATCCCTTATAAAACTAAATAGATCTTTTCAATGCTCTGAACCTCTCTAACGAAACAATGTAAAATAGAAAGAAAATACAAAATTGTACCTGGAGGGGGGGGGGCCTTTAATAATCGAAGTAATCAAATTTTATCAATTATAATTACTTTTTTTTTAAAATAATATAACTCCAATAAAAAACTTGTTTATAGTTCCTAATGTTTATTAATACCGCAAATATTAATATTAACTACATTCCTTCCGAGCGATACAAAATAAACGGATTCATAATGATTTTTATTTGTAGTGATTTGCAGAGCTAATATTATTACATTAATATAGCAATGCCTTTTTTTTTTTTTATCGGGTTTAAACTGCAGATTTAGAGACTCCAAAATACTATCATAATTTACGAAGATCGCTTTCGCATTACCTAAATTTGATAAACATTCTAGGAATACTAAGACCTACGTTAGCAGTGTTATTTAAAAAATTTTGTAGACACTTAGAAAGAGATAGACTATTCGCAAAATCGGCTTAGGGGTAGTTGATTGGTAGTGAATTGACGAAGCTGGATAATGTGGTGTGGTGTCGAATTGATCACACCATTGTAGGTTAGCTTGGATCCAAGCAGACAATGTTTACTGACCTCCCTCAACCCAGAACATAATCACTGATAATGTTGACAGTGAGGCACAGTTTACTCCCAACACCCTTCCCGAGGAATCAGCTCCCAACTTGACAAACATTACAAATCGCCAATGCGACAGAACGACCTTCCTACCCTTTCAATATCTGAACTTTTCCCTTTAAAAAACATTTTCCTTCGGTGATTTAAAGTTTAAAATCAATAATTAATAGTTCTAAGAAAGGCTCCGAAGATGAAATCACTGATCCAAAGAAAAGTATTGAAGTCCTACAGGGGACCAGAAACATATTTTTGCTCCACTTAATTATTTTTTTAAATATCTGACAAAGATATATTTTAACCTTAGCCTGAATAATGAATCGTATGATATCGATTTAAAGAATTTCGGATTTTTCTCTTTCCTAAAATAAGTATTATGTACTATGTATTGATCTGGAAATGGGAAGGGAAAGTGTAATTCAAAATTTTAAAGATTGTATCGTATTTTATGAATACTATGTAACTTGATCTGATGATTCATCGAATGGCCAGGAATCGACCATTTTTGGATTGAAATGGGTGAGGTAGGGAGGGAGGGGATAAGGAGCAGGCACGAAAGAATTTATGTTCTTTTAAATGTGAACTTTAAACCGTTACCGAGGGGAATTGCCACCTTTCACAACAATAGCTCTAAATGTCTCAATTAGTTGTAAATAACTAAACAGTCAGCATTTCGCCACTACACGAATCTCGAGAACTCGAAAAACTTAGAAATAACATTGATACCGACCAGAAATAGCATATCTTACAACCACAGCCTACAAAAGACTAATTGATTAGAAAGAGGTAGTGCATCACCCCAAAGCAATTCAACATACACTGAAGGAAAAAGGGGAGACATCAGAACAGCCTAGAAAGATTACTCAGTTGACATCCGCATGATGGTATAGAAGGATCAATCCCTAATTAGAAAGATTACATTTAAACAGATGAAGAGCAATATCGCAACAACTCCAAGTACTCATAATATTTTAAAGAGAAACACGATAAAGAGCAGAGGCAAATACCGCCATGTGAACCTAGGGTTCTCGGACCTGAGGGGGAGAGGTGGCGGCGTAAAACCTCATTAACAAAACTAAATATATTTAAAAAAAAAATCCTCAGTTCTAAAAACACACCAAAAATTCAAAAATAAGCAATTCAAAATGTAATTTGGTATTATTATACATATTATTATACATATTTGGTATTATTATATCCTTAAATTAGATTAACATAAATCAGTATTATAAAACATTTATGAATTGTGAATTTAATTAAAACAAGAAATCAAATACATGTTGGTACTCACCAACAACAACAAAACCACTATCAATCATATTTTAAAAAACAAATACAAAAAAAGACAATTAACGATATCTATTCAACGACCCCCGAACATTATGTTTTGATTCCATATTACGGCCCTGTATCCACCAAAGTCGGAAATGAATTGAAAAAAACTGGGATTAAAACCTGCATTTAAAATAGAAAAAAACATATACTCATATTTCTCATATCCTAAAGACAAAATAGACCCTTTCCAAAAAAGCGGAGTATACGAACTAAATTGTAATGATTGTGCAGCCAAATACACGGGAAAAACTGGAAGATCGCTAAATCAGAGATTAAAGGAACATATACGTGCATATAATAATAAGACACATAATTCCAACTTTGCAATTCATTTAAATGAAAATAATCATAAATTCATCAAAGACTCAGGAGTTAAATTAATACATCACATTGAAAACAGCCTCAAATTAAATATATATGAAGTACTTGAAATAATAAAATCCTTCAAATCCAATCCAGATTTTTGCTTAAATGACCAAATAAATATCTCCAATAGTCCAATCTTAAATTTATTCCCATCTATAACAGAAAAAACAATTACTTACCGGCAATACTGGAAAAACCCTGACCCTTAAACCGTTTACCTAAAGGCATCCTACCTACCTTTCGTTCATTGTTAGTTCAATGCGAGAAGAAACCAGTTACAAACTTTTCTGTTTGATATATCCATTTAAACCTTGGTGAGTACCAACATGTATTTGATTTCTTGTCTTATTTAAATTTATAATTCATAAATGTTTTATAATACTGATTTATATTAATCTAATTTAATATGTATAATAATAACAAACTATATTTTGAATTGCTTATTTTTGAATTTTATGTGTGTTTTTAGAACTGAGGATGAATGTATAACATTCGAAACTAGTTTTCAATAAAACAAATTTATAGAAGTGGCAAATAATTTATCAATCCCTAATTATTTTCCTACTGTAAGATAAGGACAAACGATAAAATATTTATATTTAAAGGGAGAAGTTGATCGGGGGTGCGGTCAAAGAAATAGACTTAATAAGTTTGGTCTTATATAATTGTGCCTACGTTTCGGCCTAAATTTTAGGCCATCTTCAGGGCTAAAATGAAAACAAAATAACAACAATGAAAAAATAGAAAAGAGGCAGTACCAGTAACAGTAAAAATGATAAATGATAAAAACAGAAAATACAAGTAAGATAAAAAATATAAAGAATAAAAAGAAAAGGATAACACTAAATTACATAATACAAAAGACAATTGAAAAAATAAAATCAAATAAAATAAATGAAATAACAATGAAAAAATTAAAAATTAAAAAATTAAAAACAATGCGATATTTACACAGGGAATAGTGAAATATATGAAATCTATTAATTAAAAAGACACATAATATGAAGGTTTGGTAATGTGTAAAGCATACATGCATAGCAAAACATAAAGCATAAATGCATACAGTATATAAAAGCATACAGAGATAGTTGTAAGTTATGCAAAAGATGACTATGATGTTAAAGAAGTTGACATTGTTGTAATTGATTTTTGTAATTATGAGATGAAGGAGTAAACTATAAAATAATGTAAGCCCCAAAAACAAAAATAGATAAAAATCCTATGTGGTGAAGAAAGAAGAAGGATAGAAAAGAATGAGGAGGAGGAAATGTAAAGAAAACGTGATAATTACATACCAGCGAGGCGTGAGGTCTAGCGCCAACTGAATATTAATAATGGATTGCCGGGAATTAGGAAAACCGGTAAAACAATGTTTCCAACTTACTGATTTGAGATAAAACTAACACTAAATTTAAATGCGGTGTGATCAAAAGACATAACAATTGATTTGAAAACTGTAAAAACGTATTGATATAAGTATATTTAGAAAACTATATATATAAAAAAAAAAAATTAATGTTAAAAAATTAAATTTGAAAAAAATTAAAGTTAAGTTAAATGTAAGTATAAGTTAAATAATATTACGGGTTAAATTTACTAAGGAAAAAAATAAATAAAAAATATAAAAAATAAATAAATACTTTGTATAAGGAGTCGTTGCGGGTGACGAGTTAAAAATAATATAATAATAAAATTAAAGTTAAGTAAACAATAAGTATAAGTTAAATAATAACAATAGGGGTTTAATTTACTACGGAAATTTTTTAAATAAATACTTTGTATAAGGAGTTGTCACGGGGAGGGGAAAGAAAGAAAGAGAAAAAAAAAAAAAAAAAAAAAAAAAAAGAGGGGGGGGGTAATGAAAAGTTATGTTTTTTTTAATAAATTGAATACTTGGGAGTAGGTTAGAGAAAGATTTTGTATATCAGTTTTTTGATTGACAGGAAGGGATTCTAATTGGATGAAGATGCTTTCTGAGAGGAGTCGTTTGTCATGGTTAGGGACTGTGGCGAGGATTGAAGTACTGTCAAAATCAAAAGTATGGTTTAAGGATAAAGCGTGTTCTGAGAGTTTAGAGGCAGTCTGGTTGCGGGAAGAGATGGAATATTTATGTTGGGTGATGCGATCTTTAAGGAGGTTTTTAGTTTCGCCGATATAGGTAGAGTTACAGTTGGGAGAGGAACAGGGGATGCGGTATACGACATGGGAACGGTGTTTAAGAGGAATGGGATCTTTTACACGTGTGTAGAGGTTGGAAAGTTTGTTGTGGGATTTGAAAGCAATTCGCAGATTGGGAATTGAGGAGCGTAAGGATTTCTGTATGTTTTCAGAAAGGGCGGGGATGTATGGAAGAGATCTATAGAAGGGAGTGGTAGTGGGTGGTGAAGAAGTAGTGGTAGAGGTGATGGGAAGGGGAGGGTTTTTGTAGTTGTGGATGAGTTTGTTGATGGTATTGAGGGGAAAGTTATTGGTTAAGAGGATTTGTTTGATACGATTAAGGTTGGTATCATGAAGGTGGGAGTCGGAAAGGGAAAGACATCGATGTATGAGGTTTTTGGCGACGTTTATTTTTTGGTGGTAAGGATGTTGGGAATAGTAGTTTAGAAGTCTGCCAGAGTAAGTCGGTTTGGTATACCAGTCTGTGTATATAGAGTTGTCAGGGTTTCTTATAATGAGGAGATCAAGGAAAGGAAGGGAACTTTGTAATTCTCGTTCAACGGTAAAATGTAGGCGGGGATGGTAAGAGTTGAAGGCTAATAGGATATCAGGAATTTTATCAGGATTGAGGATGAGGAGAAGGTCGTCTACATATTTTTTAATGAAGATAATGTCATTTGGGAATAGGGGAGTTACGGAATTAAGTAGGTCATTAAGGACAATGTTAGCAATGTCAGGAGCAAGAGGATTTCCCATGGCAAGTCCTGAAATTTGATTAAAGAACTGTCCATGGAAAGTTAGGTAACCGGATTTACAACAAAGCTGTAGGGATTCTAGGTATGAGGAACGGTTAAGGGGAGTATGGGGTTCAATGGATGTCCAGTTGTCTTCAATTATACGGAGGGCTTTATCTATGGGAATGTTGGTGAATAAACTTTCGACGTCGAAGGAGGTAAGTATGTAGTGGTCAGGAATCGTAAAGGATAATAATTGTTCGCGTAGGTGAAAGGAATTTTGGACGTCATAAGGGTTGTTGTGGCTAAGGATTTGTAAGGATTGGCTAAGGATCCTCATACCTAGAATCCCTACAGCTTTGTTGTAAATCCGGTTACCTAACTTTCCATGGACAGTTCTTTAATCAAATTTCAGGACTTGCCATGGGAAATCCTCTTGATCCTGACATTGCTAACATTGTCCTTAATGACCTACTTAATTCCGTAACTCCCCTATTCCCAAATGACATTATCTTCATTAAAAAATATGTAGACGACCTTCTCCTCATCCTCAATCCTGATAAAATTCCTGATATCCTATTAGCCTTCAACTCTTACCATCCCCGCCTACATTTTACCGTTGAACGAGAATTACAAAGTTCCCTTCCTTTCCTTGATCTCCTCATTATAAGAAACCCTGACAACTCTATATACACAGACTGGTATACCAAACCGACTTACTCTGGCAGACTTCTAAACTACTATTCCCAACATCCTTACCACCAAAAAATAAACGTCGCCAAAAACCTCATACATCGATGTCTTTCCCTTTCCGACTCCCACCTTCATGATACCAACCTTAATCGTATCAAACAAATCCTCTTAACCAATAACTTTCCCCTCAATACCATCAACAAACTCATCCACAACTACAAAAACCCTCCCCTTCCCATCACCTCTACCACTACTTCTTCACCACCCACTACCACTCCCTTCTATAGATCTCTTCCATACATCCCCGCCCTTTCTGAAAACATACAGAAATCCTTACGCTCCTCAATTCCCAATCTGCGAATTGCTTTCAAATCCCACAACAAACTTTCCAACCTCTACACACGTGTAAAAGATCCCATTCCTCTTAAACACCGTTCCCATGTCGTATACCGCATCCCCTGTTCCTCTCCCAACTGTAACTCTACCTATATCGGCGAAACTAAAAACCTCCTTAAAGATCGCATCACCCAACATAAATATTCCATCTCTTCCCGCAACCAGACTGCCTCTAAACTCTCAGAACACGCTTTATCCTTAAACCATACTTTTGATTTTGACAGTACTTCAATCCTCGCCACAGTCCCTAACCATGACAAACGACTCCTCTCAGAAAGCATCTTCATCCAATTAGAATCCCTTCCTGTCAATCAAAAAACTGATATACAAAATCTTTCTCTAACCTACTCCCAAGTATTCAATTTATTAAAAAAAACATAACTTTTCATTACCCCCCCCCCCTTTTTTTTTTTTTTTTTTTTTTTTTTTTTTTTTTTTTTTTCTCTTTCTTTCTTTCCCCTCCCCGTGACAACTCCTTATACAAAGTATTTATTTAAAAAATTTCCGTAGTAAATTAAACCCCTATTGTTATTATTTAACTTATACTTATTGTTTACTTAACTTTAATTTTATTATTATATTATTTTTAACTCGTCACCCGCAACGACTCCTTATACAAAGTATTTATTTATTTTTTATATTTTTTATTTATTTTTTTCCTTAGTAAATTTAACCCGTAATATTATTTAACTTATACTTACATTTAACTTAACTTTAATTTTTTTCAAATTTAATTTTTTAACATTAATTTTTTTTTTTTATATATATAGTTTTCTAAATATACTTATATCAATACGTTTTTACAGTTTTCAAATCAATTGTTATGTCTTTTGATCACACCGCATTTAAATTTAGTGTTAGTTTTATCTCAAATCAGTAAGTTGGTAACATTGTTTTACCGGTTTTCCTAATTCCCGGCAATCCATTATTAATATTCAGTTGGCGCTAGACCTCACGCCTCGCTGGTATGTAATTATCACGTTTTCTTTACATTTCCTCCTCCTCATTCTTTTCTATCCTTCTTCTTTCTTCACCACATAGGATTTTTATCTATTTTTGTTTTTGGGGCTTACATTATTTTATAGTTTACTCCTTCATCTCATAATTACAAAAATCAATTACAACAATGTCAACTTCTTTAACATCATAGTCATCTTTTGCATAACTTACAACTATCTCTGTATGCTTTTATATACTGTATGCATTTATGCTTTATGTTTTGCTATGCATGTATGCTTTACACATTACCAAACCTTCATATTATGTGTCTTTTTAATTAATAGATTTCATATATTTCACTATTCCCTGTGTAAATATCGCATTGTTTTTAATTTTTTAATTTTTAATTTTTTCATTGTTATTTCATTTATTTTATTTGATTTTATTTTTTCAATTGTCTTTTGTATTATGTAATTTAGTGTTATCCTTTTCTTTTTATTCTTTATATTTTTTATCTTACTTGTATTTTCTGTTTTTATCATTTATCATTTTTACTGTTACTGGTACTGCCTCTTTTCTATTTTTTCATTGTTGTTATTTTGTTTTCATTTTAGCCCTGAAGATGGCCTAAAATTTAGGCCGAAACGTAGGCACAATTATATAAGACCAAACTTATTAAGTCTATTTCTTTGACCGCACCCCCGATCAACTTCTCCCTTTAAATATAAATATACGGTCAACAATAACTCCCTCCATTATGAATCAACACACACGGGGCCCACAACAAAATAACAACCCACCACGTCGCAGTACCAGAATTTTCATTCGATCAAGACCTACCTCTTCAAGACCACCTCAGCATCCTACGTCTACAAGACCACCTCAGCACCCTACGCTCTCATCGCAGCGCTTCTCTTCAGGTCTCGCTTCGGGTTCACCAACTTCTGTCTTCAGTGACTCTCCTCGCACTCTACCTTCTTCTGATATAAGACCCCCTCAGCATCCCAACCCCTCATCACAGCACTTCTATTCTAATTCCACACCGGCTTCACCATCTACCATCAACGCCTCGCAAACTCGCATTCTGCTCTCTTCTAATGTAAGCCCCCCTCACCCAGTTATTTCCACCCCCACGCTTTACAATTTATCCTTCTCATTTTTCAAATCCTCTTTTCCTACCTACAAATCCCGCATTAATTATCTCTGCACCCTTCACAAACGCCTAGCCCATAATTTAGAACATCGCATTTTCCTTCTCAAATGTCGCTCTAATTCCATTTTTCCAAACTTCATAAACTATTCCCTAAACCAAATTACCATATCTAAACCACTGAATAATACATTAGCATCGCATTCCTTCAAGTTTAAAAAATCCCTACTTAATTTAAAAATTCGTGAAGTGATACAACACATAGATTCCCTTAACCAAAAAATTTCCTCTCTTACCCATTTTTTACGAACCAAAATAGGTGATGAACATATGAAAAACCTTTCCACATGTATTTCCACCATTTTTAATATAGCCCGATCCCAAAAGAAACGACAACTTACCAGCAAATTCAATAACCTCTACCAACAATCCCTTTCTCATAAAATTTATCCTAAAGGAGACGATAAATGGGTACTTAATATCTCATCCGAAAACATTCCCTCCAACGTCATTAACATTTTAAGTTTAGGCCCAAATTTTTCCCCCCCAAACTCCTCATTCAAAAAAATGATTCCAGAAATGCTTACTGATCTAGAATATATCCACAATGACCCCCTGTTCCACCGCTCTAATGATAGTAAGGAGTTGTCACGAGTTTCCATTACCAATATTCTTTCTAATTACCTCCTACACCCACCCTCATATTCTTCCAATTTTTCTCCCCAATTTTTCAAAGACCTCTCTTTTACCCGATCCTTCCTAAAATCCCATGACAACATTATCATTACAAAAACAGACAAAGGCAACAAAACAGTTATAATGGACCTTTCTGAATATTATGATAAAATGACTTTACTCCTATCAGACCGAACCACATATATCCCCATAACCCGTGACCCTACTCCTTCACTAAAAACCCAATTCAATCAGCATCTCAAAAACCTTTTAAATTTAAAACTAATCACTTACCCTATCTACAGAAACCTTATATCCTATAATTCCATAGCTCCACGTTTTTATGGACTCCCCAAAATCCACAAACCTGGCATCCCCCTCCGTCCCATCACTTCAAATATTAATTCTCCCTCGGTCAAACTCAGCAAATTCTTACTCCCCTCCTTACAAATCCTTAGCCACAACAACCCTTATGACGTCCAAAATTCCTTTCACCTACGCGAACAATTATTATCCTTTACGATTCCTGACCACTACATACTTACCTCCTTCGACGTCGAAAGTTTATTCACCAACATTCCCATAGATAAAGCCCTCCGTATAATTGAAGACAACTGGACATCCATTGAACCCCATACTCCCCTTAACCGTTCCTCATACCTAGAATCCCTACAGCTTTGTTGTAAATCCGGTTACCTAACTTTCCATGGACAGTTCTTTAATCAAATTTCAGGACTTGCCATGGGAAATCCTCTTGCTCCTGACATTGCTAACATTGTCCTTAATGACCTACTTAATTCCGTAACTCCCCTATTCCCAAATGACATTATCTTCATTAAAAAATATGTAGACGACCTTCTCCTCATCCTCAATCCTGATAAAATTCCTGATATCCTATTAGCCTTCAACTCTTACCATCCCCGCCTACATTTTACCGTTGAACGAGAATTACAAAGTTCCCTTCCTTTCCTTGATCTCCTCATTATAAGAAACCCTGACAACTCTATATACACAGACTGGTATACCAAACCGACTTACTCTGGCAGACTTCTAAACTACTATTCCCAACATCCTTACCACCAAAAAATAAACGTCGCCAAAAACCTCATACATCGATGTCTTTCCCTTTCCGACTCCCACCTTCATGATACCAACCTTAATCGTATCAAACAAATCCTCTTAACCAATAACTTTCCCCTCAATACCATCAACAAACTCATCCACAACTACAAAAACCCTCCCCTTCCCATCACCTCTACCACTACTTCTTCACCACCCACTACCACTCCCTTCTATAGATCTCTTCCATACATCCCCGCCCTTTCTGAAAACATACAGAAATCCTTACGCTCCTCAATTCCCAATCTGCGAATTGCTTTCAAATCCCACAACAAACTTTCCAACCTCTACACACGTGTAAAAGATCCCATTCCTCTTAAACACCGTTCCCATGTCGTATACCGCATCCCCTGTTCCTCTCCCAACTGTAACTCTACCTATATCGGCGAAACTAAAAACCTCCTTAAAGATCGCATCACCCAACATAAATATTCCATCTCTTCCCGCAACCAGACTGCCTCTAAACTCTCAGAACACGCTTTATCCTTAAACCATACTTTTGATTTTGACAGTACTTCAATCCTCGCCACAGTCCCTAACCATGACAAACGACTCCTCTCAGAAAGCATCTTCATCCAATTAGAATCCCTTCCTGTCAATCAAAAAACTGATATACAAAATCTTTCTCTAACCTACTCCCAAGTATTCAATTTATTAAAAAAAACATAACTTTTCATTACCCCCCCCCTCTTTTTTTTTTTTTTTTTTTTTTTTTTTTTTCTCTTTCTTTCTTTCCCCTCCCCGTGACAACTCCTTATACAAAGTATTTATTTAAAAAATTTCCGTAGTAAATTAAACCCCTATTGTTATTATTTAACTTATACTTATTGTTTACTTAACTTTAATTTTATTATTATATTATTTTTAACTCGTCACCCGCAACGACTCCTTATACAAAGTATTTATTTATTTTTTATATTTTTTATTTATTTTTTTCCTTAGTAAATTTAACCCGTAATATTATTTAACTTATACTTACATTTAACTTAACTTTAATTTTTTTCAAATTTAATTTTTTAACATTAATTTTTTTTTTTTATATATATAGTTTTCTAAATATACTTATATCAATACGTTTTTACAGTTTTCAAATCAATTGTTATGTCTTTTGATCACACCGCATTTAAATTTAGTGTTAGTTTTATCTCAAATCAGTAAGTTGGTAACATTGTTTTAACGGTTTTCCTAATCCCGGCAATCCATTATTAATATTCAGTTGGCGCTAGACCTCACGCCTCGCTGGTATGTAATTATCACGTTTTCTTTACATTTCCTCCTCCTCATTCTTTTCTATCCTTCTTCTTTCTTCACCACATAGGATTTTTATCTATTTTTGTTTTTGGGGCTTACATTATTTTATAGTTTACTCCTTCATCTCATAATTACAAAAATCAATTACAACAATGTCAACTTCTTTAACATCATAGTCATCTTTTGCATAACTTACAACTATCTCTGTATGCTTTTATATACTGTATGCATTTATGCTTTATGTTTTGCTATGCATGTATGCTTTACACATTACCAAACCTTCATATTATGTGTCTTTTTAATTAATAGATTTCATATATTTCACTATTCCCTGTGTAAATATCGCATTGTTTTTAATTTTTTAATTTTTAATTTTTTCATTGTTATTTCATTTATTTTATTTGATTTTATTTTTTCAATTGTCTTTTGTATTATGTAATTTAGTGTTATCCTTTTCTTTTTATTCTTTATATTTTTTATCTTACTTGTATTTTCTGTTTTTATCATTTATCATTTTTACTGTTACTGGTACTGCCTCTTTTCTATTTTTTCATTGTTGTTATTTTGTTTTCATTTTAGCCCTGAAGATGGCCTAAAATTTAGGCCGAAACGTAGGCACAATTATATAAGACCAAACTTATTAAGTCTATTTCTTTGACCGCACCCCCGATCAACTTCTCCCTTTAAATATAAATATACGGTCAACAATAACTCCCTCCATGATAAAATATTTACTTATAGTGTTTATTTAATTTTATTTAACATTTTTATAATAAATGTTTTAATTCAATATATTTAATATAACTTAATAATATAGTTAGTTATACGAGTTGAATGATCACGTAAATCAGAAATGAACATTTTATTATAAAAAAAAAAAAAAAAAAAGAAAAGTATCCAAAATTATTAGTTTCAAATTGTAGCCATTCAGGTTTATTCCATCACATTATTTATTCAAGATTTTAATTCAGTCCCAACACTAGAACGTAGTACTGTGACGTCACAATAAGGGATACTTGGTCATGGGAACATCTATTTTTTAGCTTATTACACTGAGCGTTTGGTTAATACAAGTCAAACAAATTAATAAAAAAAAATGTCAAGTTTTCAAATAATTTTTTTTCTTAACATTCTAATTTTTAGTTTCAAAACAAATAAAAATGGTGAACCTATTCAGAAATAAATATATAAGAAAAAAGCCCACTAAAAACTTTCTAACCCTAAAAAAAAACACATGGGTTTAAAAAACATGTAAATCTAGGGTAAAAAACCCCAAGCCTGGCTAAACGCCTCAGCCTCTGTAACCTGAAGCTGGGGAGCTTAAAGGCACACCCTCTCAACAGGTTTACTTCAATTCTCTCCACTAGAACTACTTAAAATTGATTCAAGAAACACCACGGTTATACGTAAATTTTTTGTTTGAATCATAAAATATGTCAATTTTTTTTTTAAAATGTATAATTTGTATTTCCATATTGTAGTATTTAATATTTTATAATGTATTATAATCTATAAGATTTAAGTGAATTTTGTAATTTATTATTATTTTTATTAAATTTTTAAAATATTATACAATTTTGTTTTTCTATATCATTATATTATTTTTTCTTGTATCCTTCATTGACTTTGATTAAAATATTATAATTTGAGGAGAAACTCATATTTCAAAATTCTAGTACCCTTTTTTCCTTCTTATAGTTCAGAGAAAAATATTTTGAATTCAATACAATTATCGATTCAATTCATGACTATTTTGAAAAAGGGTAGACATTCTTTAATAATTTTATCTGGTCATTTCAAATTTGTCTACAATTTTAAGTTAGAATACATGGTTATGAAATATTAATGTTGATAAAAAGCGGGTTTCATAGTACGTCGCTTTTCATGTGTGTTGCGGGATAGTATAATGAGTTGATACTCAATCAAAAATTAATAAAATGACGATCGTTCTCGGCGAATGGTATCTACAGTACAGCCTCTAAAAGATCTTACAAAGGGCTGTAGCAAATAACCTGAGGTGGTGATTTTAAGAACCTGTTTAAATGCGCAGGTAAAGTGTGGAACTTGCTTGGAAGGGAAGCAGAACGATTTATCCAAGCATAATCGACGCCCGCACACGTGCTAATTCCCCTGGGAGGTAGTGGGTAGGCTATTGACGCATTATAAATAAAATATTAATAATTGTTTAGATTATTTAGCTCGGATAAAAAACTTCATTCTTGAGATTAATGACGATTTTCTCGAAAAAGTGTGAATTTTTATGTTTTTTAACGATTTGCTTTTAACAGTGCGGGAAATCAAACAAACGTAAAGAATAAAATTGTTTCAGAATTCAATTTCCCGTAAGAATCCGTCATCATGGGAATTTGATGTTCTAGGCAAAATTACAGCTTTCATGTTCAAACCTCATCATTTCGGCTAATACTTAGAATTTATAACAGGGCCTCATTTTAAAGATAATTGTAATCTTCAATATTTATCGAGGTATTTTTGGATAATAGGCTTCTTTCTGATGCTGTTGAAGATTAGTCTGCAAAACTGTGGCTTATTGCGGTTTTTGGAAATATACGTTTTCAGGACGCGTCGGAACGGAAAAATCGTTGGTATAAAATCGTTTTAAAATTAGATTTTCTAGGGGAATCCTCCATTGAAAATATCTCTTAGGTTACAAAGTCGATTTCACCATATATATATATATATATATATATATATATATATATATATATATATATATATATATAAAATATTATATAGAGTATTAGTTTCTGAAAGTTATTAAAACCATCTCACTTATTTTTTACACCATTTTACATCCTGAAAGCTTGAAGATGGGCAATAGGAGTACGAAACGTCGTAAAATTGAAGTAATATGGTTTTTATAATTTCGAGAAACTAATATCCTATATAAAGCAAGAATTATATTTGATAATGACACATATGTGTCTTTTCCAAGGTTGTAAAACAGTACACTTATCTCAGTATATTTAACAATACTAATAGTGTTATTATTCTACATAGCTTAAATTGTTATTTGGACGGCAATATTAGTCTTATATAATATAAATTTTTTGAATATGAAATCAGTAAGACTTTGATAAAGTTTTAAGCCAATGAATCATCATAAATGTAAAAAGACTACTCACAGACAACGTTTAAAATGAGGGAGTCTTCCAATTGTGCCGAAGGGATGCTAGGGTTGATGGCTTGGCATTTCAGCTGATGCCCGTCGTCATCAGGAGATGGTGAAAATACTATCATGTTTGTGACAATGCTCTCGTTGAACCACTTCTCAAACTGAAATCGTAAGAAAAAAATTATCAAGTTAAATACTGAAGTATATACAATTGAATCGAGATTAGTTCTGTGAATATATCAACCAATTTTGTTCCTAGTATGTTCGATGTAACATGAGACTTAGATAGTTTTTTTATGCTTTACAGGTCTTCTTGAAAAAATTGACCATGTTGATTTACTTACATATTTACTGTGCGACATTTTAATAAAAATGCAATGGCTACGTTGTGGCAAAATGAAAGCATGAAAAATTCGAACTAAGTAAACAGTTTTTAGATTTTCCCAATAAAAATGCCTAACATACCACAATCGCTAAGGATATTAACCAAGAATTATAAATCTAAAAACATAGGGAAAAAATGTTTAAAAAAAATACAAAAAGTAGAATTTATAAAACGGACTAGCTCTCTTTTTTTTAACAGTAGATAAAATACAATTTTTTTTATCAGTTATCGGTTGAATGTCAACTGTTATACGTTAGGAATAGGTGACCTAAAAAACGCTTTATAAACAAAGCAAAACGAAATATATTAACAATTCGATGATAACAAAATTAACCTACTGCTTAGGTGAGAATTGAATGGAAGATTATAGCCTTGGAGTTGGCACTTCTATACGGGACGATTAGACCGACATACGAAATGAGACGGAAGGCGGCGTGGGGAAGTTATGGAGGAGGGGGAGTATGGAGGTGGAGGAATATGGAGGTGGGGGGGGGAGTATAGAGGGGGGGGGGTATGGAGGTGGTCATGCTTGAAGAGCCAGGAGCCACTGAAGGAGAGCAAACATTCGTTAGTTGGTTGGGAAAGAGTGCCTCCAGCGTAAAGAGTTTGTTAGCTCTCAAAGAAGCCTTCTCTTTCCACCCACAAATAAATATTATATACCGCCTTCTTTTACCCAGTTGTCTCTCTCCATTTTTTAATTGGAACATTCAACAATTAAATACACTGATACTTGAACTTGAAAGCACGCACACGATGTGGATCTTCTAAGAACTGTTAATACATGAAACCATTGAAGTTCGGAGTAGAGCGAAAATGCAAGGTACGACTTCATTTATAGCAAGTCAAATTGAAAAAACATGGTTAATTAGGACTTGATTTGCTTTAAAATGTTTTTACAATGATCAATTGGTTATTTTCGTGAGAAATAAACTCAAATTGTTTTGTTTCGTAGTTTTAAGCATATTTTTAAGGTAAGGTGGACTAGCAAATATTGAATTGCTTTGCTAATTTTTTCCAGTTCCCCCTCTCTTCAGGCAATTTGTTATCAATACCCCACTCCCCTACGCTGTATGAGAGATGTTATTTACCCAAAGACCACATTTCGACAATGGACAAATTGAATATAGTTTAATAATTTTGTGGAAAATCGGAAACTGATTAGTACGTAAATGAAAAATTGAGTAGCAATATTAGACACTGAGAAGTATCGAGATAGAGTGTGTTGAAGAGGTATAAAACGTTTCTTGGATAGAAAAAACTGTTGTTTTTTTAATTCTCGTTTTATTCTCAAAGGTAACTTTCAAAGTTGACTGTCACCTCCAATTTTTAATCATTAATTTCCTTAATAACAACTCATATTAAATTTTCTCATGCTTTGTTATTTTAACCCTTAACAGGACGGCCAGAAAGTATAAGCGAGTATGTAAAGTGCAATGATAGACAATACATAGCTTAATCACAATTATGAATACTTTACTGTCAATTATTATAGTTAGTAAATTTTGGAAGAAAGGGTTGGGCCTAATTGTACTTTTCAAAAGAGATATAATGATGGAAAATACTTGCTTTTTTCTACCGCATAATCTGTGTTGAATTTTATTAGTATTTTAATAACAGTCAAAATATTTTGATATTTTAAAATACGACTAGGACATTTTTTCGATTTTGAGGTAGACAATATTAAGGGCAACAGAGTTATGATAAATGGTGCTCTACTGTACCATAAAAGAGGCGGTTATCCCGGATGGATCATATAGCATGATCCGTATTAATCAACCGTATTAAAAAATTAAAAATTATCATTTCGAAGATAAAACAAGATTAATTCATTTAACGAGATTTAACTTCATTTAATTTTATTTATTCCTTTTGAAAATACTATGGTATCATACAGAGAGCTCTCGAAAATTCAAATTTCATAGAATTGATAAAGCATTTAGAGTTCGACTGATAAAGGAAATTTTTTGATAAGTTACATAATGAACAATAAAATTGAACGCAATAATTAATACAAATTTAAAATAAAAATCATTACTGTAAAACCTCACTATCATGAATGAGGATTTATAAAAAAGTTATATTTAACCAACGAATGCTTACTAAATATAAATGTAATATTTATTTAAAATAAACAAAATAGTACACTGTATTCGATGCATTGTTCCATTAATTTCCAGAATGGCATTAGTTTTCTACTAGTGTTATTCAGTTTTCGTCAAAGAATACATTGTATTTAATTGTTTTAATTTTGCTACTCTTAAATACCTTCGAGAGCCTCAATCACTTTGATAAAGTTGCCAAATACATCCTTTTATTTTCAGGCTATTAACAAGAAAGCGATTGTATGCGACAATTGAATACTTAATCTAATTAATTAATCGAACAGCAACTAACTAACTAATTGAATACTTTCTTTACATGTTATTTTCATGCCATGTCAAAGTCAGCAAAGTTACTTGTTGAACCTTCCATAGGTATGCGGTTGAAAGGTACAACAAGAAACTTTATGAAGCAATCTTAAACGGGCTACACACAACGGTTCGTTAGACAACGATTCTGTGTGGAGGTTGATGAGCAAAGGTTCATAACTTTGTGACGAACAACTATTCGTATCTTCAATCGAGTTGAAAAACATTTGTTCGGTTCACCGAAAGAGCTGAGGGTACTATTAAGCTCTTTTAAGAGGGTATGCACTTGTAACAAACTGCTATTCCAGCCCTCCGAACTGTACCACCGATCCGAACATTGTTTCGAAGAACAAGACAGCGTTCCGAGTATAGTTCCGTACGAATTTAATACTGGAAGGCGATCGGGAGAATCGCCACAAGCTTAGGTGGAACTTACACGTTGAGCATGACTTTATAGAGTTCGTCCCTTTTCACTGTCGTATGCGGTCCGGAAATCTACAAACAGGTGATGGGTTTGGACACTGTATTCTCGGGCTCGTTACAGCATCAACCCGAGGGAGAACAATTGGCCCGTGGTGCCCTTTCATCTCATAAAACCAGCCTGGTAATTGCCAATCTCTTTTTCCGGGTGGGGCAGTAATCTGAGGAACAAAATTCTGGACAGCACCTTGTATGCGCTAGATAGCAGTGAGATACTCCGGTAGTTAATGCAGTCCAGGATGTCCCCTTTCTTGTGAATTGAACAGATGATGGTCTTATACATGTCCGCTGGCATTCTCTCACAAACCCAAACATCCATAATAAAATTGTGAAGAGCCTTCACTGTCTCTTGACCTTAATGATCGAGCAATTCTGATGGCAACCCATCGACTCCCGGGATCTTGTTGTTTTTTAGGATTTCAACGTCTTCCTGAGCCTCATCGAAATCTAGCGGCTCAATGTCATCGGCTGACATTGGAACTTTCTGTGCGGGTTGATCCTAAACTCCATCGTTCAGCAGGCTCACAAAGTGATTCCGCTAACGATCGAATATACTCTGCTTTACATTCAGGAGAGTGCCATTTTTGGAGAGAAGATATACATCATTCTTTGCATTGGAAGCCTTCTGGCATTTCTCATCAAACCACAGATGTCTAGGTGTAGGGGCTTCTTATCCGAGTACTTCGCTGGCTACCTCCTTCATTGAGGATTTGCAAACTTCCTAATCCTGATCCACAACTTCTGTTGGGGTGATCTGATGAAATTTCTCGTTCATAACAGCAGCATAGCGGGTCCGAATGTAAGTTTCCTTAAGTCCCACAATGTTGAATTTTGATTGTCGATTACTCCTCTGGGAAAGAACCATCGACAGCCTAACTTTTATTATTGCTACAACGAGACAATGGTCTGAATCAACATTGGCTCCTCTAAAAGTTCTCACATCGGAGAGGCCTGATGCATGCCTTAAGCTGATGAGTACATGGTCGATTTGGTTAGCGGTTATCCCATCATTAGATCTCCAAGTGGCAAGGTGTATGCTTTTATAGAGAAACAGCGTGCTGCCAACGACCAATCCTCTAGATACTGCCAAGTTGATAAGCCTCTTCCCATTATCGTTAGATTCTTCATGGAGGCTGTGTTTTCCAATGGTGGGTCGTTAAAATCTCCAATTACTATTTTTATATCAGAGCGAAGGCATCGATCGAGGCATTGTTCCATATCGCCGTAAAAAGAATCCTTTCATTATATCTGGCATCTGAAAATTTTCGACCTTCAAAAATAAAATCCATGATTTGATTTTTATTTAAAATCAAATAATAAATGTGAATGTTGAAGTTTTATTATTTGAGTAAGAATATTAAGGTTTTTCGAATATTTTCGATATTCAGGTCCATTGCTGGGCTATCGAAGATGCTGATTATGAAAAAAATGTATTTCAACATTTCGGATATCCTCGATATTGAGATTCATTATTGGGTTATCGAAAGTGCTTATTATGAATTTACTATCAGATTTTTCATCGTACATCGTCGATTATCCGTTACTTTTGAAGTTTTATATGAAATAGGAATAGTTTATTAGGTTTTCGTTCGTTCCAATACCATTTTTTTAAATGGATTTTCGATCGAGCATGCGCATTTTGAATTATTTCGAGTAGGAATCGTTTGTTAGGTTCTCAAGGACAATATATGCAAACAAAATTGAAATAATCGTAATTAGCAATGCGCATTATCGATAAAAAATCCAATAAAAAAATCGGAATTTGAACCTTTGAAAACCTTATCGAAGAAAACTTCAACAGTAACAGTAAATCGAAATGCACATGTACGATGTACAATCCGATAGTGAATTCGAAAATATAGTCCTTAAAAAGTTAATAAACGTCACCTATACCAAAAAATGTGACTGTAATAGTGATTCGAAATGCGCATGCTTGATAAAAAAAACAATTAAACAAATGGAATCAAATGGAATCAAAACCCTTGAAAACCTAATAAACGATCCTTATATCATAGAAACCCTCAATAGTAACGGAAAAGTAAAATGCGCATGCGCAATCGAAAATCCGATAGTAAATTAGGATATAGCGTTTTTGAAAACCTCACAAATATTACTATATTTATGCCAAAAAAGTGACAACTGTAATGGTAATTCGAAATGCGTATGCTCGATAAAAAAATAGTTAAAAAAAATAGAATCAAATCCCTGGAAAATCTGATGA
The DNA here is from genome assembly GCA_948150685.1 of Rhaphigaster nebulosa. Lineage (NCBI taxonomy): Eukaryota > Metazoa > Arthropoda > Insecta > Hemiptera > Pentatomidae > Rhaphigaster > Rhaphigaster nebulosa. The sequence continues at coordinate 178,087,087 of OX411307.1, forward strand.
ACGATCCGTTTATCATACAAAACTTACGTTTATTATCAGTATACAAAAAAAAATATCGGAAGAATTTGCCAAAATAAGTCAAAAGTCATTACTGAAATTAATTAATTTTAAATAATAAAAGAAATAAAATATAACATTTATGAATTAATTCAAGTCCTGCTGGATTACAGTTAAAATGTAACAGGTTACAATGGACTTGGAAATGCTAAATTTAAATAATAAATATATTTTTTGTTGTTGATTTTTTAGCGAAATGTTGTGTTTTTTTTTCATTTTCCTGAAAATATTTTAGTTTCCAGGATAAAATCTTGTGAAATCATATTTTAATTGCCAACAAAAACATTTCTGAATTAAAATAATATTTTTCCAACTAACATAAGTACAAATAATTTTGACCTAAACAAACAATTCATTGAGTAATAATATTGACTTTTGTCCCACTAGATTGCTAAGCAGCAGTCAGTGTGGCGTTTTGGACGAACCATAATTGGCGAACCGTTGTTTCCATGTGTGGAGCTCGCTACACTAGCTATACTCGTATGTCTAAAGCTAATTTAATTAAAATATGATTTCTGTTTGAATTTTATGATTTTGTTTAAATTATGAAAATAAAGCTAAGCCTTAGTATTATTATTTATAAATTATAAAAAATGATCCCAATTCTACCATCAAGAAAATCTATGAAGGTCTCCTCTTTGTTTTAAACTGGATTGTCATTTTATCGTTATTGCTACTGAGAGAACTTTTGTATTAATGTTAAATTTTGTTTTTTAATAATCATTATATCTATCTTCAGCTTATTAGAGAACATTAAAACATCAGAATGAGCTTGAAACTTGTATAGCTAACCTACCAGCCACATCATATACAAGTGAGTTTGAACTACCGTTGTAATCCATACAATTGGTCCCCGTATACATTGTAAGAAGGAACGGGTCTGTGGCAGTTCTAATTTCCGTTTTTGGCAACAATGATTAATGACTGTTTGATTTTACCCTAAAAAAGGATAGAAATCTTTAAACAGTTATAACATTTAAAAATACGTAAGTAAATGTAAGCTAAGTTTTGAACAATTTTTAGCCACATTGTGAGATTTGGGTTACTTTGTAATTGAAAAATCTTCCATACGGTCCCAATCCACAGCTTATTTTTTTCAGATGTAGTGAAAACGATTTTTCTGACCTACATCTGATGTCCCGGAACATTTTTTTATCATAGGGTTCCGATCCAGCAAATAAAATAGTTTCAATTGTCAATGTATGAAAAGGGCGCATTATTATTGTTTATTAGTTTGTTGTTTATTTTTGTCAAAAAATGTGTATTATAGGTAGGCAGACCTTGGCCCTCTTGAACTTCCTGTTCTCCCTGAACCATGTGAGCTCGGCTTGTGGCCTGGAGCCGGCTGAAGAACATTGGATCCTGTACTCCTCCTCAGCTACCAGGCTCTTTGGCTTTTCCGACAGTTTGACATTCATGGGCCTCACTAGAAAAGAAAATTCATTACTTTGATTGAAAGTAAATTTTTTTTTTTTTTAGTTTGAAAAAGACCTTTTGTCCTATAAATACACACAATTTACTTTCATTCAAACATGTGTTTTTATTCAGTACATTTTCCAGGATCGAATGCCTGTTCTTTTCATAAATTTTAGATAATGATATGTAAAGCTATATTTAAAGCACAAATTACACGATTTATTGAATATATATATATATATATATATGTATGCTATATCATCTTAAAAATAAGGTATTATTATATCTTCTAGTTTTCTTTTTTGTTTTCGGTGCCATGACAGTTAATTAGTAAAATAATAGGTCAATAGGTCGCCAAATTCTTTTATTATTAATATATTAACATTAAGTTAGAATAGAATCATAGAAAGAATAATTTAAAATAACTAGATGTATGTATATGATTGAAGCAATAAACATTTATTTAAGAAAGAAGATCGTTTCAGAAGAATGGGAGTACTCTTGCCCTGCAGTGAGATATTTGTTTTCAAGTTTGGCAGCACTGAGTGTTAATAGTGGAGGTTTCCCTTAACACGAGCACCACCTGACCTCAATGGTACGAAAACCCGCCTTGTAGTGTCTCTTTGAGTGAAATACATCGATAAGGATTCCCGCTAAGTGCGAGGAACCTGTGCCCTATCATCAGGTTCCTTCTTGCGGTAGGAAAAACACCGATACAAATTTGTTCCAAGATTAAAAATTCTTATTGCGAAGGTGTCATGAACAAAACAAACGTGTTGATGTGGTTCCTTCCATTTTGATCGATGAGTTGGTGCAAAAAAACGAGTCAACTGTTCGCGATGACCACCGATTGACGGTGGATGAAATTTCTGCAATGTTTCCACAAATCTCCATGTTTCCACAGTCTTCTCTTACAAGAAACAATCATAGAAACATTGGGATTCTGAAAATTGTGCTCAAGATGGGTCCCAAATCAACAGACGGAGCAGCACAAAGTGAATCGGGTCGCTAGCGCACGCGAGTTGAATTGGGAGGTGAGGATTTTAAGAGCTCAATTGCGACTGGAGATGAAACCTGGGTGGCCCATTGCACTACTGAGTCAATAAGACAGGCTTTTTCATGAAATCGGTTCTTACACTGTCTTCACTTTATGGCTGTAAATTGTTTTTGCATTTTTATTTGTAATGTTTGTATCCTGCGCTCAGCCACATAAAGTGGAGACCTACGTTCTGACAAGTTACTAAGAAAGATTTTTTTTTAAAATAATAAATATTAATTAAAATCCCTTTCAAAAATTTGCTTGAATCAATGAAAAGGTGTACACACCGTACCCCGACCACCAATTACACTAAAAATCTTGATTTTATCATTTATCATTTTATCATTGATTTCATTACTTCAAAATATCAATGAGCTTGGTATCAATAGTGCCAATTATTATGCGCTTATCTCGTTAATCCTGAACGAGGATCTGAGCTCAACAATATCTTCAGCCTGGAAGCTATTTCTGGAACACTTGAATTAATCAACACTTACCTCTGCATAGCAATTAATTAAATGCACCTCACTTATATATAAGTAGAGGAAGATGCTAACAATATATTTGTTTAAACCCCTATTTACTTGTAGTTCTGTGAACACTAGACCTCGCGAAAAAATCTAAAATCTGCACTGCTTTAAAGGTTATTTTCATTCATTGAGAAGCCAACATTGTTTCCAGTGATACCGGACATCATAATTTGTTTGTCAAACAAGTATCTTTTTTGTGCCCCTATTTACAATATATATATATATATATATATATATATATATATATATATATATATACATATATAATTTTTTAAGAGTAGTTTAAGGCTCTTTATTTATATCTTACAAAACTTTATTTACAACCGGAAAGCAATGTACTATATTGTAACCCATATTATTTACAAATTTTAAACCTATATTTACAAACAAACACACTGACTTATTAATTACCTTACGAACTACCAACTATTAAACTAACTAGGCACCTTAAAAAAATCTACTAAAATCTTAAACGTGCACTAACTGAAGGTCAGCAATCTCTGCTTTTCCTCTGGTATTAAGCTTAACAATTTCATTGGGCCGATGCGAGTCAGACGATCTAAATAAAAGCCGGAATCATTAAGGATTTTGGTAAAATTTTGGCTCCTGGAAGTAAGTGCTATATGGGTACAACTCTTTTCACCTTTGTCTACCATGATCTTGGCAAGTGTCATACCAAATGATTTGTGTGTCATCGTAGCCCAGGCGAGAATTAGGGACTTACGGAATAGTCAGCGTTGCCTGACATCCAACGACCTGGTCGCGTAATTACAAACGGATTATGATAAACCTATACGGATTCAGAAACTGTCTGAAACCGTTCAGGGCTTGTAGTGGAGGCCACTGCTAAGCCTATATGGGTTCAGACATGACCCCAGCGCAGTCCGCCTGCTAGGGAATTTAAGTTGTCTATGATCCATAATCTTCATCAAATACCTAATTGACAGGAATTTCATCATTTAATAATGCTCAATTACAAAATCAACATTAAAAGACGCAACATAAATATTACAAAAAAAAAAAAATCAACACGGAACCGTATAATAAATGGACTAAAGAAAACTGTGATTTGAAGTTGAAACATAAATCTTTATCAAGACAGAAAAAAACTAAATAAATATGAACTTTGGGAAAATCCCAACCGGATTTTCCCGATTCCCAAAATTCAATAGCAGCTCGGCTGTCAAGGAAAGGAACCCAGTCTGTAAAGAACTAATTGGCCAAACGGCCATTAATAAAAGGGATGGTATATAGCATAGATTAATTACAGAAAGGAATTCGATTCGGTTTCACAGAGGAGGCTGTTAAAAGTACTGGATATGTATTAAATAAATCCAAATATTAAAGAAGTGAGGAAATGGATGAACAGGTGGAAAAAAGGGTTGGGGATGGGACATGAACAGTCCTCGGAGCCATTGGAGAACATTAGCATCTCGAGGGCTGTATCCTCCTATTGTAGAGAACCCTCAGCCCACTTTGGTTTTGTCTTCCAATGGCGAGAAGAGAACGAAGAGGGAAAGTCTTACTGATGACACATCTTGAACCAATAAAATGCATCAGGCAAGGGTAGTGTTTGTACTAGCACATACAAATCTCTTCAGTATATAACTAGAGGATGCGGAGCGCTTGCTAACACAAAATATCCTAAAGAGGCATCACGATGTTGCCTAAGTTTACACCAGGCAATTATATATATATATATATATATATATATATATATATATATATATATATATATATATATATATATATATATATATATTGAGAATTAAATGGACAAAAAAGTATTACTACACTAATTTAGTTACTAGTTTCTCGGGTAAAAATATGTTTAATAATTTATTAAAAATAAATTAACAGATGGGTTTGATAAAAAACAACATTCCACATTAATCATTACAGGTGAAGGAAATTAGTAACCTGTACAACCTAATTAACAACAAAAATGGAACAACTAATTTTTTCAGGTAGAGCTTCAGATTTACGACCCATTTTGGGGGGAATCGGTTGTTAACTTAATTAACAACAAAAATTGAAAATTTATCATGCAAAAAAATTATTGATACAGCAACAGTTCTCATGAAAATAACTTTTTAGTTTGCTCTCAGCTCATGGTTTTCACTTAATATATAATCTCTTATTCAAATACAAACCCAAAAGGGGCCAAATGATCCGAATTGAAGTATAATTCCCTCAAAATGGGTCGTAAATCGAATGATTAAGTTCTGCCTGAAAAGATGAATTGTTATTTTCATAACAACTGTTGCTATTTAAATACTTTTTTACGTGTTAAATTTTCAATTTTTATTTTTAATTAGGTTAACAACCAATTCCTCCCAAAATGGGTTGTAAATAGAAATGATTAAGTTCCGCCTGAAAAAATTAACTGTTTAATTTTGGTTGTTAATTAGGTTGTACTGGTTTCTATTTTCCTTCAACCTTCAAAAATTAATGCAGAATGTTATTTTTTATCATATCCATCAGTCAATTTATGTTATATAAATTATCAAAAATATATTTACCCGAAAAAATTAATTGTACGTATACTTTTTTGTCCACTGTATAAATATACATCGCTTTAAGCTTGACAAGGAGCGGAGTAGCGCAGTAGTAAGGCACTGTGTCACCATGCTCCCGGTCCCGGGTTCGAGACCGGCTGTGGTAAAGATAATTATTAAGATAATTATTTATTCTGTTATCAGCCGTGGATTGACCCTGTAGGATTTTGAGACCCTTCTGGGGATCACCCAGCCTGTATAAAGAGGGTACCCTTAATTGGGGGAAAAAACCTAGCGGTTGAGCGTCCTTACTCAAATACCAAACACAAGACCCTTCATGGGCTGTAGTGGTACAGGTTTTTAAGCATGGCCATTACCACCATATTGATCTAACTACTAAAACGCCGACAAGCAATACAGTGGACTTGTTCATGTCTTAGGAATGTCCAGTAACGGGTGTAATACCTTAGTTCTAGACGTTCTTTTACTGACAAATTCTAGAACGGAGAAACTGTTTATAATCCATCGATATTTTCTTTCTTCAAGACAATGATGATACTCACAGAACATTTCAAGACGGACAGTCTTTTCTGCGGGCTGCATGAGCTTGGTGTTGCTGGCTTGGCACTTGAATGTGGTGTTGAGGTGTTGCCTCTTGAGGCGAGGTAGGGACAGTTTGTTAATGATGACGTTCTCAGCTGCCTTGTCCAACCGACCCTCTGTCAACTTCTCGTTCATGAACCAGCTGACGGTCGGGCTGGGTTCACCTGTAATACAAAATATACTCAAGTGAAAACATCATTTAAAACAGCTTCAGAAAAACATTCACTTGGCTCTATGACATAAACTATTATCAGTATACATCTAGTTTGATCGGTGTAACTTCAGATTCTGTCCTAGTAATAATAAACACGATTATTTAGGCCGTCACACATTGGGTCAAACTCCCGATTTAGGTGGACAAGACCTTCATGATCACGATTTGAAAAAAACTCATATGGGGCCTATTTCTTGTTATTTGTTTTACACACTAAATATAATAAAATATTTATACATAAGATGGTAGATATCAAATAACATTCAGAATAACAGTGGAATCGATCGTTCTAGGGACAAAATATTTTCCGTAGTTGCTTCATTAATTTTCAGTTCTTTCACTTCACTTACAAACCAAGTTACAATTCAATGGTCTCTTCAATTCACAATTCATCTCTCTTTTTCTCAACCGTCAATTGAAGTTATAAGGAGGGAAGTAGATTGGGAACTCAAATTAAATACATGTGTCAATATTTTATTGGTGATGGATATTAGAAAAATAAACAAGCGTTTAAAACATCAGAGAACAAATCGATTTATAGGTGACAATTTTATTCATTAACAAGATCAAATGGAATTAATATCAACTAACTTAGGGCTTTGTCCAATTAATGCAATGAACAGAAAAAATAGTGAAGACAAAATTCACACAGAAAAAAAATCTTTACTTATGTAAAAGAAAAAATGAAGATTTAGACCTTGTGAATATTTCAGACACCAAGAGCAAATTTAAAAACGACGTGTGTTAAGTTGTGTAATGAAGGAGAAATCAGTGTTTCTCAAAAGTTAGTTTAACTATGGCGGATGGAAAGATTTGAAACTCTTTGACCAAAAAGGGAATTTGTCCCAGTGTGGGTCACGCCATTGGCATTGAATGCCAGTGGAGACCGAGTGAGGGCACAAGCAGAATTGAATTATTATTGACCTGAAGGAAAATAAAAGCTTGCTTATGTAACCAGGAAGAAAACTTATTACTTAAAAATTCCTTTTTTCAGTGAGATTTCTCCCATCTCCCTCGAATGTTATCGTATGTATCGTTCAACTGGCTAACAGGGTGTGAGAGGGTGAGAGAGAGATTGCTTGCATCATTTTTTTGTGAAACGAATTCCAAAACCGATTTATAACTTTTATTTCTATCTATTTTTAGCCACATATTAACAAACTCCTTCCACGCTACTTCAAAGGATATTAAAAGAAAAAAAAATCAATAACTACCTAAACGCAAAAAATCGCATAAAATCTCTTGAAAGACATGAAATAGTATGTCATTGGATACAAAAAGAAACAAGAATCGTCTTGGAACCTCTTACAAGTAGGTATACTTTGATAAATTTTGTATACTTATTTGTGGTTAAAATAAATAAGGTCATTATGCAATTAATTTTTGTTCCACTGTGCGTCAGTCCGGAGCAAACAACTTTTCATCTGATTTATACTACTTCTGATATATAAACTATACAAGAAGTCATATGGTCAAAATCTCTATTTATTAATGTTAAAAGTTATAATCATCTTTACTGTTGTAAATCCTTGGCAAGAAGTTGAAAATAAAAATGATAGATAGCATTATTATTTTATTGAAAGTATCATTAATAAATTTTATTTTTTACAAAAAATATAATTTATATTTTTTTAATATAGGGTGAATTGCTCTCGTTTGCCACACAGTAACCCTGGGCCTCCTTTCCATGCTGCTCATGGTGTTATTACTCGTTTACATAGCAAGTTTCTGCCAATATTAAGGTAAAACGTCCTGCAGTTCTTGGAGCAAGAGGAATGGCAATAATCTTGGGGTGGCAGATTATGGGCAAATAACCTTATTTGATGAGTATCCCACATGCGTTTGATTCGTTTTAAGAGCGGAGAACATGGAGGCAAGACAAGATGACTTACTTCTAAATCGACTAGTTTGTAAAAAATGATATGATGTGGCCATTCATCCAGAAACATAAAATCTTGACCAAAAAAATCTCTAGAGATAATAAGCACTCTCTGATAATTTCCTCAATGTATCGCTGAGCTGTTAGTGTACCAGCGATAATGTGAAGGATTATTCGGCCAATCACTTAAACCCCAGCCCATATCGTCACCAGAGCAATGTTTTGTGGCCAGGCTCACTGTAAACTCTTAGACGTTGAGATTAATTTCTAAGGAGAAATCTGGATATATCTGTAAAGGTTAGACCAATTTGTCCCATCCGAAAGCCTCTCGTGTTACTACCGAGCGCCTTAGAGGAGTGTAAGATGATATATCAACTTTTCAAAAACCTTTTCGGATCGTTTGACTTGACCGTATTGGACGCTCTAAGCAAGTTGCAGTTATTGGCCAAGCTGCCAAAGGTACATTCGCGCACCGCGCAAAACCATAGAATACCCAATTATTATTCTTATGATTATAAATATCCTTAAATTAAGTATAATAAGAACAATAAATAGAGCTGGGCCATGAGTAACATACCACTGCTGCCGAAACCCCGTATGACAGAAATGGCAAGGTAGGGATTTAAGAGACAAAGAGAGGATAAGAGTTCGGGTAGTTGGCATAAAATACGCTATAATCATCACGTCATTTGAACCTAATTCTTAATTTAATTTTGTACACACGTGTGTTTGATTTACCATAAATAATAGTTTGGATGCGTGTGGATGTTGCTACTAATTTCTAATTTGAAAAAAAATAATTGTTTAATCCACGATGTTTCACAAATCAATTTCCATTTTCTTATCTCTCCTTAGTCACTTCAGAGTAAAATATGAAGTAGTTACAAGATCCTGGATCGATTTAAAGCTACTAGAGGACTAAAGTTGGATCACTGCAATTGAAAGATTTATCTTGCTGAATCTTCAGACCGATCTTAGCACGCTTAAAACGTAGACACTTAATATTTAGGAGCGGAGTAGCTCAATGACAAGACACTGACATTAGACGCAGGATTTCGCCATCTATTGACAACACAGGCATGTTGATATAAGAATGCGTCGTTGCACTCATAGAGCCAACTGATGTTGATATAAGAATGCGTCGTTGCACTCATAGAGTCAACTGATGTTGATATAAGAATGCGTCGTTGCACTCATAGTGCCAAATGATGTTGATATAAGAATGCGTGGTTGCACTCATAGAGCCAACTGATGTTGATATAAGAATGCGTCGTTGCACTCATAGAGCCAACTGATGTTGATATAAGAATGCGTCGTTGCACTCATAGTGCCAAATGATGTTGATATAAGAATGCGTGGTTGCACTCATAGAGCCAACTGATGTTGATATAAGAATGCGTCGTTGCACTCATAGAGCCAACTGATGTTGATATAAGAATGCGTCGTTGCACTCATAGAGCCAACTGATGTTGATATAAGAATGCGTCGTTGCACTCATAGAGCCAACTGATGTTGATATAAGAATGCGTCGTTGCACTCATAGTGCCAAATGATGTTGATATAAGAATGCGTGGTTGCACTCATAGAGCCAACTGATGTTGATATAAGAATGCGTCGTTGCACTCATAGTGCCAAATGATGTTGATATAAGAATGCGTGGTTGCACTCATAGAGCCAACTGATATTGATATAAGAATGCGTCGTTGCACTCATAGAGTCAACTGATGTTGATATAAGAATGCGTCGTTGCACTCATAGTGCCAAATGATGTTGATATAAGAATGCGTGGTTGCACTCATAGAGCCAACTGATGTTGATATAAGAATGCGTCGTTGCACTCATAGAGCCAACTGATGTTGATATAAGAATGCGTCGTTGCACTCATAGAGCCAACTGATGTTGATATAAGAATGCGTCGTTGCACTCATAGAGCCAACTGATGCACGTATCTTGACGCTGCCTTATTCACGAAGTGTTCTGTACGGGTTGAATTCCATCTAGAATCTGCTGTTATCAGCATTAAAGACATTTGGGTTCATGCAGTTGCAGAATTTCACATACGTCCAGTTCAGTGCACCTCGCTTCAGGAACATAATTCCACATGTGTTTCAAAAGTCAGGCTACCTGGAACAAGGATCGCGCAACATGAATTTTGCTTCAACGGGATCGTGAATGGCACGTGCTTGAAGTGTGATTCAACTGCTTTTGTATAGTGTGCCCACTATGAGCAGAGTATTTCCATGAGTCCATGCATCGTTCTCCAAATTTTTCATTGATTGCTGATTTTATCACTCGTTATTTATTTTGAGTGATTTTATCACTCAATATCACTAGTTATCCGATGTTCAAATAACAATTTCCTTCTGATTTCCACAAAAAAAAAGTGCATATTGTGTTTTCTATAATTACAAGATAAAAGTATTTACCATAAAAAATATTCTAACACGTTTAAAAGAAACTTTTAGAACGTCTTCAATAAACGCCAATGCTAATTTTGAAATCATATATCTCTTATATTCTTGGTCCAATGCACCCTGAATTTTGCTCAGGTTTTACTGACAACTAGTACTATCCAGTGGCATAGGTCTCCGTCTGCAACTCAATTCACTCAAACGTAATCTTTATTTGTCTCTGAGTGTGAGCTGGAAAATGTTAGATTTTACATCGCCTCCAGCACAGGGTGACATAGTTGTATGGGTGATACAGCTCCTTCAATTATTCTTAAAAATAATTTTGAGACTTTAGTAGCGACCCATTTCCTGGAGTGCTTGCGAACTAGAGAAAAAAAAATAATAAGATAAAGAGAAATTTATGAAAAATGGCAGAACGGCAAGGTCTTGTAATTTCTTACCTAATGATAATAAGAAAGAAGTGGAACTTGTCCCGAAGATAAAAGAAGCAGGCTGGATGAATGGGCCATTGTTTCAAAGGAAGTCTTCTCCGGCGACCTAATGAAGTTTTCTATTCTTTAGTTCCCACTTGAGAGCTAATCCCCCCTCACTGCTACAGTCCCCAAGCCCCCCTCCCACACTGCTGAAGCCCCCAACTACCAACCTCTCTTCCCTGATTGCAACGGTTTATAAAATAAAAAAAAGATTCCATCCAACAGTAATTTAATGCGACCATAACCAGAGATTTAATCAATAGACTATAAAAAAACAACTAAAACTGAGGAAAATAGTGCCATTGAACTAACACAAGTCATTAAAAATGTTCTAGTAGCATAAAACGTTGGAAATTTGAATCAAATCAAATCCTTAGTAGATACTTTCGATGATATAAGATATAATTTATATGATTGATTGTCCAATATATTTATCTGAGAGATTTTTTTTAGATGCTCATTATCATAATATAAACATTAGATCAAATATGACTCAGTATTTATATGATTTATAAAATGAATCTAGTCTTATTTTTAAAAAAATATCGTTAGTTCAAAATGACTAATTCAAGGACCATCTTATTACAAACTTCGTAAACATGCCTCAGGTCTGTTTAATTCGTAAAAATTGCAAGGACAAGTTTTGCCCATATTTGACAAGAAATAAGTCAGAACTGGTCTCCTAACTGGAATCTAAAGATAATAGCTCTCAAAAATGTAGAGGTCGTATAAAATATGAAGTGATACTTAAATGAAACCATCGTCTCCTACGAACTACAACTCAGTAAGCCAATATTACATGAGAAAAAATTCTATTTCGCCGCTTAACTTTTCAGTTTTTGATTGAACGTAGCTTGTGCGGCATATCAGACCTCATAACGAACATTTGGGTACTAAAGTTGCTTACAGGAGGCTATAGGATACAGATTCGCGACTTCTTCAAAAATGAATTTCATTCAATCAACCGATTCAAAGGATTCTTCATAAACATTTGTATTAGCATAATTTTCCGCGTTTGAGATGACAAAAACATTTAGAAAAATGTGTTATGGCTCAATTGTTTAAAGTAAACATAGGGAATACCGGAACAAGGTTTTCAACTAAACATAATTTTATTTTTGTATTTTTTATTATTTTGAAGTAAACAGGATATCATTGTATTTTCTATACACCACTATCTACAAAATGAAACAATTATTTTTCAAGAAACGTCTGCCAAGTAGGGCCATATAGCTTCCTTACTATTTCAATTACTTACATCAGAAAGATTAAATAAAATCAACAAATTTGTAATTTACACCTGTTTATATAATTACAAAGTTAGATTTTTCTATATTTTTTGTTTCGATCGGTTAAGCTTATTAAATTGATTATTTATTTTCAGGAAATAATTAGATACCCTTACTTCAGCTCTCCACTTAGCAACACTTTCTCTTCCACGTTTTGGACTGGTCTGCCCATTTTCAAGTGTTTTTTGTCATTTGTCCTCATCTTTGTAATTTAAACAATATTGTAGTTTAATTGTCCTATTCTGTCAATATCATTTTTTATTTAAAAGTTGATATAGTGCAGGGAAACCGCAGACATGAGTTATAGGAAGAATCCTTATCATAACAAATTTTAAATAAAAAATTAAATTGACAAAATAGGACAATTAAACTACAATATCGTTAAAGCTCAAAGATGAGAAAAAAGGACAAAGAACAATTCCGAAACTCTGAAGTGTCGGAAAGAGAAGGCTTCATGAAGTATGATGGGTATTTAATTATTTCCTAAAAATAAATAATCAATTATATGTGTGTGTGTATATATATATATATATATATATATATATATATATATATATATATATATACATATATATATATATATATATATATATATATATATATATATATATATATATATATATATATATATATATATATTTATATATATATATATGTTTTATGTGTGTGTGTGCGCGTGTGTGCGTGTGTGCGTGTGTGCGTGTGTGTGTGTGTGTGTGTGTGTGTGTGTGTGTGTGTGTGTGTGTGTGTGTGTGTGTGTGTGTGTGTATCGCCCTTATTTATAGGGATGAAAAATAAACTTTTTATTTTTTGAACGCACACCCCATATATTTTTTCCCTTTAATATTGTGTAAATTTGTAAAAAATATTATTCCAATATATTAGCATTAACCTGTGCCGCATCGATCTTGAAAAAGGTAACTGAAAAAAAATTATAATTAAAATTATATTATTATAACTCATTTATATTTATTTTATAAATTATAGTTATCACTTTATTGTTTGGAAAATTTTAATATAATATTCTGGCAGAAGTATATAAATATTTTACCTAATTCAGTTATATTTTCAACGGTCAATACGCCATTAAAGTCTGGCATTAATTTTACCCCTCTTTCGACTGCGTCATTGATAGCTCATAGATGTTTAATTGTTTCAATAAATTTTAAATGAGATACATCAGGGTCGCACTGGTCTGGATTAATATTTAAAAAGTCCATGTTTATTCCCTACTTCTTTAGAAATATTAATCATTTTTAAGGAAATTAAGTCTTCTATATTTTTTATAATTTATAAATAAATTTATAAATTTTTTTTATAAATTTTTAATTTTCTATATTTATAAATACCTTCGTAAACTTATCTTGGCATAATAGCAATTTTGATTATTAATCAATACTATTTTTAAAAACGACTTTAAATCATGATTAGAAAAAAACTTTGATTTAAAAAATTAGTCTTACCTCAATGTATCTTCTTTCTGTCCCAAGATTCGTTGAGAATTCATAATCATGTGTATTTTCATTAGCATCTAAAATTGCCAAAACACTTTGCTCCTCATTTAAGTACCATACAAGTACCTGGTTGAAAAATTTCTTCAACGTAGCAAATGTTACACCTTGGTTAATTTTTCGTACAGAATCAACTCTTTTAAAAAAATGAGATCATTGAATGGAGCTTCGACTGCCGATCAACACTCTATTCAGGCTTACCCGTATACTTTTACCAAAAACTGGCAAAAAATCTTTGGTCTGTTTACTTCTGGCATTTCCAAGCTCATTAAAAAAATATTCAATAAATAACCCGCTTATACCATCCATGGTTTGGAACTCCGATAGGTCTGATTTTAATTTTGCTTGCTGGATTCCTTCTAATCTTATCACTAGCAAATGCATTTAAAAAATGACTGGTGGACAAAATTAACGCCCCACTTAATTTATGTAGCAATAACCTACCCTGTTTCTATAGTTTTTCAGAAGTGTATTGGGAGGTTATAACAATCAGAGTCTGAGTGTTGAATCGGAATATAAATAATCCCTGGTTTATCTTCTTGTCTCTGTTAAATCATCTTCGTCACTATAATGGCAACATTAGCTTCAAGAGATTTCTTCTCTACCCGTCTTTATTTGTTCTTCTACAGATGTACTGGATCATTTATCTCATAGCAGTGTGTTTTAAAAACATTTAAATTAATTCGCGCCTTTGAGTATCCTTAAACCATTAACGACCACTCTTGAATCATTTAAGCCGATAAATCATGAAAACTAACCAACTCCTGAACAACTCAGAGAAGGAGGAGTTGGTGTATTCGATGAAGATCTAATGTATCCTGAATATTAACTCTTTCTCAGATAACGAATCAATGGCGTAACAATCATTTGAGAACTGTCACTTGTTTAGCAGGTATTTCTTCCTCCTTCATACGCCTCAATAAAATCCTATTTTCGCTCTTTTCCTACCTTACATCAACTCCTGTAAGACAAATCATCGATCTGATTCTCTTTTACGCGATCAAGATATTTATCTTCTGCTTTCACAATTTACACTGCATTACCATGGGTAATAACAAATAAATAATTTAAACTTGAAATAAATTTATGTTGACGTCCTAATGCGCCTGAAGACCGATCTGCATTTTTTTCAAGATCACACCAAGCGGAATATAATTTCATATTTTTTATTTCAACAAAAAGTGACATCGACTTTGTTGGGATTCTTGCCTTTTCCTAAAAATTAATCGTTCATGAACTACTAAAGTTAAACTTTCACTCAGAGTAAATTTAATCTCTCATAAATTATAAAATAGTACCGATTATACTTGTTGGTTAGAAGGCAATTTGATTCCTGTGATTCGATGACTCCAACAGTCTATTAAATTAATATTTGGGTCACAACTACTCGAATTGCAGGATAATTTGGCTCTCATAATGTATAAAGACAGCGACTAAAGATTAACTGATGGCTAGAATGCATTGTAGGCACGTGGACAGGACGCAGCATGCAGGGGCCTCCATGGACGGACCAGGAAGCATAGTCGATTCCAACGAAAGAGGTTTCTATTCTTTTCTTATATCAAATGGGAAAAATATAGAGGGTGTGAGATCAGAAATTAACATATAAAGAAAAATAAGGGTCACCCTGATATACAAACAAAAACATACGTGAATTTTGATGAAATTGCGGAAAAATTCGAAATATAGGTATGCCAAGAAAAATACATTTGCGTATGCGTAAGCGAAAGTAGTGGATGGAATTCGATAAGATTGAATATAGGACCATCTAGGTACCCAAATTTCATCAAAATCGGATTATCGGTAGTTATGTCCGTCACTTGTATTTGACTACGGAAGATAGACAGACAGACACGAAATCAAATTTGTTCCTCATTGTCTAAAAAATAAAACGCAAGTGGAAAATTTAATTCTGAGGACAAAAATTATTTTTACTTCCTGCGTGAATAAAAAACTTCCCCACCACCCATAGTGAGGAAGCAATAAAACATCTCCTTTGATGCAGTTTTCAAGCGCCCTATTTCTTGCACTTTTCTTTTGCCTTATATTTGGCGTATCAGTCAGTATGGCTGACTTCCTTTTTTTCATTACAAACCGTGATTACTTTCTGGGCGTCTTCTTCTTAAGAGATCTATTTTCTTGAGGTGTAGTGCAAGTTTGTTTATTCTGTTTGCGGGGAACCGTTTTTTGATGAAACACCAGTTGGAACACGTGCCCCATATTGGAACTTTGACACGACCTCTAAAAGTTGCGGTGTATGTTATCTGTATGTCAAACGCATAGTGACGTAAAAAAAAGAGCTCCTTTTAAGTACTCGCAATTTCAAAACAGTAAGTGTTACGCTATTGCATATATTTTATTTATAAATAAACACCTGACATTTTACTCAGCCCTGAAATATGAAGAAAACAACTCTGCTGACGAAGTGACAGGAGCTACTAAAGAAAAAGCTTTCTTAGATGATATATGCAGTGTTACCAATTTCATTTGTCAGCATAGCGGGCCATTAAAAAAATAAAGCGAGTCGGAAAGCGTGTCTCTATGGAAATGTGCTCCGCTCTCCCTAACTAAATAGACATTTGTTTTAAATACATCTTCTATATTCGTGAATATATAATTATATTTTTGTGCCTAATGGTTCAATGAAACATAATCAACACTAATAGCATGAGAAAAAAGTAACGTTTATTTATAAAAGTATGAGTTGTTTTAGAGAGAAAGTTTTTCGTTTGGGTATAATTCATGTTTAACAGTTCATAGTTTACTGCTAACAGAATAAAATAATATGTTCGAGAAAAAAAAATTTAAATGAGTATTATTTTTTAGAGAAAAATCTCTCAACAAATGACAGTTATTGATGAACATTTTTCTTTTACTATTATTATTCATTTTTACTAACCCAACCCCGGGAATAACAATATCTCTGGTTATAAATATCTTAAAATGAATTTTATTCCCGAAAATATAAATTAAAGTAATGGGATCTAATATTTTTTTATAAAAAAAAAAACTACTCCTGCAGGTAAAGGTTTTATCAACCAGAAGATCTTTTAAAGCTACTGCATTAAATCTAATATTTGCCTCAAGATTGATTATTCATCATTTTACAAAAACCTATTACACAGGGAAACACATATTTCGTTGACTTAGATCTGACACCTGTTATCAAAGAAATTTTGGCCTCAGAATCCAAAAATGCCCCCAGTTTTTGTCTATTGCATCAACTTTTTGAGATACAAGATATATCCTCTTTGTCTCGAAATTCTTACAAAATGTGCAAAAAAAGGAATATAAAAAAATATTGCAAAATATGCTATCACAGAGAATAAGTTTATCCTGTTTACAAAGGATATTTATAGGTTAATGCAAGTCAAATTGTGTTCATACAAATTAAAATAAAGTTATTTTAGGAAACGGCAAACATACATTTTAAGGCAAAAATATTCGCTTATAACTTTTACTGGAGTGTTCCACCTATGGACAATCTCGCCTGATGCTCCAACAATAGTCAGCCATCATATGCACATCCCATCTTTCCTGATGTCGTGCCTCCATGATTTTATTAAAGGGGAACTTTTATTAATAAGGAAGTTTATCTAAAATTGAGAAACCTGTAGTCGATAAAAAAAAATATTGAATAGTCAATGCCATTATGAAAAATATAACTTTGCGTACTTTAGCCACTCCAAAGTCCCCTTTAAATAATTTTAACAAAGACAAATTGTACTGATTTTTAAAGAATCTTTTATCTAGTTTATGATGCTGCAATTGGAAATTTCCTAACTTAAATAGTTGTTTAGTTATAGCTTCCTATTCAACACCAAAAGATAATATTACTTCAAAATATATAAATATAAAGACTTATGTATATATTTAGACTTATAGACAATAGACTTATATATTTTGAAGTAAATTTATATTTTGTGTTATGCTAAGATTGCCATGGTTTTTGTTGAATAGGAAGCGATAACTGAAAAACTTTTTAAGTTAGGTAATTTCCAATTGCAGCATCTTAAACTAGATAAAATGTTCTTTAAAAATTAGTACAATTTAATTATGTTGGCACAGAAAAATCGATATTTCAAAATATCTCTAATTCTTTTATCAAATAATAAAAAATAACAAAACGAATCAGAAGGGGGATAACAAATAACCAGTTTCTAAATATTTAAAGTCTACTATAAATGAACTTAATAAAAACAATATATTAATGATAAAGGGTCTGAAATATCGATATTATACAAACAATATCTTAATTATATTATCTCAGGAATCTCGATATTATAAAAACATTAACTTAATTTAATCGGCACAAAAATATCGATATTATAAAAACACTATCTCAATTATATCGGCACAGAAATATTGATATGTGTGCTTTCCTTTAAAAGATTATAAATATCGAGGAAGCCTTCTGGCTACTAGGGATGTGAATATCGAGGAAGCCTTCTGGCTACTAGGGATGTGAATATCGAGGAAGCCTTCTGGCTACCAGGGATGTGAATATCGAGGAAGCCTTCTGGCTACCAGGGATGTGAATATCGAGGAAGCCTTCTGGCTACCAGGGATGTGAATATCGAGGAAGCCTTCTGGCTACCAGGGATGTGAATATCGAGGAAGCCTTCTGGCTACCAGGGATGTGAATATCGAGGAAGCCTTCTGGCTACTAGGGATGTGAATATCGAGGAAGCCTTCTGGCTACCAGGGATGTGAATATCGAGGAAGCCTTCTGGCTACCAGGGATGTGAATATCGAGGAAGCCTTCTGGCTACCAGGGATGTGAATATCGAGGAAGCCTTCTGGCTACTAGGGATGTGAATATCGAAAAAATATATCGATTTGATATATATCGATATATTTTTTCGATATTCACATCTCTATTAGCCAGAAGGCTTATATTCTCCCACCACTTTTGTACTATGATGGCAGTTGAACTTCGGCCCGTCTCCACGCAACTTCCCTTTCTGATTTTTTATTTTTGACTTTATGTGTATTATTAACTGTAAATGTTCAATAAACCTTAATAAAGAAGTTTCAGCTAGATAACGAATATAACGACATCGCTAGCCACAAGCTCTAACTCATGGCTAAGTTTTTGTTGAAAAAATCAGTAAGAGCAAGGCTTACCTCCCCTAACTTCGCAAGTAAGGAGGAGGTCCGAGTCCTCCGTGAGTGGACCAACAGAATCGGACAGCTCTCTTCCGGAGTTGTCGTAGATGAACAGCTGGTGTGGTGGTACTGAAAACAAAAAGAAAAATTAACAAATAAATATCTCCAATTGTTAACAATCACAATTATGACGAAAACGTTTCCGTTTTTACTCTGACAAGAAGAGGAAGAGGATAAATATGTGCTGAAAGTACATCTAGAAAACATAATAACGATAGACAATTAAATAACTGGACACACTAAATCACTTTTTAAAAACTTTATTTAAGGAAGACTTACAATACTGATATAGCGTTACAACTATAGGAAGCTACAACTATGACTAACTAGACGGTAATGAACGAGATGCTCTAGATCTGAGGGATATATATACTAGAACCATCATACTGCTAACTCAGGGGTTGCTGAGGACTGGATGAGTGCATAACTCCTCCCTTCTGAAGATTCGAACTCTGGGAGAACATATTTTCATTTTGTACAATAAGAGAGAAATTTATAGGTGGGCTAGGAAAGGTTCTTTGTTTACAATATTTTACTAACCTAAAATAAATTTGGTATGTGGATTACAATAAAATAAGATACAGTAATATATACAATTAATAGAGTTGTGGAGTAAAATATGGGATTATCAATAGTCTCTAATGTTTCAAATTCTTCATGAAAGATTACAGGTAAGTCTATTTTATCAAATGTAATATTTAATTTCTTAAGATTATTTAATTTATGATTAATGGATAAGGTATCGGAGTTGATATAAAATTTCCTAGTTTGATTTACAATTATTTCCTTCCTTTCTAACTTAATAATAGAGGTAGTTGGCAAATTTACAGGGATTGTTCCGTTGCTAGACAATACAACATAAGATATATCAAAAGTTACATAAGCATCTATAATATCTACATATTTAATAAAAGGAGAAATATTAAGAATGTTAGTAGAAATACAATTAGAGAGATTATTTCTTAAGGCATTAAGAATACAAGTATCATTAACTATTCTAAGGTTAGTACAATAATAATTATCTTTAACAAATGTGCAATTTCCAGTAAACATTCCATGTACATTATACAATATTAAGTTATGCATAACAAGAGTAGTTATAACTTGATTATTTTCTTTAATAGGGACTGATAAAAGATATATTGTATTAAATATTTTAGATAACTTTGGAATTTTTACTATATAATGAATGATATTTTGCCTAATAACAAGAGATTTTGCTTGTTAACCAAATTGTTTCTAAATCGTTTGAAGTAAAGGTTTTATCATCAATATCTGTTTGTTTAATTATGTTAGAGTGGGGAATTCCCATTCTACACATCTCTAAAGAATTTTCTATGTCAATTACTTGAATGGTTAAATGGGTGAGAACATTATACAGTTCTTATCAGTGTATGAACAGTATATTCTGTCCATAACTTGATTCATCTTTTCATTATTTTTATTTAATAGCTTAACATCTTTTTCAAATGTTTCCGTTAATTGTTTACTGATTTTTATTTCATTAGCAATATTATGTTCCATATGGTAGTTATTTTTTTCCAAAGTTTCTATTACTTTATCATAGTGGGCTTTATCCTCAGCGTACATTGTTCCAGCCAACCATCCTAGGGCGCTCCCGAGGCCATTCACAATACCACGCTTGGTTCTATTTTTGGGAATGATATTATTAATTTTATCTGTTAAGAAAGTTAATTGCTTAAATGCCATTTCTTGAGCTACTGTATTAACTGCTGAACTACTTTTGGGTTTCAGTGATAACTTTAGTGAATTTAATTCATTGATTAATTTTGTTAAATCTAAAAAATGAACAATCGTTTTGTAGTCTGATATCAGTTTTGAGTCCGGAACTTTAAATGTTATTAGTCCTGATGAATGCTGAACGTTTGTAACTTTATACGCTGTAGTTACTGTCAATATCACTGAGATCACTAGAGACCATCTCTCCAGCTGAAATAGTAATTAATTTCTTCTTAGATTTTCGTTTGGACTTCCTTTTTCTTGCTATATTGTCAGCATGAACAGTAATTTTCTGGTTTCTATCTATAAAAGGTATAACTGGTTTATAAACCTTTTCACCCTTGTTTCTTATTCTTCTTTTAACATAAGACCTATCCTATTCAACCTCTGGGTCTTCGCGGTTTTTATTTAATTTATTAGTTCTCTCCTTCTTTTCTGGATTTATTTCGGTTTTGAGTTTATTATGAACAATGCTCATGTTTTTGTGATATTCATTAACTAATTGTTCCTTAATTATCTCCTCATTTTTGTCTGCATCTTTTATTACTCCATATGTTATTTCATTTGGAGTGAGTTTTAATGTTTGATTAATAGAGTTATTAAAGGTTAATGTAGCAAGATTTAGATTAATTTTTAAACCATTTCTAGGATTTTCTTCTTTTAAGACTCGCAATGTTTCTACTAGAGTTGATCGTGCTCTGTTTAGGAGTCCTAAGGAATTAGGGTGATTTGGTGTTGTCTAATATGCCTCTATTCCTAAAGATTCTAGAAAATTACGAATTAGATTATTATTGAATTCCTTTCCATTATCCATTTTTATTCTAATGGGATTTGGAAACAGTGCTAGATATTCTGTTAATGTCTGAAATATATTAATTGCATTTACATGTTTACATAATCTGGCAAAAAGTCTCTTTGAGAATGTATCTATTATTGTCACTATATTATGAGAATAAAATTTTAATATATCCATCATTAATTCTCCAAAAGGTCTTTCCATGGTGGGTGTAATTTGATATTTAGTTTTAATAGGCTTTTGTTCATATTTCACTTGTCTACAAATTGAGCATTTATTTATGAATTCAGATATGTCATCCTTCATATTTGGCCAATAATAATTTCTTTTCAATTTTTCGTATGTCTCTATTATTCCTTTGTGATACGATTTTTCTATGTGATAGTTCTCTAAAAGTTCTTGTTGTTCCTCATTTTGCAATACACCAATCAATTTCTTTTTGTATCTCTTAATCTTAACGATAGGGAATTTATCAATTATAATTTCAGTTATTTTTTTATATATAGCTTCAAGTTCAATTCTGACTGATTCTACATTAGGTTCACAGTAGACACCATAAACTGTTTTAGGCTTTAATAATTCAATGTGAGTTTCTTCTAAATTATTCTTCCAAGGGTAGGAAGTTTCTAAATAAATCCGAGTTTTACCGAAAGGTTTTGTAATAATGGGTTTAGTTGAACCTCTTTGAATTAAAATTTTTCTACGTTTATCGCTCTGTCTTCTGGAACTATTAAAATTTGTTCATTGCTGGAGTCTTGGGAATGTTGTGTTGGAGCTATGCTTAATTGTTCATCTTGATTAGGATTTAATTCCTGTAAAATTTCATCATAATCTTCCGAAGGTATTGGTGGTAATTCTACATTACTTGTTTCCTGTAATATTCTGTCTAATTCCTCTTCTGGATCTATTTCCATTTCGGTTAATGCATGTAAATCATAATTACTGTCTATATTAACTCTACTTAAAGCATCAGCTCCTACATTGGTTTTACCATCTGTATGTTTTATATCGAATTGGAATTCACTTAATAAGAAAATCCACTTCATAATGCCTGTATTATTGTTTTTCATTGTGAATAGCCACAATAAAGGCTTATGATCTGTTTAGTAATGTGAATTTTTTTCCGTACAGGTATGGTTTAAAGTGTTTACATGCGTAAACTATAGCTAAGATTTCCTTTTCTATGGTGGAATATTTTTGTTCTATTGCTGAGAGAGTGTGAGAGGCAAATGCAATAGGGTGATCCCTCCCCTGTCTAAGTTGGCTGAGCACCACTCCCAATGCGATGTTACTTGCATCTGTTGTTAAAATCATTGGAGAGTTAAAGTCTGGATATTGTAATATTGGTGCATTTATTAAGTGTAATTTAAGTTGTTCAAAAGCATTTTTGTAATTATTAGGGTTAAAATTAATTTCATCTCTCAATTGATTTGTCAAAGGTTTTGCTATGTGAGCGTAATTTTTTATAAATTTTCTGTAGTAACCTGACATTCCGAGGAGCTGGTTAATTTATTTAATATTTCTTGGTAAAGGGAATTTCACAATTGCTTCAATTTTCTTAGCGTCTGTTTTAATGCCGTCTCTGGTCAATTGGCCTAAGAAAGGTAATTCAGATTTCATAAATTCCGTTTTGTCAAGTTGAATAGTTAAGGAATGCTGTTTTAATTTCTTTAAAACAATTTCTATATGTTTTAGACGATCTTCAGGTGTGGCAGAATAAATTATAATATCGTCTAAGTATACGAGAGTATTATCAGTATTAGATAGCATAGAATTCATTGCACTTTGGAAGGTGGGGGGTGATGACATCAATCCCATCGGCATTCTTAGAAACTCATAATGACCTGTGTCTGTTGAGAATGCAGTTTTCTCTATAGATTCCTCAGACATCTCTATTTGATAAAATCCGGAAGTTCAATCTATTGTTGAGAAATATTTAGATCCATGTAATTTATTTAATATTTGGAATAGGAAATCTGTATGGAATTGTTTCTGCATTTAATTTCCTGTAATCAATGACCATCCTGATCTTTTTTTGACCTGATGCGTCTTCTTTCTTAGGGACAATCCATATTGGGCTGTTATATGGGGAATTGCTTTCTCTAATAATACCGTTCTTTAATAGTTTAATAATTTCTTCATCAATTTTTTCTTTGAAATGTTGGTGATATCTATAATTTCTGGTATAAATGGGTTTATCTGTTTTAAATCTAATGGAGTGTTTCAAAAGATTGGTAGGTTTTAATTTTTCATCATCCGATTTTACTATCTTCGGATGTTTCATGATAATATTAAATAATTTTTCTTTAATATCTTTATTTATGTGATCATGTCTAATTAGTTCAAATAATTCCTTTCTATTTCTTATTATATTTAATTCATTTTCATCTTCCTTAATTATTTTTCCATCCACAATTTTTATTTTTAGTTTATTTATCTTAATAAATTCATTTGTATCTCCTACATTAATTTTTGTTCGTAAATGTCTCATAGTTTCCATCCCTAACAATAATCTATACCTTTCACTAAATTTAAATACTTTAAACATAATTAAAAATTCGTCTTCCAAACCTAGTCTCGGTGCAAGATCAATCAGTACAGAACTATTTCCTCTCTTGCTTCCGGCTGGAGTGATAACAACGAATCCTTCCGAAATAATTTGAGTTCCTACGGGTACAGAACGTGGGTCTATATAATTTATTTCTGAGCCTGTATCAATGAGCCAATGGTCGCCGAGGTTGTCACAAAATGTTAGAGACTCCGTCAAAAGATTTAACCGGTAGACGGGCCAGGTTCCGGCCGGCTTACATCTAAAAAATTTTCAAATTTATTCTTTAACTCGGCTAGTCTTGCCTTCAATTCATCATTTTCCTTTTGTAAGTGGTGGAGATTGTTACGCCTCACCGTTCTCATTGAGCCAGTATTTTGTGAATTTGGATTCACATTTTGTTGCTGCGGAGGATTAAAATTTTGTTGGTGCTGAGGGTAATTAAAATTTTGTTGTTGCTGAGGATTATTAAAATTGAAATGCGTTTGGTTATAGGAATTTCTTATTTGATTACTAAAGGTTCTTTGTGGTTGTTGTTCCTGGTAATAGTTTTGCGGGTTATAATTATGACGGAATCCTTGTTGAATTGATCCCGGGTGATAATCATTGCTCGGTTGATAAAATTGCGGGGGTTTATTAAAATTTGGGTAATTACATCTATTAAATGCGGGGTTTTGATTTTTATGTTAGAAATTATCTCGAGGTTTATTATGCTCCTTATGGGGTGTTTGGTAGGGCGAAGTTCTACCATGGCCTTGGGGGTATAAATCTTCCATAATAATGCGGCATTCATTATATAAAGTATTTTTTAGTCCCGAGAGTTCTTTAATTACAACGGTATTTAAAGTATCTTTTAATCTAGGGTGTAAGTTTCTGATGACGTGGTCAATTAAAAAACGCATTTGAGTTAAAGTTTCTTGTGGTTTATTTTCAATTGATGTATCTATTATGATACGATTTTTAATTTCATATGGAATAACCCGGTTAATAAAATCTATAGGATGTTCATTTTTTTGAATGGTAATATTTGAAGCCTCATATTGTAAGTGAGTTATCGTCCTACTGTCCTTAAATTGGTTGATTAATCTTAATTTTAATTCACCAATTGAAGAGAAATTTTCATACATACACAAATGTTTGGCTGTACCTTGCAATTTGAATAAAGCTTTTTGTAATAATAATTGTTCGTTTTCAACTCTATTAGAAATTCCTTCATGACAATTAGCATCATAAATTAATTCTAAGGCTTTAATAAAGAATACAAGCTGTGATGGGTCACCATCATAGCTAGGCAAATGGTCATAACATTCTCTTGTCATTTGTTTAATAGCCATTGTATTAATTTCTTCTTGTATTGTATCTAAATTAATTTCTTGTGAATCTAAAGTTACTCTATTTTTGTTTAAAATTTATTTTAATTTGTCGTTAGGCAAATAGTTATAACTATTTTAACAATACAATAAGCATTACCTTTAATAAAGATGTGAAATTCTAGAAGTGATGTCCAGCGATTAATATTTCTTCTGACTGATGCTGAAGTATTTAAATACACCTTCAAGTGAGCTGCTCCAGATCCTGTTAATATTTCTTCGGACCCTGCTGACCAGTTCGTTAGAGTGGTAGAATCAATATCCCAAATCCTGTTGTCCGTACAAAGTACAATGGAACTATTTCTTCAGATTTTCTTGAATATGTAATTCAACTTTCTTCTCTTCTGACTTGAAGCGCACCAGTCCCTGTTCGGGCGCTAATTAAATAACTGGACACACTAAATCACTTTTCCTTAAATAAAGTTTTTAAAAAATGATTTAGTGTGTCCAGTTATTTAATTGACGGGAAAACGATGCATTGTGTAACTACTGGGAGGAGGAAGAAGGGTGCTATTCCTTCATATATAAAGAAAAGTTTCCTAGCGGCAGAAATAAGAAGGCTCACAGCCCACTTCTTTTCTACCATTAGTTAAGAAAACGTTTATGAATTGATTGTTGTAGGAGAAGGACTGATGTCGAGTCGCTGTGGTATCAATCTACTGGTTCTACGAGAACCCAGGGGCTCGCTGCGTCGCGACCAAAACAAGAAACATACATCTATGAATAAATTCAAAGGCTGTTTCTACCACCCTCAACACAGAAATGCATTTTTGGCCCTAAAACTCTTATTATACAGCTAATTAATTTGATAAAGTACACGATTACTTAACAAAAACTAGCCCCTTGAGCAGACGTTTCATTTTACTCTCAAATGTTTTGTCAATACATACTTGAAACAAGAATTATATTCTGGCTTCGCTAGAATCCTCACTAACGCACGCATGTCACTATAACTGTTTCAAAGAACAGTTAGTTATAATATCAACCGTTCAGGTTTGTCCTAGAGATGAGGAAAATACATTTATGGCTAAATAATCACCCCTCCCCCCCTTCAAACGACTACAAGTAGCTGCCCTTAACCATAAAATATGGTCTAAGATGTGACGAATTTGAACTCTAATTAACTTAAAAAAACTCCTACTAAATTGGATAAGTCATAATTAAGTTATCTAATTATATTCTAACATTATACAATATGAAAACTATGAAGCATAAAAAATATACCTATACAATATGAAAATGGCTTTTCGGCCAACTTTTTATACAATGAACACTTTTCGCCTTAGAGACGAAACAAAATAAATCAATTATCAAACACTCCTACATCTGTGACATTATGCCCCGTCACATTCTTGAGTTTGCAAGACACATTTGCAATGCAACTTTAGGAGTTTTGCTCATGGGTCCTTTTGGCGAAATGGCCAAGTGAAGATGAAGTGGGTATGAACGGATTGCTTAAAACTTTGCTCGTAGCAATTTTTCAATTGCGATAAATGACAGTCTTCCCAACAACTTCATTTCCATTTTTAATTAAATCATTTTACGTTTGATGGTAGATAATATTTTGGCATCTACTGCATCCGAGGCCAAGATTTTCATTTTTATGATTCTAATCGGTTTTATGAGTCGTATTTCTCTTGAAAATTCTTCAATGAAAATTTATTGTTGTTTTTTTTCTACTAGAGCATTCCAGAAGAAATTTGATGCCTGAAAATCGTTGGTTATTCACTTGAAAATATAGTTTGTCTCAATGCTCAATATCCGCCCACTAGGTGTTAATACAGTGTTTGATACTTGTTTAATATTCACTACATTTGGATTGTCTTTTTGCATTTTAGAGTTCAAAAACTCCTTCTGCAGATTATCTATTGTACGGTTTAGCTTGAATTCTTTAAGAAGAAAAGCAATTTAGACAGTTCTGGATGTACTATATGTTCAATCGCTAACCTTCTGCGAAATTATTAGTCTAGTGCGTAACACCTCTCATCTGACATCCTGCTATGTTTTCTAGGTTGAGTTGAGCTTGATATCTATTTAGCTGCTAATACATTTGTCTGTATATATAGGGATGTCATTGGGCAATCATTGAGGATGATTATTCCAAAATTAAGTAAACTTATGAATACTTTCTTACCTTGTCCTCTAAATTGGATACCTTTCCAAGGGTCTGGTTTGTGGTTACCATTATTTAATAATTAACCAAGATAATGCTCCTACTTTTAATTTTAATACTAATGTTAATCAAAGTTACTCCTATCTTAATGAAATATATTCAAATTAAATATGGGCATAGTTACTAAAGAACAACCTCCTTGCTAACATTTATCTTTATTCCTCAAAATTAAAACAACAAACTATTACAATAAAAAGTTAACCATGGAATGATTCAGCCTAGACTTAGCCATAACATAAATCTCTTATCTGTACTAATTGGTGTTGATGGTTCCTCAGGCGAAGGCTTGAAGGCGATGGTTGTAAGCTTGCATCAGGCAAGGTCAGGGTTCAGAGGAGCTCGTCTTGCATCAGCCTCAATCAGTTCCTAAGTCTCCTCTTTTTCACCTCCTTGCTTCTATTCCCCTTTCTCTCTTGTTCTGTCTAAGAGGTGGTTGAAAACGTTGTTCATTGGCCGACTAGTTTTATAAAGGGAGGAAATTCTGGGATTTCATCGGATGGCTCCACCCCTTGTCCTGACAGCCGGTATCTGCGAACCATTATCCAACTAGTATAATTTAATCATACCTTTTCCAGGCGGTCTCCACTTTTTCCTCGAGGCCAGCTAAGCCTAAGGGGACCAGTTCTTAAAATTGATTAGGTATCCTAGCTTTTGGCTTTGTTACAGTGTAAACTTCTCGGTAGGGTTTCTAAATTAACTTATCCCTTATCACTTATGTGGTGACATCTGTCATCGCCTGTCAGTTACCCGTCTCTACCTGGTCGTCCCTTATTTCTTTTGTTCGCACCTGGTCTGGTTAAATTATATAACGATAATATTGTCCAATATCAATACATATTATTATCCGTGGGGTGGGAGGAAGAGAAAAATGAAGCCTGAAGGGAGACATTTTTCTCTTCATCTTCTTAAACATCACTTAAAGATCACCTTAATACTAATCACTGTATTTACAAAAATATTCTAATGTTATTAAGTCCTGAATCACTCCGTATGATTTAGCTACACACATAACTTATAATCTATATCGATCCATCCGACTGCTATTTACATATTCACAAGAATATATCTACAATGTTTACAATTTTTCCACCTTTACCATATTTACAATGTTCAGTTTCAATAAACAAAACAAACAACAAAAAAAAAAAAAACTATTACTAAGAAGATAAACCTAACCTACCTACTATATTTACATTTTAGCGTATCTACTATCTTTACAAAATTTTTACTTAAGCAAAAGGATTAAATACATAATTAATCACATCATACTAGGGTATTAAGTACTCTAGGATCAACAAGGCAATTCCTAGAAGTTGAGAGGTGATTCTGGAACCTCTCCCTGTTACCCGTGTCCCTTAACACACCAAAAAAAAACACAAAAAAAACAAAACAAGAAAGAAACACAAATAGTGTTGTCAATAACATTTAATGGCTTGTTTCCCCCACACAATGTTATTACTTTATTTATCAAGATATTATGAATAGTTGATTATCTATTATTTACATTGAACTAATAATAATAATAACAATAATAATAAAAAAAACATAGTGAACCCGAAGTTTCGATGCCGATTGAACTACTACTAATCATTATTCTTTATAACAAAAAAAAATTTAATCTCTTATAGATTTTATATAAAACTTTCTCATATCTTAAGTACAGGGTGAGTTATTTTAAACCTTACGAATAATTCGTTCGGACCCCAACTGCCCGCCGTTTGGAAAAGCCAAATTTATTCCTGTACCTAAACCTGTACTTCATGCCATATATCGCCTCTGGTGCACAAGGCTTTACCTCAGAGCCTTTCCTTGCAAGGTAATCAGCCTTTTCATTCCCCAAAATTCCCGAGTGTCCAGGAACCCATTCAACTCTTACCCTGTTGGTTTCAGACAGTTTGTTAAGATTAACTTTGCATTCTTCCACCAACTTTGACCGGGTCACATAACCACTTAAAGTCCCGATAGCAGCTTGGCTAACTGTGTGGACTGTAATTAGTCTGTTTTTAACGCCCTCCTCAATAAGAGACTGGGCACAGACATTAATTGCTAATACCTCTGCCTGAAAGACAGAGGCATGCCTACCTAAAGATGTGAACAGAAAAATACGATCTTAATATGATTCAAGTTTTTCGTATAATCAGTGGTATTCATCCGATTCCTCCTAATTTGTTCAATTCATGAACCCAAGTTCTTCTTTTACTTTGAATTAAAATAAGAAGTGAAATAATATATTTCGCGTCGAAAGAACTTCTGTACATCTTTTGTGAGAACAACCCAAACTGATTTCTGTGAGATCTACACGAGAAGGTGAAGTGCATAGGACACATACTACCACCTCCAGCACTCCGTGGCTATTGCTACTAAGTCCTACCGGTTGCTGCCTTCCGGCTTCAAGGTGTACCAGCCATAGGAGAGTAGAAAGAAACGAAGGTATCTTCGATATGCTAGTTTTTGTGTTGTGATCATAAACTTTATAAAATTAACTAGCTGTATGTTAAGAGTTTTAGGACCACCAGAAATGTGTTTCCGTGCCAGTGATGGAATAAATCAACTCTTTAAATTATTTGAAAATGATTTTTGAGTTAATTCAACATGTATCGGGCTATCTGGACTATTATACATGCTGCACCAAATTATTCTCGAAGAGAAGAAAATTAGAATAATTTGAGATTAGAAATTTAAAAAATATACCAAAATTTTGTGCCACGTTCAGTTTTAGTTTATTTTTAAATGCTTCTTTTTTTTTTGTAATATAAGGTTTTTTTTATCATCTATCGAATCTTAGTGAAAAATATACTAGGTTGTTACAAAAGTCTTTGTGCATTAACACAACCCTTAATTCCAACTCTCATAATTATCCTATAAGAATGTTTTTGTTCCTAATATTTATGTCAATGTTTAAGTGACTAATCCTATAATTCTTTGTGACTTGAGTTGGCTTTATAGGGTCTTTTACATTTTTAAAACGCACGTACAATTCAGAAGAAAAAATCGTGATTCATGGTATTTTGAGACCTTACTGGAAACAAAATTTAAGCGCAAAGACAATCGCCGAAAAAATTTGTGCCATAGAAGGAGAGTCAATTGCCCATCAAAATACTGCCGCACAACCCAGATCAGGTCGCCCACCGGTAGTTGATGATGACGTTCTTCTTGAACATGTGAACCAGGACCCACATGCTATTACTCGTGATTTATTGGCCGTAGTAGACTCAAACCTTTACTGTGAACAGCTAGACAGAGTTTATACAGTTTTGAGTGCAAAGTATCCCGCTTTGTTCAACAGAAACCAAGCCATTTTGCAACACGACAATGCCCCTGCACATCGTTTTCGTTTGACACAGAAAAAATTGCTATTGGAACTGCTAGGAGTAAACGTTTTGCCTCATCCTGCATATAGCCCAGATATTGCACCATCAGATTATGATTTGTTCAAATCAATGGCTCATTTTTTTAAAAGGTCGGATCTTTGATAATTACGATGAAGTAAGGTCAGATGGATATGAAGAGTTCTTTTCCTCCAAACTAAAGGAGTGATACCGACATCAAGTCCAATTACTGGCAGAAAGTTGGGTGAAAGTAATTGAAAACAATGGGCTTTACTTTGAAGAGTAGTATTCAATAATGTTTAAAATGTGTAATCTGAAATAAAGCTATACTAATGCACAAGGACTTTGATCAACATGTGATTGGAAATTATTACAATCTGCCACTTGCTGGCAATAAATAATAATGTTCAATTGTTTTCATTCACAGCCCAAATAAAGCCCACATACAGCCCATATACAGCCCATTCACAGCCCACATACAACAAAAACAATATTGAGAGAAGAGGTAAAAATCAATTTAAACAAAACATATAAACTCTTAATCAAAATCATACATAAATTAAGTTAAAAAAAACATGCATAATTTCATGGAAAACATGTAATATCAAAATCGTCACTAACAAAATAATTAATTAATATAAAGTTGGGATGATACCTATAACAGTAAGCTTGACCTGGAAATTCCTGGTAGGTGAGTTTCTGAAGTCGACCCTGCACCTGTAGACCCCCGCATCCTTGAGCTGCACCGCGTCCAACTGGAGGGCCGCCACTGGTCTCTTTCCGGTAACGAAGTAAGCTCTCGGGCCGAAGGAGAGGGGATCGCTCCACAGCAGTGCTTGGTTGAAAGGCCTCCCTCTCACGTCGAACCTGAACCCAACCAATTTCCTTCAATTATCAATATAAATAAGGCAGCAATATATAAAATGTCCTGCTTTAACTTTATTAACGTACGCTAATAATGAAATATATTGATGATATATACTTGATCTTAAGGAAAGATGGTTTTTGATTCAGGGAAAGCGAGATCCTGTTTCAGCTCGGACGTTCGGCATTTCGTTTGTCAGTATGTCAAGCGATTACGACGAAGCGCATCATTCGTTTTTCTTCAAATTTGCCACAATGGTTCCTTGTAGTAGCATGGACAGGGATTCTTTTTTTTTAATTCAGATCCAAAATGGCGGTCGTTTAAATGGACTTGAATCATCAAAAATCGTAGTCACGAACAAATCCGTAGTTCGATTTTCTTCAAATTTGACAATATTTCTTGAAGGCATTTAAAACGATGTGTGTAAGATATTTTTATTTCTTGATTACATTTTTTTTTAATGTATTTATTTATTTTTTTGTTCTCATTGACACGGATGGTGAAGGGGAAACAAAATGAGATAATTACAATAATTGTCAGGAGATTAAATTATTTTTTATTGAAAACAAAGTGATTAATTGTATAATGGGTGCTGTGAATTTTCTTTTATACCTCTAGCACGAATCTTGTCGTATCCTGGCGATTTGTTGCCATTAAGATTTGCAATGATATTACTGATATCGTTGATACTGCAAGAAGACAACTTAGGCGAACTTCGGTGAACGAAGTTTATGAAAAGTCACATTCGTATTCAGCAGATTTGGGTTGTAATTAAAAAAAAAACGATACAAAATAAAATAGAAATCCTAAAATTGGTTTGATTTTAACTTTATTGATAATTGACTACCGTAAACTGGTGTAACTCTAAGACTGACGAGGTAATTTTAGGGCAATCGGGATACCAAAATATAAACGTTTATGCGGTCTTAATGTCTTTCGTTTAGTTTCCTATCTTAATTTGTCTGTAACACTACTAGAGCCACTAGAGACACTTCAACCACCTGTAGCCTCTTTTTATTTATCTTCTTGGCAATATTCAATAAAGTGGCAGTTGTTTAGAAATTGACAAAACGATTATAAAACCTCCATTGACCAGTATTCTGTTATAATCAGGGAATATCAGGTAAGTACTTAAACAATTATTGATGTTACCACAATGACTTGATCATTTGATTCATTCCTATATTCAAATGTTTTGAATGCTGAACTCACAAAATGTAAACTTGCTCATAGTTTATAGCTCATACTGAGGTAACATTATGACACCATTTTAAGATGTCTCAAACGCATTTTACAACAAAATCTGAATATTGTAAGGCAACTAAAGATCATAGTTTCCATTTCATAGGTGATAAAGTGGTACTTATACAATTCTTTCACGAGCGAAAATGTTATCAAATATACTTCAATCTGGACCGTCTCACACACATCGGCCGATATCGGTATATAATGTGATATATTGTTTGCTTTGAGGTTGTAAATATAGCTTTGTAAGATATTGTAAATAGAGGGAGAACACGGTAACTCTTCGAGAGAAAAATTATGATGTCCAGTATCCTTGGAAACAATGTTGGCTTCTCAGTGAATGACAACATTGGCTAAGCCTTTAAAAGCTGCAATAATGAGCAGATTTTAGATTTTCTTTTTTTCACGAGGTCTACAGTTCACACGACTATTAGTTTCAATGGTCTAAATAACAAGTATCTAAGTAAAATAAGGTTTCTGGACATTTTTACTGTCAATGATAATAGTTCCTTTAGAACTATGTGAACAAGGAATGAAAATAGCAGCCAACGCATATTATACTTTCAATCTAACTACCACTGAAATAACATTTATAAACCACCCAAAATATGAAATCATAAGAATAAGATTTTTAAATTAGAAAATTTTAGCATCGGATATGGATTTTGCTGTACATTATATAAATTACAGAAAATGCTTAAAATCTGTAATTGATTTTATAACAAAATCTAATAAATTCAACAATCTATTATTATCTAGTATCTGTAATAACTATTGTGTATAAAATATGAACAGAACTGAAGAAATCAGGGATTATGAGCTCTTATCAGTTCAAAAGATGTCTATTAAATCTCCAACTATATAAAATATAACAATATAGGACCGATGGATTTTCGTGGTCCAAATAATTTTCCGACTATTTAGATGTAGGCCAGAAGTGAAACGAGAGTGAAATTTTCCGACTATTAATCCGCTTTTCCTCATATATCTCAAAACGGTGATAAGATTATGGCGGTTCGAACGATTTTCCGACTGTTTAGAAGAAAGCTAAAAAAAAAATTGGAGTGAAAATTCGTCCGACTTTTCATTCGCTTTTCCGATTATATCTCGTGAAGGGGTGAATGGATTATAGCGGGTCAAACGATTTCACGACTATTTAGAGATAGTCTATAAGGCAAACAATTGCGAAAAATTCCCTTAAAATTAAAAAAAAAAACTAATCCACTTTCCCTCATATATCACATGAAGGGGTTAATAAATTTTCGCTGTTGCAACAATTTTCCGACTATTTAGAGGTAGGCTAAAAGGAAAAGGACTGTGATAATTTTCCGACTTTTCATTCGCTTTTCCTCGTAAATCTCGTAAACAGATGAATGGATTATGGCGGTTCGAACTATTTTCCGACCACTTATGGGTGGGCGAATAAAATAATTAGATTAAATTTTCCATTTTTTCTTTCGACATTCTTCTTATATCTCGTGAACGGGGGGGGGATGGATTTTCGTGCTTCAAACGATTTTCCGACTATTTAGAAATAGATTAAAAGTGAAAAGAGAGTGAAAAATTTCCGATTTTTCCTCATATATTTCGAGAACGAATGAATGGATTTTTGCGATTCAAATGATTTTCCGACCGTTTTGAGGATGGCTAAAAGAAAAAATTTATGAATTTTCATTCGCTTTTCCGGTTATGTCTCGTGAATGGATGAATGGATTATAGCGGTTCGAACGATTTTACGATTATATTAGCATGAGTGAAAATATTCCGAATCTTCATTCACTATTCCTCTTTTATTTTTTGAATGGGCAGACGGATTGCAGTGGTTGAAACGATTTTCCGACTATACCCATGAGATTATAACCATTGGATTATATATATCAGGCTAAAAGGAAAAGTAGTGTAAACATTTTCCATCTTATCATTTGCATGTGGATTTTTGTGAGGATATTAGGCCCTTAAACTGAATGGGCATTAGGAAGCATGATATATAACATGGAAATATCGTTTTGTTGATTTTTTTTTCTCAGTTTTCAATCATTCTAGAGAAATGATTCTTTCGCATTAACATAATAGTTTTGAATGCTATTTATGCTAAAAATAAATATGTGATATCAGTAACTGTTTAGTCACGGCCATTTTTCCAACTCTGTTAAAGCTGAGAAACACATACATGAGTCTGTAGCTTAGAAATGAAAACTCTATGAGAAAAACTCAGAGAATAAAAGTGGTAGAGCATCAAATTCTGTGTCCACTGAGTACCAAAAGTATTAATTTTGGTCAAGTATACTTCTTGAATTTGGGAATCCGGAGATGGGGATATCACCCTTGTATAGATATAATTTTGGATTACAAAAGGCGGAGTAATTTTGATTTTCAGGTATGTTGTATTTATTACTCTTCTCGTGAAAAATCCAAGTTTTCGACACCTCCTTTTTGTACGTTTTCTCTGTCCAGTGCTCGAAGCCCGGCCGTAAGGGAGGCTTCCTCCACCAGTCAATACTTCCGTTCCGTTCCCTCACCTCTAGCGGCCGAAGCAAGAAAAAGTCCGATTTTTAAACCGCGCTTTTAGGCATTCAGTCGAACCTCACATATATTTCATAAAAATAGGGTTGTATAGCAACTCCATGGGATCAAATAGCGCTTTGAAAAATCGCTCTATGAGGGCCTTGTTCAAGTCTTTCTTTCGAAAACAATTGTTTTTACATTTTCTCTATTTCCGTGAAAAATTTTTTGGAAATATTTTTTATCGTTAGGCAGGCACTAACATATAACAAAAGCCACAGCTTAAATCCCAAAACAAGATCCTAAATCGATTAAAAGACCTGTAATAATATGTGCAAAAATGATCATATTTCGACGTGTGCAGAACGTGTTTGACCGATTTCAATTGTCTCAAGCACGTTTTGTCGTCATCTTATGCGCTATTTCATAAAAAAATTACATCTTAAACGTGAAAAAAAAAAAAACATTTCGGCACGTTT
The DNA here is from genome assembly GCA_948150685.1 of Rhaphigaster nebulosa. NCBI lineage: Eukaryota > Metazoa > Arthropoda > Insecta > Hemiptera > Pentatomidae > Rhaphigaster > Rhaphigaster nebulosa. Next base: position 178,123,223 of record OX411307.1, read on the forward strand.
ATGAATTTTTTTTTTCACCAGGATGCTACACACCTATTTTACCTAGAATATAAACAATTTGTTTCTACTATTTTTTTCCTAATTATAACTTTAAGAAAGTCAATTGGAGATTTATTTCAAACAATATATTTCCTCTATCTCGCCTGGATTAAAAATATTAATAATGGCTTTAAATTTCTGAATTACCAATGTATCAAGAAAAAATACTTGATCACTGGCGTGAAGCTGACTTATCATTTTATGATGATCCTTGTGTTTAAGATATTTTACAGAAAGCATCGAGCTCAAGCTGGGTTGGAATATCGACACGCGATATATCGATGATATCGATATTTTACAACGATATATCGATAACACCATATGCTAAACTATATTACAGTAGAATCTCGATAATTCATATCTGGGTAATTCGTATTTCCCGATAATTCGTATGGATTTCCTGGTCTCTTGAAAATCTCTCTTTATTTGTTATAAAAAAACTGCAATCCCGTCCCCTCGATAATTCGTAATTATTTTCGTCTTCCAAATAATGTAAGCGACTTATAATTCGAATTTCCCCCCAAAAAATCTTGTTAACTCTTAATCTTTTCAAGGAGAGAGGTTCTATTCAGCTCTCTTTAAAAAAAAATTGTAAAAAAACCTGTAACCATATTGTTAGCCACCAACATGGATTGATCTGAAAAATTAAGTTCGCTCATAAATGGCAAATCCGCGAAAGCAAGGTGTTTAATAAAGAAAGACGTTACCGAAAGCCTATGGTGCAAACACAAAAGCATGCACCACAAGCGAAATTTTCAACGAATGGGTACAGGTATGGAATAAAAAACAGCGAAAATTTTCAACTGCTTATTGATAATTGTACGGCCCACAACAGTACCACATCACTCAGCGATGTCAATCTTCTGTTTTTGCCTCCCAACACAACTTCTAAGCTGCAGTCTCTAGAATTGGCCTTATTAGAATTAAACGATTTAAGACATTTAAAGCAAGGAAGTAGTGATACATCTCTTAGAAAACATCGAGGGTGGGAATCACCTACCTCAAAATTATGAAACTCCCATAACGTTTCGAGATTCCGCCGATTTTGACGAAGGTTTAGCGGGAGCAAGACGAAGAAATTTCGACTCCGCATGAAGAGGAGATGAAGAAGAAACTGATGTGCCGACGATTAGTTCTAAAATGGCGAAATAATACAGCTACAACGTGTGTCATTTCTTAGCAAAATTGGATGTTTGTGTAAACCTATTTTCTGCTCTGAACATGCTTCATGAAGACCTGTCTTCAAGAATTGCACCAAAAGAAAATAACCTATTTTTTTTTAAGATGTGATACTTTAAGGTTTTGTTGATTTAACTATATCGTTTGTATGTCCATTCATATTTTGTATTAATTTTGTTATTTCCTATTTTTTACCACCGATTTTTGGAAATATCGATAATTCATATTTACCTTTTGAACCCTTGACCATACGAATTATCGAGATTCAACTGTATTTAACTTTAAGTAACAATTTCCTTTATTCGGTAAAACTCCAGAATCGTAACCCCAACACGGCGGACATCTAGATTTTTAAGATCAGTCAGGTCCTGAAAATCTAGATGTCCGCCATTTTGGGGTCACAATGTGGGAGTTTTACCAGTAAATATAACAATAAACAATATTTAATTACCAAACAATAATTAGTAGATAAGATTTATATACATAATAATTTTAATTAATCCTATTTAAAGACAAACTGATAATTATATATATATATATATATATATATATATATATATATATATTTTATTTTTTTTTTTCGGTTGGCTCTATAGACCGTGTAGATCTTTGGCCGCGCGATGTGGTGTTCTTACAGACATTTATTGCTTGCGGGAGCACAGACAGCATGGAGGGGGTCACCCAACCTCACGTTGCTGCGAACCATGGTTTCCATGGTGCAGCGGCAGGCTGCCCATTGCTCCATAACCGGTCCCTTTGGGGCCAATTCGGCAGTGTCCTTCCCACCGACTCACTCGGGTTCAAGGACAGTGACAAATCGGTCTAGATCCACGGATTATGGCTGTTCGGAGTCAGCAGGCGCACGAGGACCTATATTTCTTTCCCCGAGACAGACCGTCCATGGACCAAACCTCCGGGCGGCTATTTTATGTCCTGGAAGACCACAACGCGATTCACAATTAAGGTACACGGGGTAGGGTCATCACTCCTACGCCCTATATATATATATATATATATATATATATATATATATATATATATATATATATATATATATATATATATATATATATATATATATATATAAATGATGATTGTACTGAGATGTATATCAAATGAATCACATGCTTTTAGATAAATGTTTTGAGAATGCACAATATAGTCGGTAGCGTTATAAGACAAATAAATTTTCTAGAAGTTTGAAGGTTTATTATTGAAAACTTCTATAAGACTATAATGTATGAAATATGGCTAAAAGTCTTCAAAATAAAAATATGTCAACACATATTTTTTTTTTTTTTTTTTTTTTTTTTAAGTGTAATTCTTTTTCATCTTTTTTTTGTAATGATTTATGACTAGTAAAAATATTGTTTTATAAATAATAATAATTATATTATTTCATAACCTCCTTCACAGTTTAACATTATACTCATTTGATGAACTTTTCTATGCTTTTTCTTCCATTTCTTTTCGATATTTTTCTAGCGATTATCGGTGGATATCGATATTTGGTTTTGCGATATCGCAAATATCGGAAATATCGGTATTTTCCTTTCGATGTTCCAATCCTAGCTCAAGGTGTCTATACGCTGGCCTAGGTCAGGCAGGAAACCAACTAATTCTAAAAACATCCTAAATTCTTATTGGTCTTTACAACCCAGATAATCTTCAAGTACAACAAAAACAAGATACAATAAGCTACCAGAGGCAATGAGTTAATTTAATTAAAACAAACATTAATACTATTTTGTATTACAATAAAACTATTTCGTCATTCACTAAACCACAAGGTTCTGAAACGTGATTTGATCAACAAACTATAAATAATCAAACCTCAAAATTTCTAAATAAAACTCTGGAAATTAAAAATTTACATTTAAAAACATCACATATTTCCTTCCTTGTAACAACAATAGTTACAAATTGTTCTACAATTTTACATATCCTAATTTTATAAATAGTTTTAATTTTCATTATAATCTTTGTTATTACATTCGTAATTTTTATTTTATATTATTATAAAACTAAAATTGTAACTCATTTCCCCCAAAATTCGTATCTAAGAGATGGTAATTGACTGTTACATTTTCCTTGTCATAATATTACTCATTAACATATTTCTCACCATTATCATCAATTACTTGGAATCCCGTCAAGGGAACAACCAAGGGAACTGAACTATTAAGCAAGAAGGTTTCTTAGAATAAGCTTCCTTTTTAATATTTAAGCATGAACAATGTTTGTAGCTTGTTCTCAGTCCAATTAGGTAGCCTCGAGACTGCTACGGTGCCGGTTCGAATCCGGTCTAGACGGGTTGAAATATATTTCGAGGCGGCCCACAGTGGGGCAAATCGTAAAAGTAAAAAAAAAAAAAAAAAAAAAAAAAAAAATGACATATTTTGGCTGTCGGCACTAATACCTATTTGTGCACAAATGTTTTCTTCCTTCAAATTCGGGGATGACAAATTCCAGGCCTCAATATTTATAAACAAACCCAGGGTTTATATAGAGGATTTGATGATTTGATAAAAATTCTTCAGTCATTTAATCATTGATTGCTCACGACTACGGATTTATAAATTATTTTTATATTATTCGACTAACATAGTGAAGGTAAGAGAAAGCTATAATCACATTTATAAAAAATTGGAAACTATTATGAAAATGTATTGAACGAATTTCTTTTAAAGGAAATTTAAAGATTTCTTTTAATTGTAATTTATAAGATCCACCTAGATTCACTTTAATTCTTGCATAGTTATTAAATTTAGGTTGCTAAGTTTTCATTTTTTATGAAATTTTTTGGAGGGATGTTAACAGTGTGTTTTTCAGAAATGATCTCCATTCCGAGTAAGAATCTGTTAAATATTTGGAGAACAAAGGAAACCCTCGATGAATAAAATTCAGCAGTGTTCGATTATATGCTTTTAAATATTGCAGAGATCATTTCCGATACCGAATTAACGAAAAAAAGAAGGGAAAAATTGACGATGATTCATGGGAAAACCTTTAAAAGGGAAAAGTTATGAAGAATCTGTGGGGCAACGTCAAAACTCATGAATGACATAGATTTTATGGATAAAAGGCACTGTGATACTAAAGCAAATAGCTATCGCTAATTTTATGCGTACATAGATTGTTTTGTGTGCATTCTCCCTATATCTTATAGGACAGCTACTAAAAATGGCAAGTAAGAAGTCCGCCCAGAAGAGAAATTGATACATGGAAATAAAATAATAATATTTATATAATATTTTATATAATAATATTTTTTGCTAATTATGATAAAGTTGCTCAAATTTCATGAGTTGACGAAAATTAAATATTCATACTATAAATCGTACATCGCATTTTAATTCATTGAGCAGCAATTATTAAGTCAGCGACTTTAGCAATAGGCAATTGATCGGAAGAGGCTCTTGAAGTAAGAAATAGAAATATAAGAAGATAAAGACAATTTAATACAAGGAAATTTTCTCAGACACAAACTTATCTCATTCATTATTATTTTCCTCTGGCCCTTTAGTTTCAAACATTTCTTCTAACAGACAGCATAGAGAGCGGATCATTAAAAATGGAACTCCTTTAGATAAAGAGGTTTCACTCCTATTACTTTCTCCTCTGTAATCCGAATCAGATTCCGAAATGGAAATGGAACTTAAGGATTAGATGTAAAAACCAAAATCAGCATAATTGATTAAAAGTAGGCGCTTATGTTGTGTTAATTTATATTTATTTATACTTAAATATCATATATACTTTATATTTATACTAATATTTTATATTCGTTTTTCTTTCTATGAATCTTGATTATGATGAGTTTTCATTGCTGTATATATATATAATTTTTTTAACAAGTTACAGTTGTATTTATTTATTTTTATTTTTTTAACCATCCTTTGACCATTTATATTTGATTATTAATACAATTTAGTAAGATTTTGTATCATTATTGGTAATTTTTTCATTACTTCCGCCTTCAAAGAGTTATCCACTTCTACATTTATGATTTTCCCCACTGTGAGGCCTCACTTAATGAATCTCGACCTTCATAATATATAGGATAACTCATCTTGCATCCGCTAATAGGATAGGTAAGGACGTTAACCCCCCCCCCCCCCCCCCAAAAAAAAAAACAATAACAAAAAAATGGTCCAACTAGAAACCGTCTCTATGTCACTCTTCTTTCTGATATATTTTTTAGACTTTAATTTTATATTATACTTTAATTTTTAAACCTCAGTATCTCAATGATTTATGTATGTATATATATATATATATATATATATATATATATATATATATATGTCACCTTTATGCCGATGATTCCCCAATCTATTTATCCTTTTCTCCTTCCGAATTATCCATAGCGTTTGCCAAGATTCGAGAAGTCCTAGATAGAATCAGCGCATGGGCAGACTTAAATGGATTAAGGTTGGTTGAACGCTGCAAAAACTCAGGCAATTGTCACTGGTTTCAAACCTCTTCTCAGATGCAATACCAACTTTCCTAACCTATTCCTAAATGACTATCCCGTCACTTTCTTATTCTCCGTTAAAAACTTAGGCATTCTCATTGACCAAAACCTCTCCTGGAACCACTATATTGCCCATATCTCCCGACGATTAATTTCCCCCTCAAATTATAAATAGTCGCTTCATCAATCTCCTACCCAGATCTACTCGTAGGCTCCTTTTATTCTCTCTCATCTTCCTCCAAGATGAGTACGGTGGTGTACGGTGGCATCTCAGGGACAGACTAAAAAGAATAATGAACAGCTTTATAAGATTTGTTAATGGGACCGCGAGACGTTCCCGTGTTTTCCACCATTATGCTGAATTATGGTGGCTCATCCCCTCCTAACGTAGACAATATTTCCTTGACACCTTCCTTTACCAAATAACCAACAACCACCGCCCTTCCTATGTCTACAATTTCCTCCAATTCAGGTCATCTATCCCCTCCCTTACCACAAGAATAGGACCTTCTAACTTCGATACCCCTTTTCACAGATGCGCCTCCTTTATTGCCCGTTCCATCACTTTCTGGAATTCCCTCCCTCTTAAAATCCTGCATGCCTCCCCCTTTTGCACATTTAAAATCCTCCTCTTCCAGTTCCTCTTCACAATCCAGCTAGACGTATGCTAATGACGTATTATGAAATAAGGATTTGGTTTTACTAATAATTTGTTTTGTGAATATAAATATATGTGTCATTGCACTTTTCATGCACATTGTTTTTTCCTTATGTATATTAGTAGAATTCTTTCTTTTTTATGTTACTCTATTTCTTCATCTACGAGATTTTTTTTTTTTCAAAACGATAATATACTCTTTATGGTGTTTATATAAGGTTGAACATTCATGTTTTTGCATGTAGATTATTTTTTTTTTCCTATCCACATGATTGTATGTACTTTTTAAAAATATTTTTATATAACAGATGAATTTTTCTCTCTCTCTCTTTTCTATGGCCAAGTCTCATTTTCTTCATTTTGCTTATTAGATGAATTTTTTTTTTCCTATCCGTTTTATCTTTGTATACGAGTCGCCTATATTTGTATATTATTTTATTATGATTTTATCTTTGTATAGAATTTATACCACTACCACTCATTTGTTCTTATATATATATTTTTTTTAATGTATATTTTTCTTTATAACTATGTATACATTTAGTGCTTTTTTTATTTCTTATCTATAGATCTTTTGGCCAGATATAATATTTAGTATTTTATACATATTTGTTGTTCTAAAGGAACTTTGGTTTTTCTATTTCTATTTTATATATGTGTGTGTGTGTGTGTGTGTGTTCGTATTTATATATATATATATATATATATATATATATATATATATATATATATATATATATATATATATATATATATATATATATATATATAATATATGAGACAAATATTAAAATTTAAAATATCATATAAGCTTAAATAGGATGTGAAGAAAAAAATTAAATGAATGATCATGGTATGAAATAAGAGATATTTGAGGAGAAACCACATATTTATTAATCATTTTATGATTAGACTATGAAAAAAAATAGAATGTCAAAAATTTACAGATGCTTAACATATAATCCAACCATAGTTTGCTATTAAGATTTTTATGTCATTTATTTAATGTTGCCGACATATATGTTCCTCATAATTAGGACATGAGCATCGTAGAGAGTACCTTCAATGACTGTTTACAAACTCTATTACCGCTGCATACAGAAACTGCATCTACAAGATTCCTCATTAGGAAGTTGCATTTCCAAGCTGTCTAGCATTGCTACTTTGACTACTTCCTGTCCATTACGATCCAGCTATTGAGCCAAGTAGATTAGATAGTGATAGATCTATCCAGAGGTGCGCACCCCCCTTAGTCGAGGACGCACCCCCCCTTAGTCGAGGACGCACCCCTCCCCTTTCTAACTTACTGCTACCGCTCTGTAATGTGAATCCCTTATTATTATTATTATTTATGAACATATTACAATATTTTCATATTTATTTTATAATACAATGTGCGGAAAAAGAGAGGAAAGTTTTTTTGTAGTCGTAAATTTCGGTTCACACCATTTTTTTGTGTCGCTGAACAAGTATCTGAGCTTTGCTGAAAGATATTTTGACCGGAATATTGAGGTAGCTGCACTGAGTGGTGTGTTGTATATATACTGTAGAACAGCAGGAATATTGAGGTAGCTGCACTGAGTGGTGTGTTGTATATATACTGTAGAACAGCAGGAATATTGAGATAGCTGCACGGAGTGGTGTGCTGTATATATACTGTAGAACAGCAGGAATATTGAGGTAGCTGCACTGAGTGGTGTGTTGTATATATACTGTAGAACAGCAGGAATATTGAGGTAGCTGCACGGAGTGGTGTTTTGTATATATACTGTAGAACAGCAGGAATATTGAGTAGCTGCACGGAGTGGTGTGCTGTATATATACTGTAGAACAGCAGGAATATTGAGGTAGCTGCACTGAGTGGTGTGTTGTATATATACTGTAGAACAGCAGGAATATTGAGGTAGCTGCACTGAGTGGTGTGTTGTATATATACTGTAGAACAGCAGGAATATTGAGGTAGCTGCACGGAGTGGTGTGCTGTATATATACTGTAGAACAGCAGGAATATTGAGGTAGCTGCACGGAGTTGTGTGTTGTATATATACTGTAGAACAGCAGGAATATTGAGGTAGCTGCACTGAGTGGTGTGTTGTATATATACTGTAGAACAGCAGGAATATTGAGGTAGCTGCACGGAGTGGTGTTTTGTATATATACTGTAGAACAGCAGGAATATTGAGTAGCTGCACGGAGTGGTGTGCTGTATATATACTGTAGAACAGCAGGAATATTGAGGTAGCTGCACTGAGTGGTGTGTTGTATATATACTGTAGAACAGCAGGAATATTGAGGTAGCTGCACTGAGTGGTGTGCTGTATATATACTGTAGAACAGCAGGAATATTGAGGTAGCTGCACTGAGTGGTGTGTTGTATATATACTGTAGAACAGCAGGAATATTGAGTAGCTGCACGGAGTGGTGTGCTGTATATATACTGTAGAACAGCAGGAATATTGAGGTAGCTGCACTGAGTGGTGTGTTGTATATATACTGTAGAACAGCAGGAATATTGAGGTAGCTGCACTGAGTGGTGTGTTGTATATATACTGTAGAACAGCAGGAATATTGAGGTAGCTGCACTGAGTGGTGTGTTGTATATATACTGTAGAACAGCAGGAATATTGAGGTAGCTGCACGGAGTGGTGTGGGTATATATATACTGTAGAACAGCAGGAATATTGAGGTAGCTGCACTGAGTGGTGTGTTGTATATATACTGTAGAACAGCAGGAATATTGAGGTAGCTGCACTGAGTGGTGTGTTGTATATATACTTTAGAACAGCAGGAATATTGAGGTAGCTGCACGGAGTGGTGTTTTGTATATATACTGTAGAACAGCAGGAATATTGAGTAGCTGCACGGAGTGGTGTGCTGTATATATACTGTAGAACAGCAGGAATATTGAGGTAGCTGCACTGAGTGGTGTGTTGTATATATACTGTAGAACAGCAGGAATATTGAGGTAGCTGCACTGAGTGGTGTGCTGTATATATACTGTAGAACAGCAGGAATATTGAGGTAGCTGCACTGAGTGGTGTGTTGTATATATACTGTAGAACAGCAGGAATATTGAGTAGCTGCACGGAGTGGTGTGCTGTATATATACTGTAGAACAGCAGGAATATTGAGGTAGCTGCACGGAGTTGTGTGTTGTATATATACTGTAGAACAGCAGGAATATTGAGGTAGCTGCACTGAGTGGTGTTTTGTATATATACTGTAGAACAGCAGGAATATTGAGTAGCTGCACGGAGTGGTGTGCTGTATATATACTGTAGAACAGCAGGAATATTGAGGTAGCTGCACTGAGTGGTGTGTTGTATATATACTGTAGAACAGCAGGAATATTGAGGTAGCTGCACTGAGTGGTGTGTTGTATATATACTGTAGAACAGCAGGAATATTGAGGTAGCTGCACGGAGTTGTGTGTTGTATATATACTGTAGAACAGCAGGAATATTGAGGTAGCTGCACTGAGTGGTGTGTTGTATATATACTGTAGAACAGCAGGAATATTGAGGTAGCTGCACGGAGTGGTGTTTTGTATATATACTGTAGAACAGCAGGAATATTGAGTAGCTGCACGGAGTGGTGTGCTGTATATATACTGTAGAACAGCAGGAATATTGAGGTAGCTGCACTGAATGGTGTGTTGTATATATACTGTAGAACAGCAGGAATATTGAGGTAGCTGCACTGAGTGGTGTGTTGTATATATACTGTAGAACAGCAGGAATATTGAGGTAGCTGCACGGAGTGGTGTGCTGTATATATACTGTAGAACAGCAGGAATATTGAGGTAGCTGCACGGAGTTGTGTGTTGTATATATACTGTAGAACAGCAGGAATATTGAGGTAGCTGCACTGAGTGGTGTGTTGTATATATACTGTAGAACAGCAGGAATATTGAGGTAGCTGCACGGAGTTGTGTGTTGTATATATACTGTAGAACAGCAGGAATATTGAGGTAGCTGCACTGAGTGGTGTGTTGTATATATACTGTAGAACAGCAGGAATATTGAGGTAGCTGCACGGAGTGGTGTTTTGTATATATACTGTAGAACAGCAGGAATATTGAGTAGCTGCACGGAGTGGTGTGCTGTATATATACTGTAGAACAGCAGGAATATTGAGGTAGCTGCACTGAGTGGTGTGTTGTATATATACTGTAGAACAGCAGGAATATTGAGGTAGCTGCACTGAGTGGTGTGTTGTATATATACTGTAGAACAGCAGGAATATTTAGGTAGCTGCACGGAGTGGTGTGCTGTATATATACTGTAGAACAGCAGGAATATTGAGGTAGCTGCACGGAGTTGTGTGTTGTATATATACTGTAGAACAGCAGGAATATTGAGGTAGCTGCACTGAGTGGTGTGTTGTATATATACTGTAGAACAGCAGGAATATTGAGGTAGCTGCACTGAGTGGTGTGCTGTATATATACTGTAGAACAGCAGGAATATTGAGGTAGCTGCACAGAGTGGTGTGTTGTATATATACTGTAGAACAGCAGGAATAAATAAGGATGGAATTTGTGGCTTATTTATCGATACTAGTAGTCTGGTATTAGATTTGGAAAAGATAATGCTATAGTTCTTCCTTAACAACTTAATGAAGAACCTTTTAGTACGCATGCACCTGATAATAACCATTTGTTATTGAAATAAGGATCAACTTAATAATTATGCACGCAATTGAAAGAATTTTAAACAAATCAAAATGTTAAAAAAATATTCAAGATCGTTTATTTGACAATGTAATTTTTAAAAAATTATTTTTATCCCAACCTCGCATTTACTGCTATACCGAATTCGGCAGCAATGATGCCAATTTTCCGATCAATCATACTTGATTTTTTATCTTCCATGCAGGACGACCTCCATCTTCTGACGGTCTCCCCGTTACTGGTCCTCTTATATTTCTATTATCTGGATTGTAATGAGGTAGTCCCACCGTTGCCTTCCAGCCATATATGAATTGCTTGAACCGCAGGAAATTTTCTTAATTCACCAACCGAGGAAAATTTTTCTCAGTGAGGACGTAGATTCCGGCGGTTCTCGTCATCTTAGCCTTAATGCTTGAAATGCGGTGGACCTGGAGGTCGTGCTCACATACTCAGCTGTCTCCGGAACACCGCGTATGGGGACTAGGGGTCGGTGCTTTGAGGATATATGGGGAAGAATGCAGCTCGTTTTAATTTCAGGATGTCTTTCTACGTTTTTAATTATCATGATTTCAGCACATGTTGGCCGATGATGTACAAGTTCATTAGAGAGCTGTTTGGTTCCCTGATGATATCGTTTCTGCCGGGATAAAAATTTTGCTTAACGCATAATATTTCTATTCATTAAAATGGTTGACTTCTTAATAATGAAATTGGCCTGTTATTATTGAAGCTAAGGCTTCCATTATAACTCGATGTTAGTAGAGGCTTTCAAAGGGCATCGCAAGATCCTAAAATTCCACTGATATCGATATATTGAAAACCATTAAATTGAACAATTTTGAAAATTAAGTTTAAGTTTTGAAGCAAAAATTGCCTTCCCATCCTTTTTTTTTCTAACTTAATTTTCTTTCTTCATTTTTCTCATAATTTAATAATTATCCTTTTGATCTTTTGTGGGAGGGAGGCAAGACCATCTGAAGAAACTAGGAAACGTTTGCTTGTTCTATGTTTTGAGAAGTAACCTGTGATTTTTGGAAACCCAAATTGCAGCAAGATCGGGGTTTTTGGAGAGTGTTTTTACAAACATCAATTTATATTGATCGAAGAGGACGAAATTGTCTCACAGCCACTTATAACATGTAAGAACATGATATCTTTTAAAAAAGTTTGGATGTTAACTGCGTGCATTGGAGAGTATGATGAACGTTGTCGCTTTCTGGTCGACATTTTTTTTTTTTTTTTACTGAAATCCAACAACAAATAGGTAAAGAAGATATATTTTTTGGGCCTCGGCCGGTTCAGATACACCAAATATTAATGTGCATTTTATGAATTTGTAAGCATATTCCATGATGTTTAATATCATGTATGGTCATCAGTAGCGTAACCATGGATATTTTTTATAGAAATCGGACGTGAAGAGCCTTAAATTGCGTTTTTGCCACTTTCTGAGAATTTGGTCTCATTTTCAGTGGGCTATGCCGGCTGGTAGTATAGAAATATTTTATGGCCATAAAGTATGAAATATATTTCCTACTTTGATTTGGTAGAGAACGGTCTTGTTTAAATAAAACAAGTTTCCAAAACGTAGATGCAGAACTAAGGTTCTGGGCCAAACATTGGCTTTTGATTGGCGGCTCCGAAAACAAAATGGCGGTCGGCTACATCCAGCCTCTATAAGTACCTGACGGTTCGACAAAGCACTAAGGCTGCCAAGTGTCAGAAAAACAAAATGGCTGCTTATAAAAAACAAAATGGCGACCGGGTACACTCTGCCAATTCAAAACCGTAAGTCTCTCAACTCGCCATAAAACAAGATTGCGGCCGGGTACACTCAGCCTCTACAAAACCTTAAGTATCTCAGACGACAGAAAAACAAAATGAGGGCCGGGTACACTTAGCCTTTTCAAAACCTTAATTATCTAAAACAGCAGAAAAAACAAAATAGCGACATGGTAGACTTAGCTTTTTCAAAACCTTAAGTATCTTTAAATTTCAATCGATTATTAGAAGCTTCCTTACAATTGTAAAATATTGAACCCATTTGCAAGTAAATGCTTGGAGGTAACTTGTGTAAGGTATTTTTTTGTTCCAAGCATATTTTTAGACTTGTGACAGATTTGTTTAAAAAAAAAACCTGCTCTCTAGCGGTCACACGATGTTCATATTTTGTTGTTCTCTTCATCATATAAAAAAAATAGTCATCTCGTTGATTATGATTAATTTTTTTAATAAATTATTAATTTTTGAGTTTTGCTGGTCTTCTTCCAAGGTATATGATTGTATATAGTAGATGTAATATGATGTATATGATAGATGTATAGATATAATGGTTATAGATCTAATGACTTTTAAAAGTTTTTGTTGAAATCACAAGGTGTTAGAGTGTTTAATATATCTTTTGATCAGAATTTGGTTTTATCTATCAGTATCTCACCAATCCTTAATATTCTGGGTCTCAAAATACTAGAATATCTTTTTTTGTTTTTTGTATATTATAACCAATTTTCAGGTTTATTTGGTTACTTAGTGTGATAGCGGAAACATGCCTAACTTATTATATAAATACCGGAAATATAAATATATTAAGAAACAAAGTGTTTAATATTTTTTTTTTTTTTTTATACAATCTCTGAAGGAACTATTGCTCATTTCGCAGTTACAAAAACAGAGAAAATCTAAAATAGTTTGTGATAGTTCTGGATATCCTGTTTTTGGAGAACGCCACAAAAAAAAGAAAGTTAAAATCCAAATGTGCATACAATTATTATTACATCTGCGCATGACTGAAATTTGTATGAAGTTTTTATTAATGAAAATATTTTTTTAACATATATTTTATTTTTCGATTCAATTGTGGTAAGTAGTAATATTATCTTGGTAACAAAATATTCAAAAAAATTCCATTCAATAAATATTTGTTTCTAAACTTTTTATACTTATTTTCCTTGTCCAATAATAATTAAAAAAAAGTAAAATATTATATTTCAATGTGAGAAAAAATTAAACTTTAGAATATAGAAACTTTTTAATTTTTGAATCTTATGCTCACTAGGCCTGAAAGATGTTGGGTGTCTAATAGCGATACAAATTGAGGGTGTTACTGAAAGGTTTATTGTTGGTGTTAGTCATCCATCGGACACTTTGATCATTATCGTGAAGGCATCATTGTGAAAATCTAAGATGAAGGAAAATTTTACTTGAAATATTCTTGGATGTATAGTTCTAAGTATAAATAATGTAATTATAGTATAATTCTTAAGGCTTGTTTACACGAGTAAGTTTTTGATCAAAGGGAGTTTGATCAAAACTTTGATCAAAAATTTTACTCGGGTAAACACGCTTTTAGTTAAAAAAATTAATATATAATAATGATATTACTCTTCAAAGTAGGCGAATTAATTATTGTTTATTAAATTAAAGAATATTGGCGCTAGTTGTTGAATTTGTAGATTATACAATTCCACATTTAGGCAATGTGTTCTGGTGGCTAATTAGTGAAATAAATTAGCTCGATTGATAAATACGAAACACAAAAATGTATCTTATATGTAAATAGACATCTCATATCAATAGAGATTTTAATTTTTTAAAATGCACACAAATTATTAACTGACTACAAGCATTTTTCTTCTCCCCCTTATCCCCAACAAACAGGGTATCTCTTTCAATACATTTATTCAATTATATTCTACATCCCACTTTCATAACTCAATGAACATTGTAAAATGAGAATCAAAGACAAGCTTTATCTTTTTTCGATGATTACACCAGCATAATAATCCTATATAATAATCCGCTTCAGAGCAGAAAATATCTGGTGACGAGAGTTACCTTTATATACCTGTTTGCTTTACAAGGGAAATACTCTCATTCTTATCAGACTCCTTCAGAGTATCGTGACTCAAATCTTATTCCATCTGCTTCTGCGTAACTTTTCTGGCCCAAACGTGGATGATCTACATTGACTTTTTCAAAACTTGCTACTAGGTTTGCTATGTTTTATCTAAATTAAGTTTGATATATTTTTAGCTGCTAATATATTAGTCGATATATAGGGATGCCATTGGGCAATCATTGAGGATGATTATCCCAAAAGATTATGTTATAAGTCAATATGAATTACTTGTATTGCCCTCTAAATTGGATACCTTTCCAATGAAGGGCCTGATTTGTGGTTACCATTATTTAATAATTAACCAAGATAATTTTCCTAAATTTCCTTTTAAGTTTAATAATAATGCTAATAACCATTATGCTAATCGAATTTATTGCTATCATACTTAATGAAATATACTCAAATAAATAATGGACATGGTTACTAAAGAACAACCTCCTTCCTAACATTTATCTTTATTCATCAAAATTAAGATAATAAACTGTTACAATAAGCTGTTAACTATGGAATGATTCAGACCAGACCTAGCTATTAACTGTTCTAACATAAATCACTTATCTGTAATAATTGGTGTTGATGGTCCTTCAGCATCTCTCCATCGGGTTCCCTTGCATGTCTTAAGTCATGGAACCAGAGCCAAATCATCTGTTATCTTCAGGAGAAGACCTAGTATTCCTGCGTCAAGCGAATACAAGGAGAAATCCTCTTTTCCTGCTTCCTCGGCTTCTCTCCCCCTTTCTCCCTTGTTCTTCCTAAGAGGGGGTCGGAGACGTTGTTGGTTGGTTAGATCCCCGGCAGTGGGCGGTACCCTTGTCATTATCGGCCGACTAGTATTATAGGGGGAGGAAATTCTGGGATTTCAGTGTATAGTTCCACCCCTTGAATCCAATAGTGTCCTTTAATCGAATTTTGTCCTTTTCGGCCTTTTTTTCCGGTACGCCAGTCCGGACCCCAGGGGTGACGTTTTCTTAAAATTGATTAAGCCTCCCAAGACGGACCACCTCTCGCCTTTGTCACACTGCCCCCTTTTCGGCAGTTTTTTAAATTAACTCATTGTTTCAAAAGTCCTCGTGCATGAACACAACCCTTAATTCCAACTCTCATAATTATCCTATAAGAATTTTTTTGTTCCTACCATTTATGCCAATGTTTACTTTGACTAATCCTTCACTTCCTTTTGACTTGAGTTGGCATTATATGATAATTTACATTTTTAAAACGCACGTGCAATGCCAAAAGAAAAAAATAATAATTCACGGTCTTCTGAGACATTACTGGAAAAAAGGTTTAAGCGCAAAGGTAGCCGCCGAAGAAATTTGTGCCATTGAAGATCAAGATCCGACGCACATGACTTGAGAGAGGCCAAAGCCCAGCAGGGAGTAGATATGTGCATAATTTTGCTTAAAAATCCGAAAGATGACGATTCTGGAAAAAAAAATTATCACAAGTGACGAAAAGTGGATATTTTTAAAAAACCCTAGTAAACATAAGCAGTGGGTACAGCCAGGGGAAACTGCACACCTGGAGGCTCGCCAAGGTCGGTTTGGAAAAAAAGTGATGCTTTGTGTTTGGTGGAACTTGGAAGGCGTTTTGCATTTTGAGCTTGTTCCTGATGGTCGGGCAGTGGATTCAAACCTTTATTGTGAACAGCTAGACAGAGTTCATGCAGTTTTGAGTGCAAAGTACCCCGGTTTGGTCAACAGGAACCAAGCCATTTTGCGACCAAAATTGGATGAGAAGATTTTTTGCCTCAAAACCAAAGGAGTGGTACCGGCATCAAATCCAATTATTGGCAGAAAGATGGGTGAAAGTAGTTGAAAACAATGGACTTTACTTTGAAGAGTAGTATTCAATCATGTTTAGAATATATAATCTGAAATAAAGCTATCCTAATGCACAAGGACTTTTCTAACAACCTAGTATGTTGTTACACAGTTGTATAAAGTTGAACTTCAATAGCCTTCCTACGAAATAAAATAAAATTCTAAATGCAAAATCACGATCTCACCAATAGCAAAGGGAAAAGAAAAAAAAAAAAACTATTAAATTTGGAGAGTCTGGACCAAAGAACTGCCTTAGTCACTACTCGACTTTTTTAAATAATATATTCTCACTTGATATTAACAGCGAATTGGATGAAAAGAGCGTTGCGATAAAGGAACAGGGAAAGGATCTCTGTAAGAAATTTAATATGATCTCATTTTTAACGGGAGAGTTTTGAAAAGCGAAAGTCTTTAAAAAGTTATTTCTTTTTTTTATTGAAGTGGAGTAACGCTTAAACTTGAGATTCTGAAATAGAGCTGTTTTTAATTTATTCACTGGACTTTTTTATTGGCAACATTCAACATATATTCATGAATATTAAGACAATTTCAAATTCAAGTAAAGCAGTTAATGACATATTTTGTTGATAACTATGAAGGCGAGATGGAATGAACATTTTTAAAATTGTAATCGTATTACATTCAATCTACCCCGATCTCTAAAAGCCATAATAATAAATATGAGTGAATTCAGTTTAATAAGATTTGAAATCTTAAAATACCATCACCTTAACCCGTTATTAATGCTCAGAAAATATCTTTAAAGATTATAGTTTGTATAAATGAATTAGGTTTTCAGGCTTCGAAACATAGCTAAAGACCGAATTCTTTAGCTTTTTCAAATATCAATTCCCAATAAAAATCCTTACGCCAGTGAAGTTAAAGTTTATCATACTCTTTAAAATTTCACCAAATTGAAGCAACTTTGGGACTAGGACTTACTATAGACACATATTCTTGGATAAAAGCACTGAGCAATTAGTTTTCCAACATGGAGAATAAAAGCTTTTAACTGAGCATATCGTATCATATGTCAAATGTTCAAGCAACCAAATAACAAATGATGCAACAGTTTGACAAGCTCAATAGTCTCCAACCAAAAAAGTTTAATATACTACTAATGAAAATTGATAATATTAAATTATTATGTTAATTATTTTTAAATTTTCAGGCCCATAATCATACACAAATATAACTGTGTAATTAATTGAAATTGCATAAAAAAATCACTTAATCTCAATCATAATAGTAATAGTAAAATCAATCATTCAATAGTTAAGAACGCCTACTAAAAAAATTAAAATAGTTGTTACTTTTAATTTTCAATTCCAAATTGAGTGGTGTCATGGCCGCAAGTGACGATTAGCGCCCTGTATATACTGTATTACATCATCATCTTGGCATTTGCTCAAGTCTTGCTGTAAACATTTCGTTTATACGTTAGTGAAAGATTTTATATTCACTTTAACTCTGGAGTAGGTGTGTGATTTTTTGTGACATATTTAGAGCGCGTGGAGTACATGTGTCACAAAAAAAAAAAAATGCGAGGGTGGGTGGAAATCTTCAAAAGACACGGATAGGCCCATACTTATCCGCGTGTGGGATTTCTACCCACTAAAACCACCTCCCTACACCTCTTTCCCACCCTCCACGGGACCACCGTTAGGCATTACTTCATGGAGGGTGATTGGCTGTGTGCCGCCTCATTGTTTTAGGCTGCCACTATTTAGGCGCGCCTCTCCTTCTCCTCCTTCCTCAGCTTCTTGATGACCTCTGCCGCTAGGCGCTGGCCTGCCATCCAACACTCCTGTGAAAGCAGCATCAGGCTGACGATGCTGTCTTCTGAGGCTCCTGAGCCACAGATTCCTAGAAATTCTTCCCTCTCTTCTTGAAAGCGGGGACAACTAAAGAATACATGTTCTACAGTCTCATCTATTGTTGGGCACCTTGGAGATACAGCGGTATTGTCCAGCTTGAACCGCACTTGGTAGGCTCTGAAGCAGCCATGTCCTGTGAGGATCTGTGTTAGGTAATAATCTACTTCCCCATGTTTTCTATCCAGCCAAGGTTGGATTTGAGGTATCAGCCTATGGGTCCACCTCCCTTTCAATGTCGCATCCCAGCTACGTTGCCATCTCTCGGCCGTCTGCTTCCTTTCCTCTGTACTGGAGATGCGGTCAACTCTCTTATATGAGCGTTGCCTCTCTTCTGCGAGCAGCTCTATTGGCGGCATCCTGGCCACCACACACGCAGCTTCGTAGGAAACTGCGGAACGCGCTGATTACTCTGAGAACACTCCGGCGGTAGACAGATACCATTGGTCTCCTGTAGGATGTCCAAGGCCTCACTCCATATCGCGGCTGCGTAGAGCAGAGTAGATGGGACCACACTTGCGACCAATAGTCTCCGACTACTTCTGGGTCCGCCTATGTTGGGCATCAGTCGGGCCAACGCTGTGCTCACTCTAGCCGCTTTATCGCATGCTTGTTGGATATGCTCCTTGAACCGCAGCCTCTCATCGATTATAACACCAAGATACCTCAGGGAAGACTGGGACCTAATTTCTTGTCTACCCACTCTCAAGGTTATTTCTTCCTTCCTTTTGCGACTACTAATAAGAAGGGCCTCTGTTTTCTTGTCTGCTAGAGCCCCACCGATGCCAGCCAATCTCGGATCAATGAAATGCTCTGGTTGGCCCTCAAGGTCACTTCATCTTTGTATTTTGCCTCGATCACCACTACGATGTCGTCGGCAAAGTCCACCGTCTTGGCACCCTCTGGCAGGCTAAGCCTGAGGACCCTATCGTGCATGACATTCCACAGTAGTGGCCCAAGCACTGAGCCCTGGGGTACTCCACCAGTCACCTTAAACCTTTTTGGCCCATTCTCTGTTGAATAAATCAGAGTCCTGTCCCTGAAATAATCTCGAATAATGCTCGTCAGGTAAGTGGGGAAACCCATTTCCTGCAGGGCATTCAGAATACAGCTCCATCTCGCCGAGTTAAAGGCGTTTTTAACATCAAGCGTGATAACTGCGCAATAGCATTTCGTACCTTTCCTCCACCTCTTCCCAGCAATAGCCTTCCGAGCCGTTTCTATCACCATGGTGATTGCGTCCAGAGTTGATATTGCTTTCCGGAAGCCAAACTGAGTCTGTGCTAGGCTCCCTACACCTTCTGTGGTCTCTTGTATCCTGCCAGCTATAATTTCCTCCAAAGCCTTGCCAGCTGTGTCCAACAGACATATCGGTCGATATGCTGAAGGGTTCGATGAGTTTCCCTTGCCTTTCGGGATCAGCACAAGGCGCTGTCTTTTTCATGGCCGCGGAAAGGATCCTTCACTTAAACAAGAACTGAAGACTTCCTGAAAAAGATTTGACCTTGTCTCCATTGCCGCCTTTAGTGCCACATTTGGGATGTCATCCAAACCTGGTGCTTTTCCTATCTGAAGGCTAGTGCAGACATCCTTCAGTTCTTCAGCTGTCACGGATGGTACGTCAAATGGCTGCCACAACCCTGAATGCACTAATTCTTCATGTTCTGGGAAAAGAGTTGCCACTATATTCTCTACAACAACCGGACACGTGGGTGATCTCGTAGAGTTGCTCTTTAACTTCTTCATGACGGTCCGGTAAGGCAGTCCCCATGGGTCCTCGTCTACCTCTTCGCAGAGTTCCTTCCAGCACCGCCGCTTGCTCATCTTGATTGCTCGCCGTAGTTCACGCCTCATTGCTTTGAACTCTTCCTGGAGTATTTGGAACTGAGGGCTGCGTTTTGCTCACTGTTACCTTCTTCTCGATGCATGACACCGTCTACGACAGTCAGCGATCTGGTCGTTCCACCAGTAGACTGTGTTTCGGCCCATGCATGCGTTGCTGCGCACCATAACTGCGTCACACGCTGTGGTGACCAGATCCATTACCTGGTGTGCCTTATCCTCTGCGGAGCCTGATAGCTCAAAAGATGCCTCCATCCTAATTTTGAATGACTCCCTGTCTGAAATTGTTTTTCGGTTTCCCAGGGTGATCAGTATAGCCTGGCGATCGCTGTGGGTGTATAGGTCGCAGACCTGCCAATCAGTAGTTGGACGTAGGCTGTCACTGACAAATGTCAAGTCAATGATGGAAGACCTGCCCCCCTTCACAAATGTTGGTTTCGTCCCTGTATTTACCAGCACCAAGTCGTCCATCTGGGCAAAGACTTCTAATAGGACTTCTCCGCGTCGGTTCGTCGACCTGCTGCCCCACTCTGTCGCCCAGGCATTAAAGTCTCCGGCAATTACTATTGGCCTACGCCCTCTGGCGTCTCGTACTATCCTATCTAATTGGTCTTCGAATTCCTGGATTGTGGTGCTCGGCGGGGCATAGCAGCTGTACAGGTACAGATGTTGTATCTTACCCCAGATAAAACCAGTTGTAGGGGCCTGCGGCGTTTCCTCTATGCAGTTTTGTCCACATGCCCATATTGCTGCCCTTCCTGTGACGTCGGATACCCAACATTTGCCGTCCAAGTTTTTATACGGCTCACTCAAGATCACGGCGTCCACTCGTAGATCTTTAACGGTTTGCCATAAGAGATCCTGGGCGGCTTCGCAGTGGTTGAGATCAAGTTGGAGGATTCTCATCTGCAACGATTTTTTATCCTTCTTTGTTCTTCTAGAGCTCGCTGTAATGCCGGGCATTTGCTACCACCGCACGGGTGTCCGTTACCGCTTACTCCATCGGATAGTGCGTAAATAGGACTCTTCTTGCAGTCCACTGCTCGGCAACACTTCGTTCGGTCGGGCCCTTTGCATTGTCTGGCCAGGTGTCCGAAATCCCAACATCGGAAACAACGCTGTAGTCGGATTTTCTCCCGAATCCGACTGATGACCAGTCCTACCCTAATCCTTCCTTCAGCAATTGCTCTCCTGGCCTGTAGGACTGGAAGAGCAACAACTGCCATCTTTGTTCCAGCGTATGCCAGGCGAATCGATCGCACAGCAGTTTTCTGGATCTGCTCTCCATCTAATAAGGTAGTGAGTGCCTCAGCGACTTCTTCTTCTGATGTAAGGGCATCCAGGTCTCTGATTTCAATCCATGACTCCTGTCTCAATGCCCTTACTTCGGCCTCTGATCCCAACGCTCCTTCTAGGGTTTGCTTCATGCTCTCCAGAGCCCCTTTTGATTCTCGGTTCAACTGTATCAGAAGATTCCCGGCCTCATTCTTGCGAATCCTGGTGATACTTGAGCCCATACATTGCAACGCTGAATCGGCCCGAACCTTACGAAGGGTATCTGCATAGGTGGTGCCTTCTGAGATCTTGATTATCAGGGCGTCCGGCTTTGGTGGGCGTTGGCACTCTTTTCTGCCCCTCCTCTTCTTCGTGACTGTTTGCCACTGCCCCTCTGTGGATGCTGAAGGAGCCATCATGTGTTGCCAAGGCTGCTCCGCTCTTTCTCCCCTGCGTACCTTGGTATGTTTACCCTGTACAACCACCTTTGTTTTTTGCTTCTTTCTCAAGTCCTCCTCTTGAGTAGTTGAACGCTGGTTATCCAACTGCTTCTTTTTTTTTTCGTAGTTTTTGTTGGTGCTGGCGTCACGGTCTGGGTACCAGCATCCACTATACTTTATGCTTTTTCCTCACTTAATTTGATCTGCAGTGAGATCAGCTGGTTCTGGATTCTACAGGCATATTCCTTTATCTCACCGTGGACATTATGTCGCGACTGGATGTATGCTTGTAAATCCTGGAATTCTTTAACAAGTTTCGTCCACTCCGCCTGGCACAACTCCAAAGGTGTACCTGAAGTTGTGTCAGCTACAGTTGGGTTTCTATACGTGGTTTTGCGGTGGCATGATGACGACGACGTGGGTCCCGCTTTCGCAACCTCTTCCGACGCCGGTACTGGGGTTCCGAGCCCCTGCACCGTAAGGCTAATCTCCTGCTCTATCATTTCATAAATTTAATTTGCATTTTATACCTCCTGCCAGGTTTAATACAGCCGCCTCTAACCTGAGGAACAGACGCTGACCAGGTCACCACCTAATCTAAAGAGTATTAGTAGCAAGCAAGAAACTCCTTACCTCTCAAGCCTACGAGCATCAACTTCTCACTGTGACTAGTTAATTTATATCCATAAATAGAGTGCGGACAGCCAGCAGTCACCAATCCAGTGTGCACCATTACACCTTAACATTTGGGACATAAAATTCCTAGTAGCTGCCTCCCACTACCCCGGCTAGGATAAAGCCAACGTATGCCTTTGCTACGGTTAAGGCTCCCATACAAGAGCGGGATTTCCTCAAGGTTGGTCCGAACAGTAAAAGCCTTGAGGAATTTCCTAACGTGTGTGTCGGTTTCCTTGAGGCCGCGGAGGACTAGAGAGGTCGACAAATCCCGAAGGAGATTCGATATTTTACCTTCTCTGTTGATCGCGTGTGTGGTTAAATTAAAAGGTCCAGTTTTATTATTTAAATAGTCAATTCTTTAAATAAATCATTTCAGTTTATCATTTCATAGTTAAAGATTTTACTTCATAGTTAAAGCTATATTTTATTGTCATTCATATTATTTATTTTTTAATTTTTATTTATTTTATTTAGCATTAGATATATTACTAATGCTTATGCCTGGTTAAATTGGGTGAAAAAATGTGAAGAATAAAAGGAATCAAAACATAATTCTATCAACTGTCAACTGCTTTAATATGAATTTAAAATTGATAAAAATGTTTTAATAGTTTGTATCAATGTCTATGTATTCTTTTAGGTATACCTAAAAATCAACTAACTTGTCACAAATAGGAGAGATATAGTTAAAAAAAGGTTTTTATTACAGGGTTAAATCTACTTTTATTTTTATATTCTTTTGGAAATTATGGTATTAATAACTGCACATTCTTAGTTCATTTGCCTCTATTTTATTTTTTGCGACGTTTCGGATTTACATTGGCCATAAAAAACACATATAATTCAATTCGCATACATTTCTGCATAACTACCTATATATCGCCTCCCGTGAGGAGTTACTAGCCTCCCATCGGGCGCCTCCCCAGGTGGCGCGTAGGGGAATGCTCACCAGATATGGTTCCTAGATTAGGTGGTGACCTGGTCAGCGTCTGTTCCTCAGGTTAGAGGCGGCTGTATTAAACCTGGCAGGAGGTATAAAATGCAAATTAAATTTATGAAATGATAGAGCAGGAGATTGTAAGGCTAATCTCCTGCTCTATCATTTCATAAATTTAATTTGCATTTTATACCTCCTGCCAGGTTTAATACAGCCGCCTCTAACCTGAGGAACAGACGCTGACCAGGTCACCACCTAATCTAGGAACCATATCTGGTGAGCATTCCCCTACCCGCCACCTGGGGAGGCGCCCGATGGGAGGCTAGTAACTCCTCACGGGAGGCGATATATAGGTAGTTATGCAGAAATGTATGCGAATTGAATTATATGTGTTTTTTATGGCCAATGTAAATCCGAAACGTCGCAAAAAATAAAATAGAGGCAAATGAACTAAGAATGTGCAGTTATTAATACCATAATTTCCAAAAGAATATAAAAATAAAAGTAGATTTAACCCTGTAATAAAAACCTTTTTTTAACTATATCTCTCCTATTTGTGACAAGTTAGTTGATTTTTAGGTATACCTAAAAGAATACATAGACATTGATACAAACTATTAAAACATTTTTATCAATTTTAAATTCATATTAAAGCAGTTGACAGTTGATAGAATTATGTTTTGATTCCTTTTATTCTTCACATTTTTTCACCCAATTTAACCAGGCATAAGCATTAGTAATATATCTAATGCTAAATAAAATAAATAAAAATTAAAAAATAAATAATATGAATGACAATAAAATATAGCTTTAACTATGAAGTAAAATCTTTAACTATGAAATGATAAACTGAAATGATTTATTTAAAGAATTGACTATTTAAATAATAAAACTGGACCTTTTAATTTAACCACACACGCGATCAACAGAGAAGGTAAAATATCGAATCTCCTTCGGGATTTGTCGACCTCTCTAGTCCTCCGCGGCCTCAAGGAAACCGACACACACGTTAGGAAATTCCTCAAGGCTTTTACTGTTCGGACCAACCTTGAGGAAATCCCGCTCTTGTATGGGAGCCTTAACCGTAGCAAAGGCATACGTTGGCTTTATCCTAGCCGGGGTAGTGGGAGGCAGCTACTAGGAATTTTATGTCCCAAATGTTAAGGTGTAATGGTGCACACTGGATTGGTGACTGCTGGCTGTCCGCACTCTATTTATGGATATAAATTAACTAGTCACAGTGAGAAGTTGATGCTCGTAGGCTTGAGAGGTAAGGAGTTTCTTGCTTGCTACTAATACTCTTTAAGAACTATTTCTAGATAGAGCTTTGATAATGATCAAGGTGTTTTACACCTCTTTCCGGCACCCATCTATCACGAGATCGAATCAATAGACAATTTTTGTTTTTCTTATTTTGTGCGAATTTTTTTCTTTCTAATTTATATTTATTTAAATAATCGTAAATATTCGAGTGTTTAAATTGAAAATTTTATATTCTCTGTTCTTTATTTTTTTTTATTAATCCATTTATTTTACATTATTCATTTTAATTACGGAAATAGATAAATATTCGTGTAAAAAAATACAGATGAGGAGACTGCTCCTTCAGAAATAAGGCAGACTGACTTATCAATAGAAATATTCAAAAAAGTCGAACGCTCCTGAAGCGCCAACAAAATACTGTCCCCCTGTAATTCTCCTAATAAGAAAAAAACAAACAAAAAACGGTCAAGTCAAAAGACGTTTCACAGCTTAAAACCTTCTCTAAACTAGAGTCACCACCAATCTCCATGTCAACACAAGTATGATCCAGGACATTAAGGCTTTTGGTCTAAGAAGTAATAGAATTGATCGGAAAAACAAATTTAAAATGTTCTTCCAGTATTGAAGAAATTAAAATTAGTACTACAATTATAGAAAATGATAAAAAAAAAACAACAACTGTTTAATCACTTATCAATCAAAAATTATCATTCATCAAAAATTATGATATTTCAATTTTCACCAGAAAAAGGAAAAATGATATTGAGTAGCCTTTATTATTTACCACTACCCCCACTGGCGCTATCAAGACATTGAAGAATTAGTGCATAATGTAAGACATATATCTTGAGTGATCCACCCAATTGATAAGTATCCCCTGCCATTATTTTTTGTCGGGCGAGCATCAGCGAAAAATTATACAGAACTCGGCTAGTATACTCGGGTCTTCCAGTCAAGGCAGAAAGCGGTAATTGTTCGATGCAACAAATACCCAAATCTGTAGCATAACAAAGTTTATAGTCATCATGAGGCCAGATGCTTCAGATGTGCAGACCCAAACGCATGTAATACTTGCCAGAAGCCTCGTTATAAGCTTGCAAAATGCAATTTATGTCGTGAACAACACCCTGCGAGCTATAAATGCAGCGTAGATTATAAAAACATCCAAAAGCAAAATGAACTCAACCTAGTCTTGAAATAAAAATAAAAAATATGGGAACGTTGTTCGTCTACTCTAAAATACTGCAGCGAGCTCCAGTAGTTAGCACAGATGAATCTTTAAATATAGAACATACTAAACGATCTCATAGGTGGATTGGTCCCCCACCAAGGCATGTTAATGTTATTCCCCAATACATTGATTTTTACTCCTATCCCAGCCAAAATCTATCCTATATAAAATCAGTCCTTGCATACTTCCTTCTCGATCCTCATATCAGCTCTCAGACCTCTTATCGCTCTTACCAGAGTCCTTAAAGATATCCCGCACAATGACCCAGGATAGAAGTCCTGCAGCCGCCAGCTAATGGAATGCTTGCTAATGGTGCTACGTTTCTGGCTATCCAATTTTGTTTGGCTGGCGGGGATTCCAGAAACAGAATCGATCCAATTATTTATTTACTATATTATACATTTCAATCAATACCGATACATGTGCGAGCGATACAAAAATTGGTAGTATTTTCAAAAACTGCCCCTGCGATATTATTGTGCTAATGGAATTTATTATTATTATTATCGAATAAATCTAAAGAATTTAAAAGTAATCTATATGCGAGCACTTATCTTAACATCAATAGCATTTAATTTAAAAAAATTAAAATATTTTAGCTTTGACTCTAAAGAGAGGATTTCTAAGGAAATTTGCTATCAATAATGGTATAGAAGAACATTTCTTTAGCATAAAAGCCAACTCCAGGTCATAGAGATTCTTTATTTGAGAATAGTTTATGGCAAAACAAGACGAGACAAAATAACAACCGCACAGTAAGAACCAACCTGGATGTAAGATCGGCCGAAGAGCTTATTGAGGAACATCGCCACAGCTGGTTCGGGCATGTCACGCAAATGTCAGAGGGAGACGTGGTAGAGAGAAGTGGAAGGAAGGGACCGAGGGTGAGACCCAGGAGGAAGGAATAAAGGAGAAACCTGGAGGAAGGAAAAAGAGAAAAATGCGACTGAGAGGCTAGATTAACAAGAAGAGAAAAAGATAATCGGGGCTGTGAGGATAAGAGACATAAGCTTTCTGGTCCCACTCAACATTAAAAATTGAGTAACTGATATGAGCCTGAGGATAAATGAATAAATAAATTAACTGACCACACAACCAAATAAGAATATCTTCAGGTTTAAAAAGGCAACTATATCAAGTTCCTCTTGCCAAGGTCCTTTATGGCCAGTTATAGAACTAATATAAACGAATAATAATTTAAATAAAAATAAAAATATAAAACCAGAGTATATAAAGAACGGAAATTGAACACACTCACCGGTAAAGCTTTTGTTATAGTTCAGTGGCTAGAGGAAAGAATGGTTCTTTATAAGGTTTTATGTTTCTACTATATCTACCAGACTAATCTAGCGAATACGCAGAATGGTTTCGCTCAACTAACTATATATTAGGAAATGATATAATCTTTATTAATTAAATCATTTCATCTAGGAGATAATGGTTAGCATGCAGTTAATAAATAAATTGAACAATAAATCTATTATGAAGGAATGAGATGGTCCGGGAGGCGGTCAAAAAATGGAACACAAATAGTAAAAACTATTTATTAATGATACGACGTTTCGACCCACTTTGCAGGTCTTCTTCAGGGCTGAATAAATAAGATACAAAAATAAGAATAAAACAATGGTATATACAGTGAATAAATTAGTAAATAAAAAAGATTTAGTGAGAAAAAAAAATGAAAACAGTGATGAATTTGTTCTTCATCCATCAATTTTCATTTTTTTCAATTTCATTTCAAAATTCATCACTGTTTTCATTTTTTTTTTCTCACTAAATCTTTTTTATTTATTAATTCATTCACTGTATACACCATTGTTT
This sequence comes from Rhaphigaster nebulosa, assembly GCA_948150685.1. Classification (NCBI taxonomy): domain Eukaryota; kingdom Metazoa; phylum Arthropoda; class Insecta; order Hemiptera; family Pentatomidae; genus Rhaphigaster; species Rhaphigaster nebulosa. The sequence goes on from OX411307.1 coordinate 178,151,333, forward strand.
TATTCTTATTTTTGTATCTTGTTTATTCAGCCCTGAAGAAGACCTGCAAAGTGGGTCGAAACGTCGGATCATTAATAAATAGTTTTTACTATTTGTGTTCCATTTTTTGACCGGCTCCCGGACCATCTCATTCCTTCATAAGTTCTACGGCCAACCATTGATTATTCAATAAATCAATTACTTTTTAATGTGTATGAAAAGTTCAGTCTACTTTGCAGGACTTCTTAGGGGTTATTAAAATTATATAGGAGTAGTATAAGAACAAAGTAATTACAAATACATCAATACAGTGAAAATAAATGAAATAAAATAAAATTATGCGTGTATAAGTTAAGTATAAAACTGACTAAAGTTAAAATCACAAACAATGTTAAATGAAATTGTGTGAGGTGAGACAGGTGAGGATGGGTGTTGATAAGCATGAAAATGGAAAGCTAGTATCGGATAAAACAGCAAATAAAAAATGTACCTATAAATGAAAATGTGGAAAAGAGGAACAATAGATGAGGAACACAAAAGAAAAAAAGAATGAAATGCAATATAGGAAGTTAACAAAATAATAGAGTGAGATAAGGTCTTAACTGTTGAGACAGAATAACTGGTGCTGGGTCATTGTGGACGTATCTATCTACTCACGGGCACATGAATCTAGAGTAACAATATTAGAGCGGTCTTGGAGTCGAAATTATACTATTTAGTTCCCATCATTACCTTATTACTTTTACTTCACCTTTTATTTATTACCACTTTATTTATTTATTTTTTATCGGTTTGTCCTACTCATATCTTGTTTTTTATAGCCCGTTAGATCGCCTCAAATATTGGTCGAAACGTTGACTCACGTAATAAAAGTAATAAATTGATTGTATTTAATTTTTTTAGCACACCATCAACCATCATCACAACCCAGATTTAATCCTCAGCCAACAATTACGACATAAATCATTTTTTGTTTTATTAATGTTTATTTAAAAAAAAAAATCATTAATATAAATTTAAATTATGTGTAGAATTTATTATGTTATAATTCATATCAGGATTCAGAGTAAAAACATTTTAAATTTAAATGGTTTTTATCTATTTACATCGACTTTTTTCCAAAGCCGCGGCTCAATCGTTGCTTGACTAAGACCGTGCTGGTATTGCTTTGTATTTTGGGTTAGCTTGTCATTTTTTCCTATCTAACATATTTGTTTTGAGTTTATCGTTAAATGTGTTACTAAAACTTGAAATCAAATAATATTAGTTTTAATCGAAAATGGAATTATAATCGAAGGTGGAAAACAAATGAGGTAGGCACTCGAGGTATCTTGGCAGTGCATGCCATATCGAAGCAATTTACAGCAAAGCACTCAAGGGTTAATGAATAGAAACTGTAGCAATTAAGGATTGTTTCAGCCCAACGACCGCTTCTCATTAGAACCGGTGAATTATGTATTCAATGTGGAGAGTTGGTGCCCACTACCGACCTCCGCCCCTTCAACTTGCGAGAAAAAAATTTCATTTGTCCAGCTTCTATTTGATTTTTTATAAGTAATTTTTAATATGAGTTCTGCGCATGTGCTATAAATCAGGGAACACCATTTACGTCGTAGCTCAGTGATTTTCATTTTTAGAGGAATTCTTTAAAATTTTCGTTTGGAAATATCTATCGAGAATGCAGTTAAACACCAGTAGAAACTTGTAACTCATTCCACAGTGAGTACTGTTGTTACTCACAATGTACAGTTGAGGGTTGTGAGGTTTATATCAGTAGTATAGACCACATGTATCGGGTACATCAGTAGGGTAGAAAGAAGTACTCAGGCCCGGGGCGCGTATACAGAAAAGTTACTTCAATCCCTCCCCTGGACGGTAAGAAACTCAACTAGGATTTTCAGAAAGTCAAAGTCGTAGTAGGATTCATCTCAAATAGCGACGAAGTTAAGTAATAACGAAGTTAAGTAAGGTTTCTAAGTTATTTCAGGCTTTAACACTTGTAATCCTCTCAACATGGAGTTATTGTTTTGATTTTAATAAATTGGAAGGTACAATATCATATTGCTCACTATAACCTAGAGTACCTATATACAAATGTAACACAATAAATCTTATCTACATTGTACAAATATTTACAATTATAATACAATTAGGTACAATTGTACAATACTTGTATAATATCTTATTGCTGTACAATATCTTATTGTAAAATTTTAAACATAATTGTTTGAACTAAACAATTTTCAAAAAATATGTCTTAAGGCAAGATTCGAAATAATACCTATTTAAATAATGGAAAAAATAGAAAAAACAAAGAGAAGATTTTATTTGATTCTTTATTTATTTAATGCCTTTTGGCTCAAGGTTCTTTATTTAATTTTTTATTGAAAGCTACGTTATGGGATCTTTTTTTTTTTAGGGGGGGGGGGGAAAGTTGACTTTCTAACTTTGTGGGATTAGCTTGAATTCTTTATTTCTCTGGTTGCAAGATGAGCTGGAGCCTATGAAAACAATTTCATTCACCAAATCAATCAGGAAAACTCTTTTCATAGTAGGTGTAATGATGACGATAATAGTAGGTTTTTTCTTTAGAAATAATTCCTTTCGAAAGCTCCGCCTGCATGTTCTTTAACATTTCAATAACAATGTAACCATCTTGATCAAAAAGTGATCAAAACTAATTAAAACTTGTTTGCGATCTAGTTTGTGAACTGGTTATATTACAGCGAAAACTTGAAATTTCGTATGGATTCACTGGTCCATTGAAAATCTCGTATAAAAACAATGCAATCCAGTCCCCTCGATAATTCCTATAACATTTTCATGATTTGAATTCTCTCTTGTAGGGAATCAGCAATCTCAAAATGAAGAAACTCCTATAACATTCCAAGATTTAGCTTATTTAGCGGGAGGAGGGATCCAAACCGAAGAGGAAATTTCGACTCCGCCTGAAAAAGAGATGATGAAGATGATGTGCCTACGATCAATTCTAATAAGGCAGAACAATACACATACAACCTGCGTCATTTCTTAGCAAAATCGGATGTTAAAAACAAATTAAAAATATTTCATATTTTTTAATATAAAAGGTGATTTGAACAAATTCAAAATTTATTACTTTTCAAGTAATACACCCTCCCCACCCCCTCCCTCAAAAAATTTTTTTTTTTATTTACAGAAATTTACAACTGTATAAGAATATACGACAAATAAATGCGAGAATAAGTACATAACACTTGATAATGGTGTGAGAAGGAGCTAGCCATTGGTACCACTTCAGTGACTTGTATGTTAGGAGGTCCCGCGGCCATCTTTTTTTAAGTTGTCTCGGAGGATTATCGGGAATAGTTTGGGATGAAAGGTTACCCACTAGTAATAAATAAGAAATAAATCAGCATTATGTAACAGTTAAATAAAATAAGCAACAAATTAACATGCTTAATAAATTATATTATTTGCAATATATACGGAAATTTCTTTAACCTTATTTATTTTATTTTTTTTGGAAAAGGTTGGTTTTATAATTTCTAGTGTTGTTGATGCAGAATGTTACGATAGGATGCAGGCGCGGTGAATCCCCCAACATGAGTCAACCACGATTTAATGAAAGCCTTCTACTGTTCAGGCCTGCCCCCTCAAATCGTGACGTCACAGTAGGTGTTTTCCTCCCGCCTTGGCCGTAAATCAACAGCGATACTCCTCATTATCTTTACACTCAAACAATCATTATTGTTGATTTTAAAATAGCTATAAATGAGTTTCGAAAGGTATTTATAGTAGAGGGGTGATTTAAAGATTCATCTTAAAATCTATGGCCTCATAAATATGTATTGCGGCATTATTGTGCCTTTGTAAGTAAACCATTCCAGCCAGAACTTGACAAACACGTTGTATAGGCTCCACTTTAATTCAGCAAAGGCGGGACAATTCGCAAATATCTTTTTCTGTAGACTCTTGTGACAATGAATTGCTTTTGTATGGCCAAAAGGAATCATTTTCCTTGCGAGAACAACATGTGCATGCCAGGGATATGCGTGTGTCAACTTCAGAATCAGGGCACGTCAGAGTCGTCTAGGTAGTGCTTTGTTTTTCTATGATTCTTTAAGAGAGGCAAAGCTAGTTTCCAAGTTTTCGGTTATCGACAGGGCTGTGCAATTATTGTTATCTGACCACACCTTCCCATTTTTCTTGGAAAGTATATCAGAGATACTGAAGATTTAGGATGTCACAATCTTGAGAGTATCATCTGGTCACACATACACCCAATATTGCAATTATTACATAAATACATTAATAGATTGTTGCATTCCCAGAATACTTACAAGATTCTGTTTCTGCTATTGTGCAATAATTGCGTGTTTTAAAATTTAAAATGCTACCGTGGTTTTGGATCACTGAGCGGCGATAAATTGTCTAGACAGACATTTTAATGAGGGTATTTAAAATATAAAATCAGCTCTCGATAAATATTGATAGCTGAGTTTTGAACTGGATAAGAAACTCTCGAATATTGAGAAACATCTCGAGGGCCAAGCTAAGCATCTTGGAGATATAGTTTCTGAAAACAAAGCTGTTAAACCTAGGGTGGGCGAGTTGGTCGAGCAGGGTCTGTTTTGCAAACCAGTGGAGATCCGTGGCATCCCCGATCTAAACAGCGAGGCTCCTGCTGCCTTAGTGACAAGCGTAGGAGCAGGCTTGGGAATCAAGCTCACCGTCGAAGACCTAGACATGGTGCAGCGCCGCAGAACCCGGCAAGAAGGTCCGCGAATGACGCCTGTCATCCCGCGCTTCGTCAGTAAGGGCCGAACTTATTCAGAAAAGAATAATCTAGAGGAACTTCACTCGACGTGATATCCTGTGACAGGAGAACGACTGCCACAGGATTTATCTTAGTGAGAACATGACAACTACGAATAAGCGCCTGACCGGCCCGACAAAAGAGATCAGCGGGTAAACTGAAATATGTCTGGTTCACGGCTGGTAGAGTGCGCTGCCGGAAAGAAGATGATCAACAGGAAGTCTTCATCGATCAGTCTCGATGTTTTGACGTATTCACATTCTATTTGAACAAAAACAAGTTTCTTATCTGCCCATATTTGATACACATTTTATTCGTAAAATAGCCTATGAGACTGTCAACAGGACTATGAGATGTCGGAATTATTTTTTATTAAGTTATAACATAAGTGGAATTAAGTGATGACTCATATTCGAGCTAACCAGTAAGTGGTGTAGATCAGAAAATGAGCTTAGCTTTGAATTTGTGTTTAAAAGTGAAGGATCGTCAAACCTAATAAAAATTTTAAGGTATATAAATAAATAAACTTGGAATCTGTGAACCATACCAGGGAATGCTTGATCCTTGTCAAACACCCAAAAAGCTGATTCTAGTCAAAAATGAACTATCTTGACTTTGCATCTTTACTTTTACTTAGATCTTTTATATTAATTTTTCCTTTATTTACTTCTTCTACTTTTTGTATTTTAACTTATATAATTTGTTTTCTAGTGCATTATATCTGTTATCATCAAATGCTGAATGTACTCTCCATATCTAGTATCCTAACCACCTGTCAGGTTACCTCCCAATCTCTCCCAGCCCATTATGATGAATTCCTACAATACTTTACCCAAAACTTGTGTCATATCATTGCTATCTCTGAAAGCTGGTTCAAGCCGTTGAGTCCCTCCCTTCTCTGTTTCCTGCCTAACTACATCCTCATATGTGCATATATGTCAGATTCATGATCTCATTAATTTCTATTTTTTTTTTCCACTATTAATCATACCTATATGCATTTATAATTCACTTTATACTTAAGGATTTAATCTTCTCTATTTATATAAAACCCAACCTATCGATTTGGTATACAATTTAAGAAATTTATTTACTGAAGTCAAAAAGCATAAAAAGTTGATTATTTCATAAAAAATTGGAAACCCTGGAGTAGGCGCGTGACTTGTAACATATTTAGGCGCGTAGGGTACATGTGTCCCAAATAAAATAAAAAACATTTTAACTATTTTTCTTCTATTTATGAAATATTATTTGTTTGTTAGGTAAAAGAGAATACTTAAACAGTGAAAAATTAAAATATTTTTATCAATATAAATTTTACTTTCAAGCAGCTGACCATTGATATTAGACCGGGAGATAACGTCTGATTTCAAGAAAATTTTTGGTCCTATAGGCCAAAAGTACTTTCACTATAGATTGGAAATATGACCTAGATCGGTTTGCAATCAAATTTTATAGGACAACAAATTTGTCATTTTCGTCACTTTGTCTTTCCTCAGTTACTTGCTCCCAGTGCACTTTAGGTAAAACTTTGGCATGACCAATTTGAAAGAAATAATAATTTACTGCAAGTTTTACATGCAATATCTCTTTTAAAATTCAGAAAAGCTACTGAGATGCGGGAACGTAAACATCTGCAAAATGTCAAGAAAACGCAAAAAGTTAGATATACTATGGTTTTGCCTAATAACTATTTTTTAGTGCAAAATACATAATAAAAAAATCTTGTAGAGAATTAAATTTGTAATTGGTAATTACTCTTAACAGACGCCAAGATGTATTGAAATAACAATTTTCCATTCTCTCAAATTTTATTTCAACATTACTTGGCTTCTGTTTAGATTAATTACAAATATTTTGTATGAATCTGGTAGGAAATTTAATCCTCTTCAAGATTGGTTATTATGAATTTCGCACAAAAAATAGTTATCAAGACGAAACCACCGAATATTTAATTTTTGCGTTTTCTTGACATTTTGCAGATGCTTGCGTTCCCGCATCTCAGTAGCTGTTCCGTTTTTTAAAATATATTGCAGGAGATTAAACGTTCTTTAAAATTGTCTAAGTTTTACCTAAAATGCACTGGAAGTAAGTTACTGAGAAAAATCAAAAGTAACAAACATTCGTTGTCCTATAAAATTTTACTTGCAACCGATCAAGGATGGCAGATGTTCATATTTCCAGTCTATAGTGAAAGCGCTTTCGGCCTACAGGACCGAAAATTTTCTTGAAATGAGACACATTTTTTAGCGTCAGCTCCCGATCTATATTAGACTTATGTATCTTTTTGTTCATTTTCTTCTTCAAGCTCTTTCAGCTATTTCAGCCAGGCATTAGCATCGGCACAAAATCTTAAGTAAGCGTTTGAAATTAATAATGAAGTTAATAAAAATAAAAAATGAAATAAATCTGAATGTCGATAAAATATAATTTGAATTAAAACTAACAAAACTGTGAATTGGTTTGAAAAACAAAGCTAATTGAATAATAAAGTTACATATATCTTTATACGAATATAATTCAATAATATGAATTATTCAAATCACTAAACAAAATTTTTTTTTCAAATAAAAAGAAAAAGAAGTATTTCTAAAATATCCAATAAAATACTCAGCGTAAAGACCTGAGAAGAAAGTAAAATCAGAAATTCAAAGGAAAGAAAATTAAACGTGCTGAACTGTACCTACCTCTTTTAAGGTATTACTTTGTTCCTTTTAAGAGATGTGGAGTACAGGTGAGAGAAAATTGACAATAACCAGCGGAATCGAGTAACGAAATAGAGGCGTAAATTAGCAATATCTAGTATTAGGCGTGAATACCAGAAGCAGCGACTAGGGATTTCACATGTCTAATGTAAACAAATGAGGTAAACACATGATACTTGCCTAATGCCTTCAAAGCTTCTCGCTCACTCCTGTACCTACGCCAACTCCATGGCTAATGAAACTGATTTATCGTAATAGTAAAAATTAAACTTTGAAAATATTACACATTTATACTTGTTGACTATACCATTAATTTTTGAATTTTAATTCGAAATTTTAATTATTCGGAGCCATTGACCTATGATGGGTGCCATTAGGATCTTCAACTTCAACCTTCCCACGCTCAATTTTAGCATAATATAGAAGCAGTAAGTGATCTGTTTTGGTAAGGAGGACCATTTGGTAAGGAGGACCATTTGTTTTGCCGGAGCGGAGATATTTTTCGAGACTGCTAAATGGCTACGAGGTGGCTGACAAGAGTTGCAAACTGTCCGGTAAACATGTTGTTGGGACCGGCAGGCGCCGAGTCTCTATTTGTCCACTTCTTCCTGATAATTTGCAACCAGGAACTGATATTTCAGAGAAAAATGTTAAAAACTTTCGTATTACAAGAAGTAAAAGAGTAATTCAAACGGGAAGCACTCGCCTCGATGAAAGATGTCTTTATTGTCTATGTCGTGGTTGAAAAGGACTTTCTGTAAAATGTGATGTTTTATTTTGTTGTTATTTTCATATAAACTGTTGGTAAATAAACCTCTACCCAGTAAATAATATGTTTCCGTTTATATATGGGTAAAACTTCGAAACAAATGTATAAATAGAGAGATTACCTTTTTATAATAAATGTTTGCATAAATCTAATAAATATGATATTATACCAATTTTATTTCATATTATAGGTTGTTCTTTTTTTTTAAATATCAATAATCTAAACATATGTAAAAATAAAAATAATCGATTCATAGACATTTGTAGAGCCCAATAAATAGCCGTTGCTTCCTTACCAATCTGGCTGTACTTCTGCTTCGCATTACTTAGGCGTCTTGAAGCGAAGCATATTGGACGCTCCGTCCCATCAGGCAGTCGGTGGGACAGCACGACACCTAGGTCCACTGTACTGGCATCTGTAGTTAACATGAGCGATAATTTTTCATCATACGCTATTTTTCAATATTTTCTTACTGATTGGGTCCTCCTTGGTCCTAATTAAAACCTTATTTGCATCTTCTGACCATTGGAATCTTGCATTCTTTGTCTGTAATTTGTAGAGTGGGGCCAATTTTGAGGCCAAATTCTCAATAAATTTCACATGATAGTTAACCAACCCGAGCCAGCTCCGTAGTTTGGTAACGTTGTTAGGTCGGGGTGCGTCTTTTTTAATGGCTGCTACTTTTCTTGGGCATCTAGAAATTCAATCTCCCGAGATTCGGCGCCCGAGAAGTCCACTTTCCTTTTAAAAAAAATTACTTTTCTTAAGATTTATTCGTAAGTTGCTGTCGGCCAACTGTTCCAGCATGGCCTTTACTCACTGCAGATGTTCTTCCATATCTTTGCCCTCGATGATGATACCGTCATAGAATACCCAGACACCCTTAAACCCCTCAAGATCCACGAAATTCTTTGTCATATAGCTGGTGGCAACTTTATACCAAACATCAGTCTATTGACGAGGTATAATCCTTTGCTGGTTGAGATTGCCTGCATTCTTGATCCATGACTATGCTCAAATATGCTTACTTTATGTCCAGGATCGTGAAGATTTTTCCTCTTCCTGTTCCAGCAAAGATATCCTCCGTCCTGGGGAAAAGTGCCATTCTATACGAAGCGGTTCACCGTTATCTTGTAGCCCGCACACAAACGAATAGTTCCGTCCGGTTTTAAAATCGGCACTATTGGCGTTCCCCATTCACAATAGTTAGTTTTTGTAATCACCCCTTCTGTTTCCAGACGGTCTATTCGTTTTCAACCTTTTCTCTAAGAGCTTATGGTAGAACTCTGGAGGATTTAAAAACTGGTTGTGTCCCTTCTTTGAACAGAATGTGTCCTCTAAACCCAGGAATTTCACCTAAATCCTCGCATAATACTCTAGCGAAATCCCTTTTAAGTTTATCTAAGATTTGACCTTTCTCTTTTTCTTCAGCAATTTGCGTCACTACTTTGAATTTCCAATACTATCCATCTTTATTAATCAACCATTTACGTCCAAATATCGGCTGTACCTTCCCTGGTAGTATATATATATTCTCTCGAGCTATCTGGTTGCAATACATAATTGTGATCGTAGCAAATCCCCTCGGTTTTACACATAATCCGTATAAGTTGTTACGGATTAAGTTGTTAAAATTAATTTTGTACTATTCAACTCTGATTTATATATGATTTTTCGAAAATCCTCCTCTGATATTGTTGGGACCGTCGACTTCGAGTCATATTCAAAAGTGACTGGGTTTTCATCGATAAGGACGCTTCGGAAACAAGAATTGGCTTCGGATTTGGAGACACCTGAGGAAGCGATTCGGATTTCAATGACCTATGGACACCCTTCCAGCTTCACACTCCGAGCCCCCTCTCCCATCTTCCTCGTTCCCGATATGCCTGGCAACAGCCCCCTTCCGTCCGCTCCGGCAGACCATGTGTCCCACAGACCCTTACATAAGAAACAGGTTTCTGTTTTAAACGGAGAGTCATTCGTCACTTGACGCCCCGAGCGACATCTTTAACAGCTCCTTCTGGAGTCTCTCTCAGATCTCTGGCCTTTGCCCACTAACTGGTCTAAACATTCCTTGCTCTGAATGAGGTGTGCTTCCTCGCTAGCTTTTCCAATCGCCTGTGCAAGATCCGCAGATTCGGGCTAAGCCATATTTTCATGACTTTTCAATAATTCCTTCAAAATGCCTTTGTTCCTGAGGCCAGCTATAAACTGTTGCCTTTTGCGTGCATCCTGAGTGGAAGATTTACACCGGTCACACTTAAATTACAATACTTTGCTATTTTTTTAAAACTCATTTAGGTATTGGGCAACATACTCACCATCTCGCTATTTTCTGTTGGTAAAGGCCTGTTGTTGGGCGATGACGCTCGACCTCGGGTTCACTAAGCCCTCCCTATGTTATAGAAAACTCCAAGAGTAACGGAAATGCAAAACGCGATGCACGATCAAACATACAACTAAAAAAATGGAATCGGGACCTCGAAAACCTAATAAACAATCTCTTTATCACAGAAATCTTCAATAGGAATAGAAAATCGAAATGCGCATGCGTGATCGGAAATCCGATAGTGAATTCGGAAATAGCGCCCTTGGAAACCTAGTAAACGATGCCAATACCGAAGAATTTTGAAAACTAATAATTAAGTAGAAATGCTCGTGGCCGAACAAAATTTCGGTTGTAAATTTGACTAATAACTTCGAAAACCTAATGAACCATCACCAAATCGATGAAATCCACACTTCGCCCCACTAAATAAATAAAAAATAATAAATATTTAAAAATAAATTAACAATTTTATTTCAAAAATGTAAACTATTTGAAATTAGCACTTAATATGAATTATATAATAAACGAAAACAATTTCGGTAGAATATGCCGAAATTATTGTTAAAGTCATTATTGTAATTAAAACAATTATTTTTCAATAATAAAATAAATAATATTGAATTAATTCATGTCTGGTTGGGTTAAAATTGAAATGGAAAAGGTTACAGTTGAACAATAATCAATCATTTTTTAAGTTTATATTTTTCCTTTAATAAACACTGAAAAACAAATGTTTTGGTGGAAAAATCACTTCGATATCATTTTCCAAATTCGAGATCAAAAACAAAGCAGTTTCAGCATGATTTATTGTTTTTCTTGGCTCCTAGAGCCCATTGGAACGATCGCCAATATTTGTGCCGAATATTTTTATATTAGAATATATCTATAATATATGTAGAATGACCACAAAAAAATTGGTTAAAATCGCTGACCCATTGACTGTGCCCTCCCCTCGTGAGCGCGCAATATCGCGCTCTTCCTTCTTGTGCGCACTATCCCTTCGGTATTTAGACCACTTCTGAGCCCTTAGTTGTTCAAAATGGCCTTCCTCGCCACTTTTGTACCTCTGGAAAGGATTCAAAAACCGGGAGCAGGTGATAGTTTTGGGATATTCTCTCAGATTTGGTAACTTATTTGAAGAAAGCTTTTAGTCATATAATGCCCTTCCAGAGTATTCAATTGGCACTTGTCAACCAACTCAAAATGGTCAGGTTTCAAATAAAGAATACTTTCTGAAAAAGAGATTAAAAAATGGTTTGAATATTACATTAATGTTAAAATATTTAACTTGAATGTAAAGCTATAAAGGATGCAATAAAGAATTGGCATTATTAGTCAATTGTATGACAATTTATAGTATACATTAATAAGGACCAGAGTAAATGGATTTTGAGCTTGGCAAACAAGCCCTTGTGCCATAAACGATCCAAAGTTTGTACTTTAAGATTTAGTAAAGAATCTTTTCATTTATCACGCCCTTGGATAGACGTGATTTCCTCAATAACACCTTACCTCTAATTATCGGTTCAAAATATGTCTCATTGAATATAAAAATATTTTTTGAAACGAAAATTCCACAAAAAGGAGATTAACTGAAAATTAGCACATTAAGTTTAATATATCTTCTAATGAGAAATTAGTAATCTCTTTATATATATATATATATATATATATATATATATATATATATATATATATATATATATATATATATATAAATATATATATATATATATATATATATATATATATATATATATATATATACATATATATATATATATATATATATATATACGCACACTTATACATAGGTATATATATGAGTGCGTATTTCTTTTTGTTTTGTTTTTTCGGCTGGCACTATCGACCATGAAGATCTTTGGTCACAAAGACAAAAATAAGTTGAATTCAAAATATATACCAACAACAGGACATTATTCAACTCAGTTAGAAACCTTAACTTAAATGACTTCGAACCGAGAAAATAACACAGAATATTCAGCAAAAAACGAATGAACGATCCTTGGAAATTTGGGAATTTAATTGTGATAGTAATATAAAAAAAAAAAAAAAATATATATATATATATATATATATATATATATATATATATATATATATATATATAACAAGCTGACAAAATTCTTTACTGAACTTGGACAGCTGAAACAGCATTTGAATCGCTTTCATATAACAGATTCTGACACCGACTATAGTGGCGGTAGAATACCACAGGTATTCAATAAAATCCTATATTACTGTTACATATTCGACAACCACAGAACAAAGTTAAAATTCAACATAATAAAGAATAGAGAACAGTGGCTGCTATTTGACAAGTTGCACAGGATATTTAAATATGAAATAGTGGTTGTTTATTTGAAGCAGGCTAGAAAAATTTGGGTAGTTGTTTAGAAGATGAAGATGGTGAACCACAGTTGTTCTATTTTCTACGAAATGCTAATTTATCTTTAATAATTTTTTTGGTTTTGTAGGCTGTTCTGCTTATTACCTATTAATTTAATGTCTACATGTTAGGTATAGTTAACGGAAATTGCTTGGTAATTTACTGTACATTTCTGCAATACTAAGAATATTTTGAAACAATCTTTATCGATGCATTATACTATTCAGCAGATATGCATGTGTGGGTATATCTATATAGAGGCAGCGTTATATTTAAATGTTATTAGAAACCAGAATATAGCAAAATCTAGTCATAGAGTTAGTTTTTTTATTTAGATTTAATATCGTTACGTACTTCATCTGGAATGAAGGGTGAGCAACCTATTGAAATTGGAAAAATCATTTTGTTTTCAATATAGATACATAGAATAGTCATCTGAAATATTTTAGCTCTTTTATCGGAAATTTACAATTTTTACACTTGTAAAGAGCCTCCAAATCCAACCTTAGAATAATGTTTGATTTTTAAGAAAAAAATTGTTTTTTTTAGATTGTCACAATTATTTTTGTCTCTAAAAGGCATTTATGTTTCCAATAAAATGGAATACGTCACTACTAAATTATTTCATAATGGTTGGATTCAGTAATGTGATTTCGCTGCGTGTATCAGTCCTGGAAAAACGATGACCGGTTTGTTATTGACTGGAATCTGAGAGACTAACAAAGAGAGTACCAAACATGGGAATCCCAGATTCCGATCACTTTTATGTGTGTTATAGGCTAGGGTCCCCTCAATGCTAATATAAAGTGGTAAGATGCAATTTGCTTTCATTCTCGAGATATATCGATTTGGAGTTCTTGATGTCATGCAAGGAGACGCGGTGATGCGTCTTATACACCTTCTGTTTGAATCCCCGAAATTGTGATTTTTTTTATATTTTATTCTTTTTATTGTTTTTTATACCTATGATATTTATAAATGATTAAATAATGGATTCATTAATTTTGTTTTTTATTTAATTTAATACAGATGAAAAAAATTACTATTATGTAATAGTAATTTACTTGTTTTTTTACAATAATTTAGAATAAAATATTCAATATTAAAAATTTGACAGGGATATTGAAATGAATCAAATGAAATAGTGACAATTACAATAGTTGTAATAAAAAAGTGATTAGTATCATCAAATATAATTAATTAATTGAAAATTAAAATGTATGTACTGAAAATAATTATAGTCATTTAAAAATTATTGTTAAGGTCGTTATTATTAAAAGTATATCACATCGGTGTTTTTTTAATTAAATATTTTCGAATGGAAAATTTAAAATCTGATTTTATATATTATCTGCTTTAAATACCTGAGTGACCTTCATAAGAATGTTTCCTTCTATGCCCACAATTTGCCTGGTCATAAAAATTCATTCACTTATATTGCATCAATTGAGCTTACTTAAATTTACAAAGATGAAGTATGCTTGGTTCACCTCCAGCTGATTGATGTAATATTCATGAATGTGAATGAATTATGTTTCTCAATAACCGATTTAAAAAAAAAAAAATGTATTTGAAACTATTATAGTTTTATAAAAGGTATGGCTTGTGACAAACTCAATGTTTCTATGATTATTATCATCCGAATGAATGTATAATTGTGAGTTATTTGAATATTTTATTGTAAAAAAACAATTAAATAACTAATAAATAATAACCATTGAAAAAAGCTAAATTGAAACAATTGTCATCTGCATTAAATTAAATTAATATTTAAATTTTCATCTGTATTAAATTACAGGAAGGGTCACCACTCCTACCGCCGGTTGGTGTGAGTAACTTCTATAGTCGAGGGGTGGAGATAATCGCCAGCAGAATCTCGGGCTGTGTTGTTTTCCCCGGTGGGTGGTCACACACCCAAGTACTTGCCACGCTCGATGTTGCTCAACTTTGATTACACGCAGCAAGTGCTATTGCCCACATATATATATATATATATATATATATATATATATATATATATATATATATATATATATATATATATATATATATATTGCTATGTTTCTGGCAAACTGCTTTTCTAAGGCAGGTGGAGGTTCCAGAAACCACATTTTCATAATTTACTTATCTAATATGCTGTTTATTTGCATCGGTTCCAGAAGGAAACCGATTAATCAACTTCTATTTTAATATAAAAGGTTAGAGACCGCATACCCCCCTGCTATGGTCACTAGCTTGGGATATAATAAATACAATTGAATATCCTTTTCAAGGGTGTCGTGTTTACTATTTCACTTAATTAAACTATATGATGGCATGCAGGGTTAATAGAATAATGGAATTTGATAGAAGATCTTACTTTATTTAAGTTACGTTATTAATTAAACTGTTGGCTTACTAATTTATGACCTAAATTACTCTCATTATAAAAATCTGTGGACTTTAACACATGTATTTGAGAATAGTGGGAGAACTTGCTTATTTAAAATATTAATCGGGTGCCACATAATATTCGACATTAATGTACACAATGAATGAAAGGGCTAGAACTTATCTTATTGTTGCCTTCGACAATCGGTGCTCGATGGTCTAGGTTTCTCTCCTGCAGCAGTCTTCCACTCTTAGAACCTTCCTCTTCTGGCTTCTCCCAAGAACTCTCTCGAACCTAACTCTTCTACCTTCTCCATAGAACTTCCTCACCTTCTGTCTCCTCTGTCTGTTCTCTTCTTTTTCCCCTCCTCCTTCTTGAAAAGATGCATTTTGTCCCAACTCTCTTTTTGGGCCATCTCATTGGTTGACGCTATAAGAATTTTTGAAAAGGTCTTGGATATGATTGAACTATTCTCTCTTTTGTCCCTATTTTCTGTATCCTTGGGCGGTAGATTTTATTATACCATGTCGACCGGGCTTATCTCTGTTTTTATCTTTATGACGGTTTTAGCGGCATATCGACACCCTCGACTTGCACCCCCCGGCTCTACAGGTATTTCCGCTTTCAAGTGGAAATATCCACTCGACCTTGTGCATATTTTTTTGTCCGAAAAAGAAACTGATTAATATTGATATTGCTGAACCGTGTGGCATCTCTTCTAATTTATCCATTATCTAATTAATATTATTTAATCTTAATTATTTCCTTCAATTCCTGAATACTCAATACATAACCACACACACACACACACACACACACACACATATATATATATATATATATATATATATATATATATATATATATATATATATATATATATTGATATTGATTCGTTTATGAAATATCAATAATTTGTAGAAAGTTAGACGGAAATGCAATTGTTTTTTCCATAATTGGTTTTGAAAAAAAAATATTCCCAGGGCAATGGCGGTAAAGTTCACCTCCCGTGTTGCTGGTTTAGCCATTCATTCTTATATTTAGTCCATAATAAGAAACCATTTTTCAAAGTTGAGACACAATAGCAAAAAGAAGTTATTAAGGCCCACAAAGCCTTTGGTTAAGGAGCCAACAGTGCCGACATTAGCTGCATTTTTATAGACTCAATAGTAATTAATTGCTTTTACCTTAATAGCTTATGGGCCTGAAATTAAAATTGGCCAAATATAGAAGGAAAGTGAGTGATATCTAAAAATCTTGATTAGGAAAGATAATGAAATGTTTAAAAATTTCGAGGGTAATTAATGTTTGCAGATAATTATTCAATTTTATTTTATTCATTGATAAGGTATTTACTATCTGCTCATCTGCCTACTTATCCAAATATAGAGTTATATTAATAACTTTATAAAACAAAGTAAACAATGTAGGCAGGCTACTAGTCAGAAGAATGAGGCCTGTATAGCCTTAGAAGAAGCATACTCGGATCTTATTTAATACTTATAAGCAGCGCACAAGAGAAAAAGAAATGTATTCATTGACGCAAGAAAAGATATCGGGGAAATGAAGAGCTTGAAGAAATAGAGAGATTGAAGAGCATCAATGAGTATTCTGCATTTTACCAATAGGAAAACAATAGCCAAAAACCATTCTTGCCCTGAATCTCAACCTGTAAGGACTCGCTTGGATCGCAACTAAACGAGAAGACCCAGGTACTACAAAGATGAAATAACTTCAACCAAAACGAAAATCAGGCATAGGAGATTCAAAAGGAAGAATTTGACCTTAGTCGAATTCCTGAAGATGAACTCGAGTCCCAGACGAAGAAGAATTGTGCAAAACCATTAACAAGTTTAAAAACAAGGAACCAGACTTTGATAAACTGTTTGCAGAATTATTCTTGAAAGGGAGATCAGCTAGTCCAAGAATTACACAATCTTCTTGTTGTGATCTGGATGGAGGAAATGATTCCGACAGCTTGGAATAAGACGGTCCTATTCACGAGAAGGGAAACTTTCATGAGTGTAATAATTATCGGGGCAACTCTCCTCTGCCATGCGTCTACGATATCTTCTGAAATATATTTTACCAATGATTGCTGCCTCATATTGGATGCGTACTGGGGAAATATTAGTGTGGCTTTCGTAAAGGCAAATCTACAACAGATATTCGCCTTATGAACCATTCTAGAACGAGGAAGAGAATACCAGATCCAATCGCACCATCTATTTGTTGACGTTAGGGCCGTTTAGGACAGTAGTCAACGTGAGCCTCAAGCGACGAAAGACCATAATATACCAATTACGCTGACCTGGAAAAAATTAGGATGAGTAATATTGAGTTTGTGGTACCTGTTCATGTCTATATTGACTGGACTATAGCTTTATAGTCATAGTGAGTAAGCCAATGGGCTCAACTCCGGACTCAAGTTCGAGTCCGGCTATGGCAGATAATTTATTGATTGATATTCAGCCATGGATCGATTCTGAGTCAAGAGACCATGGGGCATACCTAGCCTCGAAAAAGTTGGTAATAAATCTGGTGTTTGAGCATAACACTGACCACATCACCTCCTTGTATAATCGTTGATCGTGAAAAAGTATTTCCTTACCAGGTACTCAACCCAAAACCCTCAGTTGTATTTTAACAAATTTTTTTATTGATTAATAAAATCGTCTATAAGTGATGACAGTATTATTATTTATAGTTGTTCTGGGATCTATCTGCAGGATTTACCTATGATAATGGCGATCCACAAGGAGATTCCCTTGCCTGTCTGCTATATGCTATTATTTTGGAAAAAGGTATAAAATAATCAAAGTTCCAGACTAGTACACTAGTCAATAAAATGTGATAAAAGGTCGTTCCACTGCAGCTGAATAAAAGGACCTTTTATCACATGATGCAAATTCTGGGTTTTGCTGACGACTTCGACATTGTTGAGAGGTCAAAAGCTACAGCAAAAGAACGTTCCTTGCCGTCGGAAATACTAAGATGTAAACACCTTTAAAAACAAATATGTGATTGCTGGTCAAGCTAGAGGGCCTAACGTAGATTTTGTCCAGGTTGGTCTTTACTCATTCGAACGAGTTAATCAGTTTGAGTACTTGGTGTCAGAGGTTAATTTAGGCTATGGTGTTTCGGTAGAGATAAAAAGGCGAATAGTATCAGCCAATAGATGCTATTTTGGACTACGTTGGCATCTGGGAAGTAGCTCAATATCAAGAGCTACAAAAACGAGATTGTACTTACTGAGTTTACTTATGGGTCAAAAATATCGGCTTTCTCGAAGTCTGATCAAAGTGATCTCCTAAATTTGAGAGGAAAATCCTTATACACATTTACGGCGCAGAGAAAAATGGTTCAACATGCAGAAGGTGCTCAAACAGAGAAGTATAATCCTTGCTTAATGAATCTGATGTTACAAAATTGTTAGTCTCATTAGGCTACGATGGACAGGCCATGTAGCCAGAATTGAACCTAGCGAGATCCCAAAAGACTTATTGATGAGACAGTATGGCATCCGACCGAGAAGCCAACTGAAACTTAGATGGGTGGATGTTGTTGGAGAAGATCTCGAATCTGGTCCTCGAGACCCTGCTCGGAGTTTGGAAATAGAGGACAGGTGCACTTCATCAATCAAACTGGCGGAAGTTGTTTGAGGAGACCAAGGCTCAGAAATGAGTTGCCAATGTGAATGATTAATTCTACCAGTCTTGTACTGAGTGAATCCTTTTAATTACAGTGCCCCGATTTCCTCAAAAAAAAAAAAATGGAAACACTGTTGGCTACATTCACTGATGACTCAGATTCTGACATCTATGAAAGATGCCTTAAAGGTTTCTCAAGCACTCATTCGATGGAGGATAAAAAGGAAGGATCTATTCATCTGGTTTTCACATGAGCATTATTTCTGTCCTCTGATGTTTTTACCTGAAAATATCCAAATATCCGAGTTTGACAAGGTACTTATATTTAGGTCGGTTTCTTTTAACTGTAGAGTACCAATGCATATAAGTCAATTAGTCGATTAATTATAGTCGCAAATAGTGATTTTTCGTAAAATTATTTCAACCAACAACAATGTGTGATGCCACACGGATCTGGTGATCTCCCTGTCCCTGCTGTCATAGCCCGTCACGCAGTCATAAACCTTTCCCAAAGGTGGCACGACGTAACATGTAAACAACTCCTAGCTTATGAGCTGCTTCCTAAAGGCAAACAAAAACAACGATTTAGAAGCGTAGCTTGTGCTTTTCTTATGAATTATTATCGATTGTAACTCGTGATCCAAAATAAGTGAAAATTTTGGAATGATATGTAGGAACCTATTTCGGACCAAGTAAATGACATGAAACATAGAATAAAAGTTCATAAATAAACTTAAAAAAATGTGACTGGATGTCAGTAGATGGAAGTTAGTAGATAAGAACAACCGCCATTAAATATAAACAACTATTTTACTCTTCGAAGATCAAAATATTATATCACAAGACAGAGCAGGTACAAAACACACCCTAAGCCAGTTCAATGGAAGATAAAAATAAGAATTTAAAAAAGCAACAACAACAGAATTAAACGAGTCAAATGACGGGAATTTACTTACGGATTTGCTCCTTGGTGAGCAAATATATGTAAGTTAAAAAACAATAATAAGGAAAATTAATGATGAAAGAAAACATTAAATAAATAATTACGGCAGAGGCAAACCCATTTCAGACGACCTCTTCGGTACTCAAGCCAGCTAACTGTAACCTTTGACTCGACGCAACTCATCCGCAAGGACAGGACCTTCAAACTACGGTCCACTAGCACCACCAATCCGGAAATGAAAGATCTGCGATTTGTTTTGATCATATTGAAAGATTTACAATGAAAGTAAATCATACAAAATAATAAGCACATGTTTTTTATTCAACGACCAATTAAGAAAAATAATAACTCATACTGTTACGAACAATATCCAAATAATATAATTTATGAATTGATATGAATGATATTATTATATGCTTACACGTGGTGATTCTCCGCCCACTGCAAGCTGCCAAAGACAGGCCAACGGTTGTAAAGGCTATATGCTTCTCATCATGAACATGAAAAATGATGATGAGGGCCTCGTGCCGTGATATTAGGCAGGAGGTGTGCTTCTTTTTAAGTACGATCAAGAAAAATGAGGAAACAGGGCTCCCAGCCGTGGTGATGGGTCTTAAAGTATGTTCAAGTAATGAGAGGGTTCTGCCGTAAAGCGAAGACAAGAGACGTTAATGCCACAAATTTTGCTGGAGAAGTGAAGGAAGAGGTCTGCGGTATTTGACGCTTGTCAACTCCTGTCACGTCATGCAAAATAAAATGTATTAGGTCTCCTCCAAGTACTTATAAGTTCAAAGTTTCGCATGCACTTTCACTGATACTTAACCAAAACAATAATTATTTCCTTCCTTTATACAAGCATCATATTAAAATATGTAAGCAATTAATAAAATATAGAACTTTCTGACTGATAATTTTAACTATATATGGCAAAATAAAAAAATTAATAATTACGTTTATAGATTTAATAACAGATACACACAATGGAAATGGACATTTTAAGTGTTCAGTTAAACTGTTCGATTGAAACTGTTGAAATGTTAAATTAATATGAGTATGTTGGTAAGATGAATAAGGAAGCAAGGCCTTAGAGACCTTGTGCAAGAGTGAGAGTTTTCATTAGGAATTACAACTTCCGCGCTAGAATTCGAATTGGGCCAAGAATAAAAAGACCGCGAAAAAATGATACGTAATTCTCCAATAATTGTCCAAGAATAGATGAATTCCAATGATGGATTTGTTACAATCACAAAGTTTAATAGAAACAAAAATGTAGAAACGCACAAAAATAATATAATTATAATTACAACACCACCTTATTATTTTTTCAATTACTATTTTCATATTTTTAAAATGTAGGGACTTATTATTAGATTTGTTATTTTAAGGCCGTCATCGTTATTTCAGAAAATGTTGATATTGGATAACACAGAGAGGATCATTATATCTGGGCCCTTATAAGGGCTACTCCCTAATTTTTAAATTTAATGATTCCCAGAATTATCTTAAATCAGTAATGTTAGATGTATGAAATATATTTACTCACTTAATTTTAGACAATTTTAGAATCCGATGAAAGGTAATGATTCAACTATTATAACTATTATCAATGTGAAGTTTGTGTTCAAAATTTTCTTATTTTACATGGCGTTACTTCAAAAAGGAATAGAAAAAACTGAGGAAGTACATTGATCAGTATCAAAATATTGGTTTAAACCTGTACATATTGGTATCTTAAGTGAGCAATTTATTGGATTAGGAGAAAGGTAATTGAAGGATTTACATCCAGAGGAATTAATTCTTCTTTAAAAAAGGTGTATTACTTAAAAAGAAAATTTCTGTTATTTACAACATTATTTGTAGCAGCCAGTGTCGAAAATGAATTTGAGAATTCAAACTTAGATTTTTATTCATACATACCGACATGTGAAATAAAACCTAAACTTGTACTAAAACGGACAACCCCTCAACTCCCCATCACGAAATCAAGGCTTGGATACCTAAAAAATTTACAGACTGGAGAAAGAATTGTCTCAAAAATCTGAAATGCCAAATATCCTGAAGAATATTTATCAAAGGATTGCCCAAATATACTTAAAGATTCAAACGGAAATGCTGTAATTGCTTCAATGAAAACTTTTCAAATTCTCCACACCGTATTTAATGTAGAAGGAACGTGGAACTACAGTTCTAATATGCAGCACTACGAAAAACATTTAAGCAAACCGACCAAGTTTTTCCAGTTTGACCAACTAGGATGTGACGGCCGTAGGTCCCTGAGTTCTTTGGAAACGTTTAGATGTATTGTAGAAATATGTCGGTCGCAAAATTATAGGCTAGTTCAGTAAACAAGGTAATGTATATAAATTATATTTATTTTTCAAAACCAAAAATACCGAGAAGAAAATTTCCATAAAGTTGTTTGATAACAAAATACCACACTAATAATTGAAATAATATAAAGAACCATAATGATGAAGTAACGATATTGTGTCGTTTATAATTGTCAATAGTTTGTCATTTGGAAGGTTGCATTAAATAATAATAGTAAAAAAAAAAAAAAAAAAAATGAAATAGTAATATAGAAAACTAAACTCCTAGTTAATGAAATGCTAAAACCTTAACCTGTTGAAGGCTGTAAACTTGGAACCTTGAGAAGACCCCTTCGTGAGCTATGAGCTCAGTACAGATCTGTAGCTGCTTCACACCTTGAGGGATTTACTTGACAGACCACACAAAAAAGGCATTTTTCTGTTTCGTTAATATTTAGAATGGAATAGAATAGAAAAATAAACTTTATTTTGGGACTAGGTCACTTAAGAATAACAAGTATGTACAAGTAAAAAAGAAAACAGAAAAAATGTCTGGCCAAAGACTACATTATTAAAAGTCAATTAATCTCAACTTATAGATAAAAAAAAAAAGAAGATCCTTCTGATAAAAAAATAAAACAACTACAATTGTACTGACAAAAAAAAAGAAAAACGTAGAAAATAAATATAAGGAAACATTGAGTTAAAACAACGTTAAAAATAATTACTCACTTCTAAATAGAATTTCATTATTGGAGGATATGAAAATGATAAAAATAATGAAATGATTCACAGAGATGGAACTTTGTATAATGATTGAAACAATTACTTACAACAAATGGGATGTGAGGAGGTGTTGAAAAAGTTGGAATTTGAATAAAGAGAGAGGAGAAGAATGGCGGACATTAGAAGGGAGGGAATTCCAGAGGACAGTGCAGGGACCAAGAAAGGAACGTTCGAATGTTTTGGTTATGTGGGAAGGAGTATAGATGTCAGAAGGGCGCGATCTTGTTTTCTGTGAGTGGCTAGAGGATTTGAATTGTAGGAGGTTGTAGATGTAGGAAGGGTGCTGGGAGTTGATCTTTCGGTATAGGAAAGATCCGAGGAAACATTGTCAACGTGTGGAGGAGAGAGCCACTTTAACTCGCCGTAAAGTTATGACTCGGGAGACCGCCTCGAGGTACCGAAAACAAATCTTAAAAAGCAGTTCAATCTGTCCTCGAGTACAACCGAGAAGCCACCGTAAACCACACAGAAATAGCCAAAGTGGGGAAAATGAGTGACGATACCAGGAGCTTTCGGGTGGGCTGTGGAATAGGATGGCGGGTTCGATGGAATAATTTTAGGGTACTTATTGACCGTTGGGAAATTTGGGCAATATGGGGTTTCCAGAAAAAGATTCGGTCAATAGCAATCTCTAAGTTTTTGACAGAGGGAATGAAATTGATAGGGTGATCATTCAAGAATAAATTAGGAAAGGCGGCGCTGCATCTATTTAGTTGCTAGTGCGACGATACTTAATGGGGACCCCGGATCTCTTTAGTTGCTAGTGCGACGATACGTAATGGGGACCCTGGATCTCTTTAGTTGCAAGTGCGACGATGAGGGCACTGGATCTCTTTAGCTGCTAGTGCGACGATACTTAATGGGGACCCTGGATTTCTTTAGCTGCTTGTGCGACGATGGGGGCGCTGAATCTCTTTAGCTGCTAGTGCGACAATACTTAATGGGGACCCTGGATCTCTTTAGCTGTTAGTGCGACGATACTTCTTGGGGACCCTGGATCTCTTTAGCTGCTAGTGTGACGATGGGGGCGCTGGATCTCTTTAGCTGCTAGGGCGACGATGCTTAATGGGGACCCTGGAACTCTATAGTTGCTAGTGCGACGATGGGGGCGCTGGATATCTTTAGCTGCTAGTGCGACGATAATTAATGGGGACCCTGGATCTCTTTAGTTGCTAGTGCGACGATGAGGGCGCTGGATCTCTTTAGCTGCTAGTGCGACAATACTAAATGGGGACCCTGGATCTCTTTAGCTACTAGTGCGACGATGGGGGCGCTGGACCTCTTTAGCTGCTAGTGCGACGATATTTAATGGGGACCCTGGATCTCTTTAGCTGCTAGTGCGACGATGGGGGCGCTGGATCTCTTTAGCTGCTAGTGCGACGATAAGGGCGCTGGATCTCTTTACTAGCTAGTGCGAAGATACTTAATGGGGACCCTGGATCTCTTTAGCTGTTAGTGCGACGATACTTAATGGGGACCCTGGATCTCTTTAGCTACTAGTGTGACGATGAGGGCGCTGGATCTCTTTAGATACTAGTGCGACAATACTAAATGGGAACCCTGGATCTCTTTAGCTGCTAGTGCGACGATGGGGGCGCTGGATCTCTTTAGCTGCTAGTGCGACGATAATTATTGGGGACCCTGGATCTCTTTAGTTGCTAGTGCGACGATGAGGGCGCTGGATCTCTTTAGCTGCTAGTGCGACGATACTTAATGGGGATCCTGGATCTCATTAGCTGCTAGTGCGACGATAAGGGCGCTGAATCTCTTTAGTTGCAAGTGCGACGATGGGGGCGCTGGATCTCTTTAGCTGCTAGTGCGACGATAATCATTGGGGACCCTGGATCTCTTTAGTTGCTAGTGCGACGATGAGGGCGCTGGATCTCTTTAGCTGCTAGTGCGACGATACTTAATGGGGATCCTGGAACTCATTAGCTGCTAGTGCGACGATAAGGGCGCTGGATCTCTTTAGTTGCTAGTGCGAAAATACTTAATGGGCACCCTGGATCTCTTTAGCTGTTAGTTCGACGATACTTAATGGGGACCCTCGATCTCTTTAGCTGCTAGTGCGACGATACTAAACGGGGACCCTGGATCTCTTTAGTTCCTAGTGCAACGATGGGGGCGCTGGATCTCTTTAGCTGCTAGTGCGACGATACTTAATGGGGATCCTGGATCTCATTAGCTGCTAGTGCGACGATAAGGGCGCTGGATCTCTTTAGTTGCTAGTGCGAAAATACTTAATGGGCACCCTGGATCTCTTTAGCTGTTAGTTCGACGATACTTAATGGGGACCCTCGATCTCTTTAGCTGCTAGTGCGACGATACTAAACGGGGACCCTGGATCTCTTAAGTTCCTAGTGCAACGATGGGGGCGCTGGATCTCTTTAGCTGCTAGGGCGACGATGCTTAATGGGGACCCTGGAAGTCTATAGTTGCAAGTGCGACGATGGGGGCGCATAATCTCTTTAGCTGCTAGTGCGACGATAATTAATGGGGGCCCTGGATCTCATTAGTTGCTAGTGAGACGATGAGGGCGCTGGATCGACGATACTCTTAAGCTGCTAGTGCGACAATACTAAATGGGGACCCTGGATCTCTTTAGCTGCTAGTGCGACGATGGGGGCGCTGGATCTCTTTAGCTGCTAGTGAGACGATACTTAATGGGGACCCTGGATCTCTTTCGTTCCTAGTGAGACGATGAGGGCGCTAGATCTCTTTAGCTGCTAGTGCGACGATAATCATTGGGGATCCTGGATCTCTTTAGTTGCTAGTGCGACGATGAGGGCGCTGGATCTCTTTAGCTGTTAGTTCGACGATACTTAATGGGGACCCTCGATCTCTTTAGCTGCTAGTGCGATGATACTAAACGGGGACCCTGGATCTCTTTAGTTCCTAGTGCAACGATGGGGGCGCTGGATCTCTTTAGCTGCTAGGGCGACGATGCTTAATGGGGACCCTGGAACTCTATAGTTGCAAGTGCGACGATAAGGCGCTGGATCTCTTTAGCTGCTAGTGCGACGATAATAAATGGGGACCCTGGATCTCTTTAGCTGCTAGTGTCACGATGGGGGCGCTGGATCTCTTTAGCTACTAGTGAGACGATGAGGGCGCTAGATCTCTTTAGCTGCTAGTGCGACGATAATCATTGGGGACCCTGGATATCTTTAGTTGCTAGTGCGACGATGAGGGCGCTGTATCTCTTTAGTTGCTAGTGCGAAGATACTTAATGGGCACCCTGGATCTCTTTAGCTGTTAGTTCGACGATACTAAATGGGGACCCTCGATCTCTTTAGCTGCTAGTGCGACGATACTAAACGGGGACCCTGGATCTCTTTAGTTCCTAGTGCAACGATGGGGGCGCTGGATCTCTTTAGCTGCTAGGGCGACGATGCATAATGGGGACCCTGGAACTCTATACTTGCAAGTGCGACGATAAGGCGCTGGATCTCTTTAGCTGCTAGTGCGACGATAATTAATGGGGACCCTGGATCTCTTTAGCTGCTAGTGCCACGATAGGGGCGCTGGATCTCTTTAGCTACTAGTGCTACAATACTAAATGGGGACCCTTGATCTCTTTAGCTGCTAGTGCGACGATGGGGGCGCTGGATCTCTATAGCTGCTAGTGAGACGATGGGGGCGCTGGATCTCTTTAGCTGCTAGTGCGACGATAATCATTGGGGACCCTGGATCTCTTTAGTTGCTAGTGCGACGATGAGGGCGCTGGATCTCTTTAGCTGCTAGTGCGACGATACTTAATGGGGATCCTGGATCGCTTTAGTTGCTAGTGCGAAGATACTTAATGGGCACCCTGGATCTCTTTAGCTGTTAGTTCGACGATACTAAACGGGGACCCTGGATCTCTTTAGTTCCTAGTGCAACGATGGGGGCGCTGGATCTCTTTAGCTGCTAGGGCGACAATGCTTAATGGGGACCCTGGAACTCTATAGTTGCAAGTGCGACGATAGTGGCGCAGGATCTCTTTAGCTGCTAGTGCGACGATAATTAATGGTGACCCTGGATCTCTTTAGCTGCTAGTGAGACGATGGGAGCGCTGGATCTCTATAGCTGCTAGTGCGACGATGAGGGCGCTGGATCTCTTTAGATACTAGTGCGACAATACTAAATGGGAACCCTGGATATCTTTAGCTGCTAGTGCGACGATGGGGGCGCTGGATCTCTTTAGCTGCTAGTGCGACGATAATTATTGGGGACCCTGGATCTCTTTAGTTGCTAGTGCGACGATGAGGGCGCTGGATCTCTTTAGCTGCTAGTGCGACGATACTTAATGGGGATCCTGGATCTCATTAGCTGCTAGTGCGACGATAAGGGCGCTGAATCTCTTTAGTTGCAAGTGCGACGATGGGGGCGCTGGATCTCTTTAGCTGCTAGTGCGACGATAATCATTGGGGACCCTGGATCTCTTTAGTTGCTAGTGCGACGATGAGGGCGCTGGATCTCTTTAGCTGCTAGTGCGACGATACTTAATGGGGATCCTGGAACTCATTAGCTGCTAGTGCGATGATAAGGGCGCTGGATCTCTTTAGTTGCTAGTGCGAAAATACTTAATGGGCACCCTGGATCTCTTTAGCTGTTAGTTCGACGATACTTAATGGGGACCCTCGATCTCTTTAGCTGCTAGTGCGACGATACTAAACGGGGACCCTGGATCTCTTTAGTTCCTAGTGCAACGATGGGGGCGCTGGATCTCTTTAGCTGCTAGTGCGACGATACTTAATGGGGATCCTGGATCTCATTAGCTGCTAGTGCGACGATAAGGGCGCTGGATCTCTTTAGTTGCTAGTGCGAAAATACTTAATGGGCACCCTGGATCTCTTTAGCTGTTAGTTCGACGATACTTAATGGGGACCCTCGATCTCTTTAGCTGCTAGTGCGACGATACTAAACGGGGACCCTGGATCTCTTTAGTTCCTAGTGCAACGATGGGGGCGCTGGATCTCTTTAGCTGCTAGGGCGACGATGCTTAATGGGGACCCTGGAACTCTATAGTTGCAAGTGCGACGATGGGGGCGCATAATCTCTTTAGCTGCTAGTGCGACGATAAATAATGGGGGCCCTGGATCTCATTAGTTGCTAGTGAGACGATGAGGGCGCTGGATCGACGATACTCTTAAGCTGCTAGTGCGACAATACTAAATGGGGACCCTGGATCTCTTTAGCTGCTAGTGCGACGATGGGGGCGCTGGATCTCTTTAGCTGCTAGTGAGACGATACTTAATGGGGACCCTGGATCTCTTTCGTTCCTAGTGAGACGATGAGGGCGCTAGATCTCTTTAGCTGCTAGTGCGACGATAATCATTGGGGATCCTGGATCTCTTTAGTTGCTAGTGCGACGATGAGGGCGCTGGATCTCTTTAGCTGTTAGTTCGACGATACTTAATGGGGACCCTCGATCTCTTTAGCTGCTAGTGCGATGATACTAAACGGGGACCCTGGATCTCTTTAGTTCCTAGTGCAACGATGGGGGCGCTGGATCTCTTTAGCTGCTAGGGCGACGATGCTTAATGGGGACCCTGGAACTCTATAGTTGCAAGTGCGACGATAAGGCGCTGGATCTCTTTAGCTGCTAGTGCGACGATAATAAATGGGGACCCTGGATCTCTTTAGCTGCTAGTGTCACGATGGGGGCGCTGGATCTCTTTAGCTACTAGTGAGACGATGAGGGCGCTAGATCTCTTTAGCTGCTAGTGCGACGATAATCATTGGGGACCCTGGATATCTTTAGTTGCTAGTGCGACGATGAGGGCGCTGTATCTCTTTAGCTGATAGTGCGACGATACTTAATGGGGATCCTGGATCTCATTAGCTGCTAGTGCGACGATAAGGGCGCTGGATCTCTTTAGTTGCTAGTGCGAAGATACTTAATGGGCACCCTGGATCTCTTTAGCTGTTAGTTCGACGATACTAAATGGGGACCCTCGATCTCTTTAGCTGCTAGTGCGACGATACTAAACGGGGACCCTGGATCTCTTTAGTTCCTAGTGCAACGATGGGGGCGCTGGATCTCTTTAGCTACTAGGGCGACGATGCTTAATGGGGACCCTGGAACTCTATACTTGCAAGTGCGACGATAAGGCGCTGGATCTCTTTAGCTGCTAGTGCGACGATAATTAATGGGGACCCTGGATCTCTTTAGCTGCTAGTGCCACGATAGGGGCGCTGGATCTCTTTAGCTACTAGTGCTACAATACTAAATGGGGACCCTTGATCTCTTTAGCTGCTAGTGCGACGATGGGGGCGCTGGATCTCTATAGCTGCTAGTGAGACGATGGGGGCGCTGGATCTCTTTAGCTGCTAGTGCGACGATAATCATTGGGGACCCTGGATCTCTTTAGTTGCTAGTGCGACGATGAGGGCGCTGGATCTCTTTAGCTGCTAGTGCGACGATACTTAATGGGGATCCTGGATCGCTTTAGTTGCTAGTGCGAAGATACTTAATGGGCACCCTGGATCTCTTTAGCTGTTAGTTCGACGATACTAAACGGGGACCCTGGATCTCTTTAGTTCCTAGTGCAACGATGGGGGCGCTGGATCTCTTTAGCTGCTAGGGCGACAATGCTTAATGGGGACCCTGGAACTCTATAGTTGCAAGTGCGACGATAGTGGCGCAGGATCTCTTTAGCTGCTAGTGCGACGATAATTAATGGGGACCCTGGATCTCTTTAGCTGCTAGTGAGACGATGGGAGCGCTGGATCTCTTTAGCTGCTAGTGCGACGATGAGGGCGCTGGATCTCTTTAGATACTAGTGCGACAATACTAAATGGGGACCCTGGATCTCTTTAGCTACTAGTGTGACGATGAGGGCGCTGGATCTCTTTAGCTGCTAGTGCGACGCCACTAAACGGGGACCCTGGATCTCATTAGATCCTAGTGCAACGATGGGGGCGCAGGATATCTTCAGCTGCTAGTGCAACGATAATTAATGGGGACCCTGGATCTCATTAGTTGCTAGTGCGACGATGAGGGCGCTGGATCTCTTAAGCAGCTAGTGCGACAATACTAAATGGGGACCCTGGATCTCGTTAGCTGCTAGTGCGACGATGGGGGGGCTGGATCTCTTTAGCTGCTAGTGCGACAATAATTATTGGGGACCCTGGATCTCATTAGTTGCTAGTGCGACGATGAGGGCGCTGGATCTCTTTAGTTGCTAGTGCGACAATAATTATTGGGGACCCTGGATCTCTTTAGTTGCTAGTGCGACGATGAGGGCGCTGGATCTCTTATCTGCTAGTGCGACGATACTTAATGGGGATCCTGGATCTCATTAGCTGCTAGTGCGACGATAAGGGCGCTGAATCTCTTTCGTTGCTAGTGCGACGATGGGGGCGCTGGATCTCATTAGCTGCTAGTGCGACGATAATCATTGGGGACCCTGGATCTCTTTAGTTGCTAGTGCGACGATGAGGGCGCTGGATCTCTTTAGCTGCTAGTGCGACGATACTTAATGGGGATCCTGGATCTCATTAGCTGCTAGTGCGACGATAAGGGCGCTGGATCTCTTTAGTTGCTAGTGCGAAAATACTTAATGGGCACCCTGGATCTCTTTAGCTGTTAGTTCGACGATACTTAATGGGGACCCTCGATCTCTTTAGCTGCTAGTGCGACGATACTAAACGGGGACCCTGGATCTCTTTAGTTCCTTGTGCAACGATGGGGGCGCTGGATCTCTTTAGCTGCTAGGGCGACGATGCTTAATGGGGACCCTGGAACTCTATAGTTGCAAGTGCGACGATGGGGGCGCATAATCTCTTTAGCTGCTAGTGCGACGATAATTAATGGGGACCCTGGATCTCATTAGTTGCTAGTGCGACGATGAGGGCGCTGGATCTCTTAAGCTGCTAGTGCGACAATACTAAATGAGGACCCTGGATCTCTTTAGCTGCTAGTGCGACGATGGGGGCGCTGGATCTCTTTAGCTGCTTGTGCGACGATACTTAATAGGGACCCTGGATCTCTTTAGCTGCTAGTGCGACGATGGGGGCGCTGGATCTCTTTAGCTGCTAGTGAGACGATGGGGGCGCTGGATCTCTTTAGCTGCTAGTGCGACGATAATCATTGGGGACCCTGGATCTCTTTAGTTGCTAGTGCGAAGATACTTAATGGGCACCCTGGATCTCTTTAGCTGTTAGTTCGACGATAAGGGCGCTGGATCTCTTTAGCTGCTAGGGCGACGATGCATAATGGGGACCCTGGAACTCTATAGTTGCAAGTGCGACGATAGTGGCGCAGGATCTCTTTAGCTGCTAGTGCGACGATAATTAATGGGGACCCTGGATCTCTTTAGCTGCCAGTGAGACGATGGTAGCGCTGGATCTCTTTAGCTGCTAGTGCGACGATGAGGGCGCTGGATCTCTTTTGATACTAGTGCGACAATACTAAATGGGGACCCTGGATGTCTTTAGCTACTAGTGTGACGATGAGGGCGCTAGATCTCTTTAGTTGCTAGTGCGAAAATACTTAATGGGCACCCTGGATCTCTTTAGCTGTTAGTTCGACGATACTTAATGGGGACCCTCGATCTCTTTAGCTGCTAGTGCGACGATACTAAACGGGGACCCTGGATCTCTTTAGTTCCGAGTGCAACGGTGGGGGCGCAGGATATCTTCAGCTGCTAGTGCGACGATAATTAATGGGGACCCTGGATCTCATTAGTTGCTAGTGCGACGATGAGGGCGCTGGATCTCTTAAGCTGCTAGTGCGACAATACTAAATGTGGACCCTGGATCTCTTTAGCTGCTAGTGCGACGATGGGGGCGCTGGATCTCTTTAGCTGCTAGTGCGACGATACTTAATAAGGACCCTGGATCTCTTTAGCTGCTAGTGCGACGATAAGGGCGCTGGATCTCTTTAGCTGCTAGTGCGACGGTACTCAATGGGGACGCTGGATCTCTTTAGCTGCTAGTGCGACGATAGGGGCGCTGGATCTCTTTAGCTGCTAGTGCGACGATACTTAATAGGGATCCTGGATCTCATTAGCTGCTAGTGCGACGATAAGGGCGCTGGATCTCTTTAGCTGCTAGTGCGACGGTACTCAATGGGGATCCTGGATCTCTTTAGCTGCTAGTGCGACGATACTTTATGGGGATCCTGGATCTCATTAGCTGCTAGTGCGACGATAAGGGCGCTGGATCTCTTTAGTTGCTAGTGCGAAAATGCTTAATGGGCACCCTGGATCTCTTTAGCTGCTAGGGCGACGATGCTTAATGGGGACCCTGGAACTCTATACTTGCAAGTGCGACGATAAGGCGCTGGATCTCTTTAGCTGCTAGTGCGACGATAATTAATGGGGACCCTGGATCTCTTAAGCTGCTAGTGCCACGATGGGGGCGCTGGATCTCTTTAGCTACTAGTGCGACAATACTAAATGGGGACCCTGGATCTCTTTAGCTGCTAGTGCGACGATGGGGGCGCTGGATCTCTTTAGCTGCTAGTGAGACGATGTGGGCGTTGGATCTCTTTAGCTGCTAGTGCGACGATAATCATTGGGGACTCTGGATCTCTTTAGTTGCTAGTGCGACGATGAGGGCGCTGGATCTCTTTAGCTGCTAGTGCGACGATACTTAATGGGGATCCTGGATCTCTTTAGTTGCTAGTGCGAAGATACTTAATGGGCACCCTGGATCTCTTTAGCTGTTAGTTCGACGATACTAAACGGGGACCCTGGATATCTTTAGTTCCTAGTGCAACGATGGGGGCGCTGGATCTCTTTAGCTGCTAGGGCGACGATGCTTAATGGGGACCCTGGAACTCTATAGTTGCAAGTGCGACGATAGTGGCGTAGGATCTCTTTAGCTGCTAGTGCGACGATAATTAATGGGGACCCTGGATCTCTTTAGCTGCTAGTGAGACGATGGGAGCGCTGGATCTCTTTAGCTGCTAGTGCGACGATACCTAATGGGGATCCTGGATCTCTTTAGTTGCTAGTGCGAAAATACTTAATGGGCACCCTGGATCTCTTTAGCTGTTAGTTCGACGATACTTAATGGGGACCCTCGATCTCTTTAGCTGCTAGTGCGACGCTACTAAACGGGGACCCTGGATCTCATTAGTACCTAGTGCAACGATGGGGGCGCTGGATCTCTTTAGCTGCTAGGGCGACGATGCTTAATGGGGACCCTGGAACTCTATAGTTGCAAGTGCGACGATAAGGCGCTGGATCTCTTTAGCTGATAGTGCGACGATAATTAATGGGGACCCTGGATCTCTTTAGCTGCTAGTGTCTCGATGGGAGCGCTGGATCTCTTTAGCTACTAGTGAGACGATGAGGGCGCTAGATCTCTTTAGCTGCTAGTGCGACGATAATCATTGGGGACCCTGGATCTCTTTAGTTGCTAGTGCGACGATGAGGGCGCTGTATCTCTTTAGCTGATAGTGCGACGATACTTAATGGGGATCCTGGATCTCATTAGCTGCTAGTGCGACGATAAGGGCGCTGGATCTCTTTAGTTGCTAGTGCGAAGATACTTAATGGGCACCCTGGATCTCTTTAGATGTTAGTTCGACGATACTAAATGGGGACCCTCGATCTCTTTAGCTGCTAGTGCGACGATACTAAACGGGGACCCTGGATCTCTTTAGTTCCTAGTGCAACGATAGGGGCGCTGGATCTCTTTAGCTGCTAGGGCGACGATGCTTAATGGGGACCCTGGAACTCTATAGTTGCAAGTGCGACGATAAGGCGCTGGATCTCTTTAGCTGCTAGTGCGACGATAATTAATGGGGACCCTGGATCTCTTTAGCTGCTAGTGTCACGATGGGGGCGCTAGATCTCTTTAGCTGCTAGTGCGACGATAATCATTGGGGACCCTGGATCTCTTTAGTTGCTAGTGCGACGATGAGGGCGCTGTATCTCTTTAGCTGATTGTGCGACGATACTTAATGGGGATCCTGGATCTCATTAGCTGCTAGTGCGACGATAAGGGCGCTGGATCTCTTTAGTTGCTAGTGCGAAGATACTTAATGGGCACCCTGGATCTCTTTAGCTGTTAGTTCGACGATACTAAATGGGGACCCTCGATCTCTTTAGCTGCTAGTGCGACGATACTAAACGGGGACCCTGGATCTCTTTAGTTCCTAGTGCAACGATAGGGGCGCTGGATCTCTTTAGCTGCTAGGGCGACGATGCTTAATGGGGACCCTGGAACTCTATACTTGCAAGTGCGACGATAAGGTGCTGGATCTCTTTAGCTGCTAGTGCGACGATAATTAATGGGGACCCTGGATCTCTTTAGCTGCTAGTGCGACGATAGGGGCGCTGGATCTCTTTAGCTGCTAGTGAGACGATGGGGGCGCTGGATCTCTTTAGCTGCTAGTGCGACGATAATCATTGGGGACCCTGGATCTCTTTAGTTGCTAGTGCGACGATGAGGGCGCTGGATCTCTTTAGCTGCTAGTGCGACGCCACTAAACGGGGACCCTGGATCTCATTAGTTCCTAGTGCAACGATGGGGGGGCTGGATCTCTTTAGCTGCTAGTGCGACAATAATTATTGGGGACCCTGGATCTCTTTAGTTGCTAGTGCGACGATGAGGGCGCTGGATCTCTTTAGCTGCTAGTGCGACAATAATTATTGGGGACCCTGGATCTCTTTAGTTGCTAGTGCGACGATGAGGGCGCTGGATCTCTTTAGCTGCTAGTGCGACGATACTTAATGGGGATCCTGGATCTCATTAGCTGCTAGTGCGACGATAAGGGCGCTGGATCTCTTTAGCTGCTAGTGCGACGGTACTCAATGGGGATCCTGGATCTCTTTAGCTGCTATTTCGACGATGGGGGCGCCGGATCTCTTTAGCTGCTAGTGCGACGATAATAAATGGGGACCCTGCATCTCATTAGTTGTTAGTGCGACGATGGGTGCGCTGGATCTCATTAGCTGCTAGAGCGACGATACTTAATGGGGATCCTGGATCTCATTAGCTGCTAGAGCGACGATAAGGGCGCTGAATCTCTTTAGTTGCTAGTGCGACGATGAGGGCGCTGGATCTCTTTAGCTGCTAGTGCGACAATAATTATTGGGGACCCTGGATCTCTTTAGTTGCTAGTGCGACGATGGGGGCGCTGGATCTCTTTAGCTGCTAGTGAGACGATGGGGGCGCTGGATCTCTTTAGCTGCTAGTGCGACGATAATCATTGGGGACCCTGAATCTCTTTCGTTGCTAGTGCGACGATGGGGGCGCTGGATCTCTTTAGCTGCTAGTGCGACAATAATTATTGGGGACCCTGGATCTCTTTAGTTGCTAGTGCGTCGATGAGGGCGCTGGATCTCTTTAGCTGCTAGTGCGACGATACTTAATGGGGATCCTGGATCTCATTAGCTGCTAGTGCGACGATAAGGGCACTGAATCTCTTTCGTTGCTAGTGCGACGATAATCATTGGGGACTCTGGATCTCTTTAGTTGCTAGTGCGACGATGAGGGCGCTGGATCTCTTTAGCTGCTAGTGCGACGATACCTAATGGGGATCCTGGATCTCTTTAGTTGCTAGTGCGAAGATACTTAATGGGCACCCTGGATCTCTTTAGCTGTTAGTTCGACGATACTAAACGGGGACCCTGGATATCTTTAGTTCCTAGTGCAACGATGGGGGCGCTGGATCTCTTTAGCTGCTAGGGCGACGATGCTTAATGGGGGCCCTGGAACTCTATAGTTGCTAGTGCGACGATAGTGGCGCAGGATCTCTTTAGCTGCTAGTGCGACGATAATTAATGGGGACCCTGGATCTCTTTAGCTGCTAGTGAGACGATGGGAGCGCTGGATCTCTTTAGCTGCTAGTGCGACGATGAGGGTGCTGGATCTCTTTAGTTCCTAGTGCGAAAATACTTAATGGGCACCCTGGATCTCTTTAGCTGTTAGTTCGACGATACTTAATGGGGACCCTCGATCTCTTTAGCTGCTAGTGCGACGCTACTAAACGGGGACCCTGGATCTCTTTAGCTGCTAGTGCGACGATGAGGGTGCTGGATCTCTTTAGTTCCTAGTGCGAAAATACTTAATGGGCACCCTGGATCTCTTTAGCTGTTAGTTCGACGATACTTAATAAGGACCCTGGATCTCTTTAGCTGCTAGTGCGACGATAAGGGCGCTGGATCTCTTTAGCTGCTAGTGCGACGGTACTCAATGGGGACGCTGGATCTCTTTAGCTGCTAGTGCGACGATAGGGGCGCTGGATCTCTTTAGCTGCTAGTGCGACGATACTTAATAGGGATCCTGGATCTCATTAGCTGCTAGTGCGACGATAAGGGCGCTGGATCTCTTTAGCTGCTAGTGCGACGGTACTCAATGGGGATCCTGGATCTCTTTAGCTGCTAGTGCGACGATACTTAATGGGGATCCTGGATCTCATTAGCTGCTAGTGCGACGATAAGGGCGCTGGATCTCTTTAGTTGCTAGTGCGAAGATACTTAATGGGCACCCTGGATCTCTTTAGCTTCTAGGGCGACGATGCTTAATGGGGACCCTGGAACTCTATACTTGCAAGTGCGACGATAAGGCGCAGGATCTCTTTAGCTGCTAGTGCGACGATAATTAATGGGGACCCTGGATCTCTTTAGCTGCTAGTGCCACGATGGGGGCGCTGGATCTCTTTAGCTACTAGTGCGACAATACTAAATGGGGACCCTGGATCTCTTTAGCTGCTAGTGCGACGATGGGGGCGCTGGATCTCTTTAGCTGCTAGTGAGACGATGGGGGCGTTGGATCTCTTTAGCTGCTAGTGCGACGATAATCATTGGGGACTCTGGATCTCTTTAGTTGCTAGTGCGACGATGAGGGCGCTGGATCTCTTTAGCTGCTAGTGCGACGATACTTAATGGGGATCCTGGATCTCTTTAGTTGCTAGTGCGAAGATACTTAATGGGCTCCCTGGATCTCTTTAGCTGTTAGTTCGACGATACTAAACGGGGACCCTGGATATCTTTAGTTCCTAGTGCGACGATAGTGGCGCAGGATCTCTTTAGCTGCTAGTGCGACGATAATTAATGGGGACCCTGGATCTCTTTAGCTGCTAGTGAGACGATGGGAGCGCTGGATCTCTTTAGCTGCTAGTGCGACGATGAGGGTGCTGGATCTCTTTAGTTGCTAGTGCGAAAATACTTAATGGGCACCCTGGATCTCTTTAGCTGTTAGTTCGACGATACTTAATGGGGACCCTCGATCTCTTTAGCTGCTAGTGCGACGCTACTAAACGGGGACCCTGGATCTCATTAGTACCTAGTGCAACGATGGGGGCGCTGGATCTCTTTAGCTGCTAGTGCGACGATACTAACCTGGGACCCTGGATCTCTTTAGTTCCTAGTGCAACGATAGGGGCGCTGGATCTCTTTAGCTGCTAGGGCGACGATGCTTAATGGGGACCCTGGAACTCTATACTTGCAAGTGCGACGATAAGGTGCTGGATCTCTTTAGCTGCTAGTGCGACGATAATTAATGGGGACCCTGGATCTCTTTAGCTGCTAGTGCGACGATAGGGGCGCTGGATCTCTTTAGCTGCTAGTGAGACGATGGGGGCGCTGGATCTCTTTAGCTGCTAGTGCGACGATAATCATTGGGGACCCTGGATCTCTTTAGTTGCTAGTGCGACGATGAGGGCGCTGGATCTCTTTAGCTGCTAGTGCGACGCCACTAAACGGGGACCCTGGATCTCATTAGTTCCTAGTGCAACGATGGGGGGGCTGGATCTCTTTAGCTGCTAGTGCGACAATAATTATTGGGGACCCTGGATCTCTTTAGTTGCTAGTGCGACGATGAGGGCGCTGGATCTCTTTAGCTGCTAGTGCGACAATAATTATTGGGGACCCTGGATCTCTTCAGTTGCTAGTGCGACGATGAGGGCGCTGGATCTCTTTAGCTGCTAGTGCGACGATACTTAATGGGGATCCTGGATCTCATTAGCTGCTAGTGCGACGATAAGGGCGCTGGATCTCTTTAGCTGCTAGTGCGACGGTACTCAATGGGGATCCTGGATCTCTTTAGCTGCTATTTCGACGATGGGGGCGCCGGATCTCTTTAGCTGCTAGTGCGACGATAATAAATGGGGACCCTGCATCTCATTAGTTGTTAGTGCGACGATGGGTGCGCTGGATCTCATTAGCTGCTAGTGCGACGATACTTAATGGGGATCCTGGATCTCATTAGCTGCTAGAGCGACGATAAGGGCGCTGAATCTCTTTAGTTGCTAGTGCGACGATGAGGGCGCTGGATCTCTTTAGCTGCTAGTGCGACAATAATTATTGGGGACCCTGGATCTCTTTAGTTGCTAGTGCGACGATGGGGGCGCTGGATCTCTTTAGCTGCTAGTGAGACGATGGGGGCGCTGGATCTCTTTAGCTGCTAGTGCGACGATAATCATTGGGGACCCTGAATCTCTTTCGTTGCTAGTGCGACGATGGGGGCGCTGGATCTCTTTAGCTGCTAGTGCGACAATAATTATTGGGGACCCTGGATCTCTTTAGTTGCTAGTGCGTCGATGAGGGCGCTGGATCTCTTTAGCTGCTAGTGCGACGATACTTAATGGGGATCCTGGATCTCATTAGCTGCTAGTGCGACGATAAGGGCACTGAATCTCTTTCGTTGCTAGTGCGACGATAATCATTGGGGACTCTGGATCTCTTTAGTTGCTAGTGCGACGATGAGGGCGCTGGATCTCTTTAGCTGCTAGTGCGACGATACTTAATGGGGATCCTGGATCTCTTTAGTTGCTAGTGCGAAGATACTTAATGGGCTCCCTGGATCTCTTTAGCTGTTAGTTCGACGATACTAAACGGGGACCCTGGATATCTTTAGTTCCTAGTGCGACGATAGTGGCGCAGGATCTCTTTAGCTGCTAGTGCGACGATAATTAATGGGGACCCTGGATCTCTTTAGCTGCTAGTGAGACGATGGGAGCGCTGGATCTCTTTAGCTGCTAGTGCGACGATGAGGGTGCTGGATCTCTTTAGTTGCTAGTGCGAAAATACTTAATGGGCACCCTGGATCTCTTTAGCTGTTAGTTCGACGATACTTAATGGGGACCCTCGATCTCTTTAGCTGCTAGTGCGACGCTACTAAACGGGGACCCTGGATCTCATTAGTACCTAGTGCAACGATGGGGGCGCTGGATCTCTTTAGCTGCTAGTGCGACGATACTAACCTGGGACCCTGGATCTCTTTAGTTCCTAGTGCAACGATAGGGGCGCTGGATCTCTTTAGCTGCTAGGGCGACGATGCTTAATGGGGACCCTGGAACTCTATACTTGCAAGTGCGACGATAAGGTGCTGGATCTCTTTAGCTGCTAGTGCGACGATAATTAATGGGGACCCTGGATCTCTTTAGCTGCTAGTGCGACGATAGGGGCGCTGGATCTCTTTAGCTGCTAGTGAGACGATGGGGGCGCTGGATCTCTTTAGCTGCTAGTGCGACGATAATCATTGGGGACCCTGGATCTCTTTAGTTGCTAGTGCGACGATGAGGGCGCTGGATCTCTTTAGCTGCTAGTGCGACGCCACTAAACGGGGACCCTGGATCTCATTAGTTCCTAGTGCAACGATGGGGGGGCTGGATCTCTTTAGCTGCTAGTGCGACAATAATTATTGGGGACCCTGGATCTCTTTAGTTGCTAGTGCGACGATGAGGGCGCTGGATCTCTTTAGCTGCTAGTGCGACAATAATTATTGGGGACCCTGGATCTCTTCAGTTGCTAGTGCGACGATGAGGGCGCTGGATCTCTTTAGCTGCTAGTGCGACGATACTTAATGGGGATCCTGGATCTCATTAGCTGCTAGTGCGACGATAAGGGCGCTGGATCTCTTTAGCTGCTAGTGCGACGGTACTCAATGGGGATCCTGGATCTCTTTAGCTGCTATTTCGACGATGGGGGCGCCGGATCTCTTTAGCTGCTAGTGCGACGATAATAAATGGGGACCCTGCATCTCATTAGTTGTTAGTGCGACGATGGGTGCGCTGGATCTCATTAGCTGCTAGTGCGACGATACTTAATGGGGATCCTGGATCTCATTAGCTGCTAGTGCGACGATACTTAATGGGGATCCTGGATCTCATTAGCTGCTAGAGCGACGATAAGGGCGCTGAATCTCTTTAGTTGCTAGTGCGACGATGAGGGCGCTGGATCTCTTTAGCTGCTAGTGCGACAATAATTATTGGGGACCCTGGATCTCTTTAGTTGCTAGTGCGACGATGGGGGCGCTGGATCTCTTTAGCTGCTAGTGAGACGATGGGGGCGCTGGATCTCTTTAGCTGCTAGTGCGACGATAATCATTGGGGACCCTGAATCTCTTTCGTTGCTAGTGCGACGATGGGGGCGCTGGATCTCTTTAGCTGCTAGTGCGACAATAATTATTGGGGACCCTGGATCTCTTTAGTTGCTAGTGCGTCGATGAGGGCGCTGGATCTCTTTAGCTGCTAGTGCGACGATACTTAATGGGGATCCTGGATCTCATTAGCTGCTAGTGCGACGATAAGGGCACTGAATCTCTTTCGTTGCTAGTGCGACGATAATCATTGGGGACTCTGGATCTCTTTAGTTGCTAGTGCGACGATGAGGGCGCTGGATCTCTTTAGCTGCTAGTGCGACGATACCTAATGGGGATCCTGGATCTCTTTAGTTGCTAGTGCGAAGATACTTAATGGGCACCCTGGATCTCTTTAGCTGTTAGTTCGACGATACTAAACGGGGACCCTGGATATCTTTAGTTCCTAGTGCAACGATGGGGGCGCTGGATCTCTTTAGCTGCTAGGGCGACGATGCTTAATGGGGGCCCTGGAACTCTATAGTTGCTAGTGCGACGATAGTGGCGCAGGATCTTTTTAGCTGCTAGTGCGACGATAATTAATGGGGACCCTGGATCTCTTTAGCTGCTAGTGAGACGATGGGAGCGCTGGATCTCTTTAGCTGCTAGTGCGACGATGAGGGTGCTGGATCTCTTTAGTTCCTAGTGCGAAAATACTTAATGGGCACCCTGGATCTCTTTAGCTGTTAGTTCGACGATACTTAATGGGGACCCTCGATCTCTTTAGCTGCTAGTGCGACGCTACTAAACGGGGACCCTGGATCTCTTTAGCTGCTAGTGCGACGATGAGGGTGCTGGATCTCTTTAGTTCCTAGTGCGAAAATACTTAATGGGCACCCTGGATCTCTTTAGCTGTTAGTTCGACGATACTTAATAAGGACCCTGGATCTCTTTAGCTGCTAGTGCGACGATAAGGGCGCTGGATCTCTTTAGCTGCTAGTGCGACGGTACTCAATGGGGACGCTGGATCTCTTTAGCTGCTAGTGCGACGATAGGGGCGCTGGATCTCTTTAGCTGCTAGTGCGACGATACTTAATAGGGATCCTGGATCTCATTAGCTGCTAGTGCGACGATAAGGGCGCTGGATCTCTTTAGCTGCTAGTGCGACGGTACTCAATGGGGATCCTGGATCTCTTTAGCTGCTAGTGCGACGATACTTAATGGGGATCCTGGATCTCATTAGCTGCTAGTGCGACGATAAGGGCGCTGGATCTCTTTAGTTGCTAGTGCGAAGATACTTAATGGGCACCCTGGATCTCTTTAGCTTCTAGGGCGACGATGCTTAATGGGGACCCTGGAACTCTATACTTGCAAGTGCGACGATAAGGCGCAGGATCTCTTTAGCTGCTAGTGCGACGATAATTAATGGGGACCCTGGATCTCTTTAGCTGCTAGTGCCACGATGGGGGCGCTGGATCTCTTTAGCTACTAGTGCGACAATACTAAATGGGGACCCTGGATCTCTTTAGCTGCTAGTGCGACGATGGGGGCGCTGGATCTCTTTAGCTGCTAGTGAGACGATGGGGGCGTTGGATCTCTTTAGCTGCTAGTGCGACGATAATCATTGGGGACTCTGGATCTCTTTAGTTGCTAGTGCGACGATGAGGGCGCTGGATCTCTTTAGCTGCTAGTGCGACGATACTTAATGGGGATCCTGGATCTCTTTAGTTGCTAGTGCGAAGATACTTAATGGGCTCCCTGGATCTCTTTAGCTGTTAGTTCGACGATACTAAACGGGGACCCTGGATATCTTTAGTTCCTAGTGCGACGATAGTGGCGCAGGATCTCTTTAGCTGCTAGTGCGACGATAATTAATGGGGACCCTGGATCTCTTTAGCTGCTAGTGAGACGATGGGAGCGCTGGATCTCTTTAGCTGCTAGTGCGACGATGAGGGTGCTGGATCTCTTTAGTTGCTAGTGCGAAAATACTTAATGGGCACCCTGGATCTCTTTAGCTGTTAGTTCGACGATACTTAATGGGGACCCTCGATCTCTTTAGCTGCTAGTGCGACGCTACTAAACGGGGACCCTGGATCTCATTAGTACCTAGTGCAACGATGGGGGCGCTGGATCTCTTTAGCTGCTAGTGCGACGATAATCATTGGGGATTCTGGATCTCTTTAGTTGCTAGTGCGACGATGAGGGCGCTGGATCTCTTTAGCTGCTAGTGCGACGATACTTAATGGGGATCCTGGATCTCTTTAGTTGCTAGTGCGAAGATACTTAATGGGCACCCTGGATCTCTTTAGCTGTTAGTTCGACGATACTAAACGGGGACCCTGGATATCTTTAGTTCCTAGTGCAACGATGGGGGCGCAGGATCTCTTTAGCTGCTAGGGCGACGATGCTTAATGGGGACCCTGGAACTCTATAGTTGCAAGTGCGACGATAGTGGCGCAGGATCTCTTTAGCTGCTAGTGCGACGATAATTAATGGGGACCCTGGATCTCTTTAGCTGCTAGTGAGACGATGGGAGCGCTGGATCTCTTTAGCTGCTAGTGCGACGATGAGGGTGCTGGATCTCTTTAGTTGCTAGTGCGAAAATACTTAATGGGCACCCTGGATCTCTTTAGCTGTTAGTTCGACGATACTTAATGGGGACCCTCGATCTCTTTAGCTGCTAGTGCGACGCTACTAAACGGGGACCCTGGATCTCATTAGTACCTAGTGCAACGATGGGGGCGCTGGATCTCTTTAGCTGCTAGGGCGACGATGCTTAATGGGGACCCTGGAACTCTATAGTTGCAAGTGCGACGATAAGGCGCTGGATCTCTTTAGCTGCTAGTGCGACGATAATTAATGGGGACCCTGGATCTCTTTAGCTGCTAGTGTCACGATGGGGGCGCTGGATCTCTTTAGCTACTAGTGAGACGATGAGGGCGCTAGATCTCTTTAGCTGCTAGTGCGACGATAATCATTGGGGACCCTGGATCTCTTTAGTTGCTAGTGCGACGATGAGGGCGCTGTATCTCTTTAGCTGATAGTGCGACGATACTTAATGGGGATCCTGGATCTCATTAGCTGCTAGTGCGACGATAAGGGCGCTGGATCTCTTTAGTTGCTAGTGCGAAGATACTTAATGGGCACCCTGGATCTCTTTAGCTGTTAGTTCGACGTTACTAAATGGGGACCCTCGATCTCTTTAGCTGCTAGTGCGACGATACTAAACGGGGACCCTGGATCTCTTTAGTTCCTAGTGCAACGATAGGGGCGCTGGATCTCTTTAGCTGCTAGGGCGACGATGCTTAATGGGGACCCTGGAACTCTATACTTGCAAGTGCGACGATAAGGTGCTGGATCTCTTTAGCTGCTAGTGCGACGATAATTAATGGGGACCCTGGATCTCTTTAGCTGCTAGTGCCACGATAGGGGCGCTGGATCTCTTTAGCTACTAGTGCTACAATACTAAATGGGGACCCTGGATCTCTTTAGCTGCTAGTGCGACGATGGGGGCGCTGGATCTCTTTAGCTGCTAGTGAGACGATGGGGGCGCTGGATCTCATTAGCTGCTAGTGCGACGATAATCATTGGGGACCCTGGATCTCTTTAGTTGCTAGTGCGACGATGAGGGCGCTGGATCTCTTTAGCTGCTAGTGCGACGCCACTAAACGGGGACCCTGGATCTCATTAGTTCCTAGTGCAACGA
Source organism: Rhaphigaster nebulosa (assembly GCA_948150685.1). Classification (NCBI taxonomy): domain Eukaryota; kingdom Metazoa; phylum Arthropoda; class Insecta; order Hemiptera; family Pentatomidae; genus Rhaphigaster; species Rhaphigaster nebulosa. The sequence continues at coordinate 178,195,332 of OX411307.1, forward strand.
TGGGGGGGCTGGATCTCTTTAGCTGCTAGTGCGACAATAATTATTGGGGACCCTGGATCTCTTTAGTTGCTAGTGCGACGATGAGGGCGCTGGATCTCTTTAGCTGCTAGTGCGACAATAATTATTGGGGACCCAGGATCTCTTTAGTTGCTAGTGCGACGATGAGGGCGCTGGATCTCTTTAGCTGCTAGTGCGACGATACTTAATGGGGATCCTGGATCTCATTAGCTGCTAGTGCGACGATAAGGGCGCTGGATCTCTTTAGTTGCTAGTGCGAAAATGCTTAATGGGCACCCTGGATCTCTTTAGCTGCTAGGGCGACGATGCTTAATGGGGACCCTGGAACTCTATACTTGCAAGTGCGACGATAAGGCGCTGGATCTCTTTAGCTGCTAGTGCGACGATAATTAATGGGGACCCTGGATCTCTTTAGCTGCTAGTGCCACGATGGGGGCGCTGGATCTCTTTAGCTACTAGTGCGATAATACTAAATGGGGACCCTGGATCTCTTTAGCTGCTAGTGCGACGATGGGGGCGCTGGATCTCTTTAGCTGCTAGTGAGACGATGGGGGCGTTGGATCTCTTTAGCTGCTAGTGCGACGATAATCATTGGGGACTTTGGATCTCTTTAGTTGCTAGTGCGACGATGAGGGCGCTGGATTTCTTTAGCTGCTAGTGCGACGATACTTAATGGGGATCCTGGATCTCTTTAGTTGCTAGTGCGAAGATACTTAATGGGCACCCTGGATCTCTTTAGCTGTTAGTTCGACGATACTAAACGGGGACTCTGGATATCTTTAGTTCCTAGTGCAACGATGGGAGCGCTGGATCTCTTTAGCTGCTAGGGCGACGATGCTTAATGGGGACCCTGGAACTCTATAATTGCAAGTGCGACGATAGTGGCGCAGGATCTCTTTAGCTGCTAGTGCGACGATAATTAATGGGGACCCTGGATCTCTTTAGCTGCTAGTGAGACGATGGGAGCGCTGGATCTCTTTAGCTGCTAGTGCGACGATGAGGGTGCTGGATCTCTTTAGTTTCTAGTGCGAAAATACTTAATGGGCACCCTGGATCTCTTTAGCTGTTAGTTCGACGATACTTAATGGGGACCCTCGATCTCTTTAGCTGCTAGTGCGACGCTACTAAACGGGGACCCTGGATCTCATTAGTACCTAGTGCAACGATGGGGGCGCTGGATCTCTTTAGCTGCTAGGGCGACGATGCTTAATGGGGACCCTGGAACTCTATAGTTGCAAGTGCGACGATAAGGCGCTGGATCTCTTTAGCTGCTAGTGCGACGATAATTAATGGGGACCCTGGATCTCTTTAGCTGCTAGTGTCTCGATGGGGGCGCTGGATCTCTTTAGCTACTAGTGAGACGATGAGGGCGCTAGATCTCTTTAGCTGCTAGTGCGACGATAATCATTGGGGACCCTGGATCTCTTTAGTTGCTAGTGCGACGATGAGGGCGCTGTATCTCTTTAGCTGATAGTGCGACGATACTTAATGGGGATCCTGGATCTCATTAGCTGCTAGTGCGACGATAAGGGCGCTGGATCTCTTTAGTTGCTAGTGCGAAGATACTTAATGGGCACCCTGGATCTCTTTAGCTGTTAGTTCGACGATACTAAATGGGGACCCTCGATCTCTTTAGCTGCTAGTGCGACGATACTAAACGGGGACCCTGGATCTCTTTAGTTCCTACTGCAACGATAGGGGCGCTGGATCTCTTTAGCTGCTAGGGCGACGATGCTTAATGGGGACCCTGGAACTCTATACTTGCAAGTGCGACGATAAGGTGCTGGATCTCTTTAGCTGCTAGTGCGACGATAATTAATGGGGACCCTGGATCTCTTTAGCTGCTAGTGCGACGATAGGGGCGCTGGATCTCTTTAGCTACTAGTGCTACAATACTAAATGGGGACCCTGGATCTCTTTAGCTGCTAGTGCGACGATGGGGGCGCTGGATCTCTTTAGCTGCTAGTGAGACGATGGGGGCGCTGGATCTCTTTAGCTGCTAGTGCGACGATAATCATTGGGGACCCTGGATCTCTTTAGTTGCTAGTGCGACGATGAGGGCGCTGGATCTCTTTAGCTGCTAGTGCGACGCCACTAAACGGGGACCCTGGATCTCATTAGTTCCTAGTGCAACGATGGGGGGGCTGGATCTCTTTAGCTGCTAGTGCGACAATAATTATTGGGGACCCTGGATCTCTTTAGTTGCTAGTGCGACGATGAGGGCGCTGGATCTCTTTAGCTGCTAGTGCGACAATAATTATTGGGGACCCTGGATCTCTTTAGTTGCTAGTGCGACGATGAGGGCGCTGGATCTCTTTAGCTGGTAGTGCGACGATACATAATGGGGATCCTGGATCTCATTAGCTGCTAGTGCGACGATAAGGGCGCTGGATCTCTTTCGTTGCTAGTGCGACGATGGGGGCGCTGGATCTCTTTAGCTGCTAGTGCGACAATAATTATTGGGGACCCTGGATCTCTTTAGTTGCTAGTGCGTCGATGAGGGCGCTGGATCTCATTAGCTGCTAGTGCGACGATAAGGGCACTGAATCTCTTTTGTTGCTAGTGCGACGATAATCATTGGGGACTCTGGATCTCTTTAGTTGCTAGTGCGACGATGAGGGCGCTGGATCTCTTTAGCTGCTAGTGCGACGATACCTAATGGGGATCCTGGATCTCTTTAGTTGCTAGTGCGAAGATACTTAATGGGCACCCTGGATCTCTTTAGCTGTTAGTTCGACGATACTAAACGGGGACCCTGGATATCTTTAGTTCCTAGTGCAACGATGGGGGCGCTGGATCTCTTTAGCTGCTAGGGCGACGATGCTTAATGGGGACCCTGGAACTCTATAGTTGCTAGTGCGACGATAGTGGCGCAGGATCTCTTTAGCTGCTAGTGCGACGATAATTAATGGGGACCCTGGATCCCTTTAGCTGCTAGTGAGACGATGGGAGCGCTGGATCTCTTTAGCTGCTAGTGCGACGATGAGGGTGCTGGATCTCTTTAGTTCCTAGTGCGAAAATACTTAATGGGCACCCTGGATCTCTTTAGCTGTTAGTTCGACGATACTTAATGGGGACCCTCGATCTCTTTAGCTGCTAGTGCGACGCTACTAAACAGGGACCCTGGATCTCATTAGTTCCTAGTGCAACGATGGGGGCGCAGGATATCTTCAGCTGCTAGTGCGACGATAATTAATGGGGACCCTGGATCTCATTAGTTGCTAGTGCGACGATGAGGGCGCTGGATCTCTTAAGCTGCTAGTGCGACAATACTAAATGGGGACCCTGGATCTCTTTAGCTGCTAGTGCGACGATGGGGGCGCTGGATCTCTTTAGCTGCTAGTGCGACAATAATTATTGGGGACCCTGGATCTCTTTAGTTGCTAGTGCGACGATGAGGGCGCTAAATCTCTTTAGCTGCTAGTGCGACGATACTTAATTGGGATCCTGGATCTCATTAGCTGCTAGTGCGACGATAAGGGCGCTGAATCTCTTTCGTTGCTAGTGCGACGATGGGGGCGCTGGATCTCTTTAGCTGCTAGTGCGACAATAATTATTGGGGACCCTGGATCTCTTTAGTTGCTAGTGCGACGATGAGGGCGCTGGATCTCTTTAGCTGCTAGTGCGACGATACTTAATGGGGATCCTGGATCTCATTAGCTGCTAGTGCGACGATAAGGGCGCTGAATCTCTTTCGTTGCTAGTGCGACGATGGGGGCGCTGGATCTCATTAGCTGCTAGTGCGACGATAATCATTGGGGACCCTGGATCTCTTTAGTTGCTAGTGCGACGATGAGGGCGCTGGATCTCTTTAGCTGCTAGTGCGACGATACTTAATGGGGATCCTGGATCTCTTTAGCTACTAGTGTGACGATGAGGGCGCTGGATCTCTTTAGTTGCTAGTGCGAAAATACTTAATGGGCACCCTGGATCTCTTTAGCTGTTAGTTCGACGATACTTAATGGGGAAACTCGATCTCTTTAGCTGCTAGTGCGACGATACTAAACGGGGACCCTGGATCTCTTAAGCTGCTAGTGCGACAATACTAAATGGGGACCCTGGATCTCTTTAGCTGCTAGTGCGACGATGGGGGCGCTGGATCTCTTTAGCTGCTAGTGCGACGATACTTAATAAGGACCCTGGATCTCTTTAGCTTCTAGTGCGATGATAAGGGCGCTGGATCTCTTTAGCTGCTAGTGCGACGGTACTCAATGGGGACGCTGGATCTCTTTAGCTGCTAGTGCGTCGATAGGGGCGCTGGATCTCTTTAGCTGCTAGTGCGACGATACTTAATAGGGATCCTGGATCTCATTAGCTGCTAGTGCGACGATAAGGGCGCTGGATCTCTTTAGCTGCTAGTGCGACGGTACTCAATTGGGATCCTGGATCTCTTTAGCTGCTATTTCGACGATGGGGGCGCCGGATCTCTTTAGCTGCTAGTGCGACGATAATTAATGGGGACCCTGCATCTCTTTAGTTGTTAGTGCGACGATGGGTGCGCTGGATCTCATTTGCTGCTAGTGCGACGATACTTAATGGGGATCCTGGATCTCATTAGCTGCTAGAGCGACGATAAGGGCGCTGAATCTCTTTCGTTGCTAGTGCGACGATGGGGGCGCAGGATCTCTTTAGCTGCTAGTGCGACAATAATTATTGGGGACCCTGGATCTCTTTAGTTGCTAGTGCGACGATGAGGGCGCTGGATCTCTTTAGCTGCTAGTGCGACGATACTTAATGGGGATCCTGGATCTCATTAGCTGCTAGTGCGACGATAAGGGCACTGAATCTCTTTCGTTGCTAGTGCGACGATGGGGGCGCTGGATCTCATTAGCTGCTAGTGCGACGATAATCATTGGGGATCCTGGATCTCTTTAGTTGCTAGTGCGACGATGAGGGCGCTGGATCTCTTTAGCTGCTAGTGCGACGATACTTAATGGGGATCCTGGATCTCTTTAGCTACTAGTGTGACGATGAGGGCGCTGGATCTCTTTAGTTGCTAGTGCGAAAATACTTAATGGGCACCCTGGATCTCTTTAGCTGTTAGTGCGACGATACTTAATAAGGACCCTGGATCTCTTTAGCTGCTAGTGCGACGATACTTAATAAGGACCCTGGATCTCTTTAGCTGCTAGTGCGACGATAAGGGCGCAGGATCTCTTTAGCTGCTAGTGCGACGGTACTCAATGGGGACGCTGGATCTCTTTAGCTGCTAGTGCGACGATAGGGGCGCTGGATCTCTTTAGCTGCTAGTGCGACGATACTCAATGGGGATCCTGGATCTCTTTAGCTGCTATTTCGACGATGGGGGCGCCGGATCTCTTTAGCTGCTAGTCCGACGATAATTAATGGGGACCCTGCATCTCTTTAGTTGTTAGTGCGACGATGGGTGCGCTGGATCTCATTAGCTGCTAGTGCGACGATTCAGAATGGGGACCCTGGAACTCTTAAGCTGCTAGTGCGACGATGGGGGCGCTGGATCTCTTTAGTTGCTAGTGCGACGATAATTGATGGGAACCCTTGATCACTTTTGTTGCTAGTGCGACGATGAGGGCGCTGGATCTCTTTAGCTGCTCGTGCGACAACACTTAATGAGAACCCTGGATCTCTTTAGCTGCTAGTGCGACGATGGGGGCGCTGGATCTCTTTAGCTTCTAGTGCGACGATAATCATTGGGGACCCTGGATCTCTTTAGTTGCTAGTGCGACGATGAGGGCACTGTATCTCTTTAGCTGATAGTGCGACGATACTTAATGGGGATCCTGGATCTCATTAGCTGCTAGTGCGACGATAAGGGCGCTGGATCTCTTTAGTTGCTAGTGCGAAGATACTTAATGGGCACCCTGGATCTCTTTAGCTGCTAGTGCGAAGATACTAAACGGGGACCCTGGATCTCTTTAGTTCCTAGTGCAACGATGGGGGCGCTGGATCTCTTTGGCTGCTAGGGCGACGATGCTTAATGGGGACCCTGGAACTCTATACTTGCAAGTGCGACGATAAGGCACTGGATCTCTTTAGCTGCTAGTGCGACGATAATTAATGGGGACCCTGGATCTCTTTAGCTGCTAGTGCCACGATGGGGGCGCTGGATCTCTTTAGCTACTAGTGCGACAATACTAAATGGGGACCCTGGATCTCTTTAGCTGCTAGTGCGACGATGGGGGCGCTGGATCTCTTTAGCTGCTAGTGAGACGATGGGGGCGTCGGATCTCTTTAGCTGCTAGTGCGACGATAATCATTGGGGACCCTGGATCTCTTTAATTGCTAGTGCGACGATGAGGGCGCTGGATCTCTTTAGCTGCTAGTGCGACGATACTTAATGGGGATCCTGGATCTCTTTAGTTGCTAGTGCGACGATGGGTGCGCTGGATCTCATTAGCTGCTAGTGCGACGATTCAGAATGGGGACCCTGGAACTCTTAAGCTGCTAGTGCGACGATGGGGGCGCTGGATCTCTTTAGTTGCTAGTGCGACGATAATTAATGGGGATCCTGGATCTCTTTAGCTGTTAGAGCGACGATACTGAATGGGGACCCAGGATCTCTTCAGCTGCTAGTGCGACGATGAGGGCGCTGGATCTCATTAGTTGCTAGTGCGACGATAATTGATGGGAACCCTTGATCACTTTTGTTGCTAGTGCGACGATGAGGGCGCTGGATCTCTTTAGCTGCTCGTGCGACAACACTTAATGAGAACCCTGGATCTCTTTAGCTGCTAGTGCGACGATGGGGGTGCTGGATCTCTTTAGCTTCTAGTGCGACGATAATCATTGGGGACCCTGGATCTCTTTAGTTGCTAGTGCGACGATGAGGGCGCTGTATCTCTTTAGCTGATAGTGCGACGATACTTAATGGGGATCCTGGATCTCATTAGCTGCTAGTGCGACGATAAGGGCGCTGGATCTCTTTAGTTGCTAGTGCGAAGATACTTAATGGGCACCCTGGATCTCTTTAGCTGCTAGTGCGAAGATACTAAACGGGGACCCTGGATCTCTTTAGTTCCTAGTGCAACGATGGGGGCGCTGGATCTCTTTGGCTGCTAGGGCGACGATGCTTAATGGGGACCCTGGAACTCTATACTTGCAAGTGCGACGATAAGGCACTGGATCTCTTTAGCTGCTAGTGCGACGATAATTAATGGGGACCCTGGATCTCTTTAGCTGCTAGTGCCACGATGGGGGCGCTGGATCTCTTTAGCTACTAGTGCGACAATACTAAATGGGGACCCTGGATCTCTTTAGCTGCTAGTGCGACGATGGGGGCGCTGGATCTCTTTAGCTGCTAGTGAGACGATGGGGGCGTTGGATCTCTTTAGCTGCTAGTGCGACGATAATCATTGGGGACCCTGGATCTCTTTAATTGCTAGTGCGACGATGAGGGCGCTGGATCTCTTTAGCTGCTAGTGCGACGATACTTAATGGGGATCCTGGATCTCTTTAGTTGCTAGTGCGAAGATACTTAATGGGCACCCTGGATCTCTTTAGCTGTTAGTTCGACGATACTAAACGGGGACCCTGGATATCTTTAGTTCCTAGTGCGACGATGGGGGCGCTGGATCTCTTTAGCTGCTAGGGCGACGATGCTTAATGGGGACCCTGGACCTCTATAGTTGCAAGTGCGACGATAGTGGCGCAGGATCTCTTTAGCTGCTAGTGCGACGATAATTAATGGGGACCCTGGATCTCTTTAGCTGCTAGTGAGACGATGGGAGCGCTGGATCTCTTTAGCTGCTAGTGCGACGATGAGGGTGCTGGATCTCTTTAGTTGCTAGTGCGAAAATACTTATTGGGCACCCTGGATCTCTTTAGCTGTTTGTTCGACGATACTTAATGGGGACCCTCGATCTCTTTAGCTGCTAGTGCGACGCTACTAAACGGGGACCCTGGATCTAATTAGTTCCTAGTGCAACGATGGGGGCGCAGGATATCTTCAGCTGCTAGTGCGACGATAATTAATGGGGACCCTGGATCTCATTAGTTGCTAGTGCGACGATGAGGGCGCTGGATCTCTTAAGCTGCTAGTGCGACGATGGGGGCGCTGGATCTCTTTAGCTGCTAGTGCGACAATACTTAATAGGGATCCTGGATCTCATTAGCTGCTAGTGCGACGATAAGGGCGCTGGATCTCTTTAGCTGCTAGTGCGACGATGGGGGCGCTGGATCTCTTTAGCTGCTAGTGCGACAATACTTAATAGGGATCCTGGATCTCATTAGCTGCTAGTGCGACGATAAGGGCGCTGGATCTCTTTAGCTGCTAGTGCGACGGTACTCAATGGGGATCCTGGATCTCTTTAGCTGCTATTTCGACGATGGGGGCGCCGGATCTCTTTAGCTGCTAATGCGACGATAATTAATGGGGACCCTGCATCTCTTTAGTTGTTAGTGCGACGATGGGTGCGCTGGATCTCATTAGCTGCTAGTGCCACGATACTTAATGGAGATCCTTTATCTCATTAGCTGCTAAAGCGACGATAAGGGCGCTGAATCTCTTTCGTTGCTAGTGCGACGATGGGGGCGCTGGATCTCTTTAGCTGCTAGTGCGACAATAATTATTGGGGACCCTGGATCTCTTTAGTTGCTAGTGCGACGATGAGGGCGCTGGATCTCTTTAGCTGCTAGTGCGACGATACTTAATGGGGATCCTGGATCTCATTAGCTGCTAGTGCGACGATAAGGGCGCTGAATCTCTTTCGTTGCTAGTGCGACGATGGGGGCGCTGGATCTCATTAGCTGCTAGTGCGACGATAATCATTGGGGACCCTGGATCTCTTTAGTTGCTAGTGCGACGATGAGGGCGCTGCATCTCTTTAGCTGCTAGTGCGACGATACTTAATGGGGATCCTGGATCTCTTTAGCTACTAGTGTGACGATGAGGGCGCTGGATCTCTTTAGTTGCTAGTGCGAAAATACTTAATGGGCACCCTGGATTTCTGTAGCTGCTAGTGCGACGATGGGGGCGCTGGATCTAATTAGCTGCTAGTGCGACGGTACTCAATGGGGACGCTGGATCTCTTTAGCTGCTAGTGCGTCGATAGGGGCGCTGGATCTCTTTAGCTGCTAGTGCGACGATACTTAATAGGGATCCTGGATCTCATTAGCTGCTAGTGCGACGATAAGGGCGCTGGATCTCTTTAGCTGCTAGTGCGACGGTACTCAATGGGGATCCTGGATCTCTTTAGCTGCCATTTCGACGATGGGGGCGCCGGATCTCTTTAACTGCTAGTGCGACGATAATTAATGGGGACCCTGCATCTCTTTAGTTGTTAGTGCGACGATGGGTGCGCTGGATCTCATTAGCTGCTAGTGCGACGATACAGAATGGGGACCCTGGAACTCTTATGCTGCTAGTGCGACGATGGGGGCGCTGGATCTCATTAGTTGCTAGTGCGACGATACTTAATGGGGACCCTGGATCTCTTTAGCTGTTAGAGCGACGATACTTAATGGGGACCCAGGATCTCTTCAGCTGCTAGTGCGACGATGGGGGCGCTGGATCTCATTAGTTGCTAGTGCGACGATAATTGATGGGAACCCTTGATCACTTTTGTTGCTAGTGCCACGATGAGGGCGCTGTATCTCTTTAGCTGATAGTGCGACGATACTTAATGGGGATCCTGGATCTCATTAGCTGCTAGTGCGACGATAAGGGCGCTGGATCTCTTTAGTTGCTAGTGCAACGATGGGGGCGCTGGATCTCTTTAGCTGCTAGGGCGACGATGCTTAATGGGGACCCTGGAACTCTATACTTGCAAGTGCGACGATAAGGCGCTGGATCTCTTTAGCTGCTAGTGCGACGATAATTAATGGGGACCCTGGATCTCTTTAGCTGCTAGTGCCACGATGGGGGCGCTGGATCTCTTTAGCTACTAGTGCGACAATACTAAATGGGGACCCTGGATCTCATTAGCTGCTAGTGCGACGATGGGGGCGCTGGATCTCTTTAGCTGCTAGTGAGACGATGGGGGCGTTGGATCTCTTTAGCTGCTAGTGCGACGATAATCATTGGGGACCCTGGATCTCTTTAATTGCTAGTGCGACGATGAGGGCGCTGGATCTCTTTAGCTGCTAGTGCGACGATACTTAATGGGGATCCTGGATCTCTTTAGTTGCTAGTGCGAAGATACTTAATGGGCACCCTGGATCTCTTTAGCTGTTAGTTCGACGATACTAAACGGGGACCCTGGATATCTTTAGTTCCTAGTGCGACGATGGGGGCGCTGGATCTCTTTAGCTGCTAGGGCGACGATGCTTAATGGGGACCCTGGACCTCTATAGTTGCAAGTGCGACGATAGTGGCGCAGGATCTCTTTAGCTGCTAGTGCGACGATAATTAATGGGGACCCTGGATCTCTTTAGCTGCTAGTGAGACGATGGGAGCGCTGGATCTCTTTAGCTGCTAGTGCGACGATGAGGGTGCTGGATCTCTTTAGTTGCTAGTGCGAAAATACTTATTGGGCACCCTGGATCTCTTTAGCTGTTTGTTCGACGATACTTAATGGGGACCCTCGATCTCTTTAGCTGCTAGTGCGACGCTACTAAACGGGGACCCTGGATCTAATTAGTTCCTAGTGCAACGATGGGGGCGCAGGATATCTTCAGCTGCTAGTGCGACGATAATTAATGGGGACCCTGGATCTCATTAGTTGCTAGTGCGACGATGAGGGCGCTGGATCTCTTAAGCTGCTAGTGCGACGATGGGGGCGCTGGATCTCTTTAGCTGCTAGTGCGACGATGGGGGCGCTGGATCTCTTTAGCTGCTAGTGCGACAATACTTAATAGGGATCCTGGATCTCATTAGCTGCTAGTGCGACGATAAGGGCGCTGGATCTCTTTAGCTGCTAGTGCGACGGTACTCAATGGGGATCCTGGATCTCTTTAGCTGCTATTTCGACGATGGGGGCGCCGGATCTCTTTAGCTGCTAATGCGACGATAATTAATGGGGACCCTGCATCTCTTTAGTTGTTAGTGCGACGATGGGTGCGCTGGATCTCATTAGCTGCTAGTGCCACGATACTTAATGGAGATCCTTTATCTCATTAGCTGCTAAAGCGACGATAAGGGCGCTGAATCTCTTTCGTTGCTAGTGCGACGATGGGGGCGCTGGATCTCTTTAGCTGCTAGTGCGACAATAATTATTGGGGACCCTGGATCTCTTTAGTTGCTAGTGCGACGATGAGGGCGCTGGATCTCTTTAGCTGCTAGTGCGACGATACTTAATGGGGATCCTGGATCTCATTAGCTGCTAGTGCGACGATAAGGGCGCTGAATCTCTTTCGTTGCTAGTGCGACGATGGGGGCGCTGGATCTCATTAGCTGCTAGTGCGACGATAATCATTGGGGACCCTGGATCTCTTTAGTTGCTAGTGCGACGATGAGGGCGCTGCATCTCTTTAGCTGCTAGTGCGACGATACTTAATGGGGATCCTGGATCTCTTTAGCTACTAGTGTGACGATGAGGGCGCTGGATCTCTTTAGTTGCTAGTGCGAAAATACTTAATGGGCACCCTGGATTTCTGTAGCTGCTAGTGCGACGATGGGGGCGCTGGATCTAATTAGCTGCTAGTGCGACGGTACTCAATGGGGACGCTGGATCTCTTTAGCTGCTAGTGCGTCGATGAGGGCGCTGGATCTCTTAAGCTGCTAGTGCGACGATGGGGGCGCTGGATCTCTTTAGCTGCTAGTGCGACAATACTTAATAGGGATCCTGGATCTCATTAGCTGCTAGTGCGACGATAAGGGCGCTGGATCTCTTTAGCTGCTAGTGCGACGATGGGGGCGCTGGATCTCTTTAGCTGCTAGTGCGACAATACTTAATAGGGATCCTGGATCTCATTAGCTGCTAGTGCGACGATAAGGGCGCTGGATCTCTTTAGCTGCTAGTGCGACGGTACTCAATGGGGATCCTGGATCTCTTTAGCTGCTATTTCGACGATGGGGGCGCCGGATCTCTTTAGCTGCTAATGCGACGATAATTAATGGGGACCCTGCATCTCTTTAGTTGTTAGTGCGACGATGGGTGCGCTGGATCTCATTAGCTGCTAGTGCCACGATACTTAATGGAGATCCTTTATCTCATTAGCTGCTAAAGCGACGATAAGGGCGCTGAATCTCTTTCGTTGCTAGTGCGACGATGGGGGCGCTGGATCTCTTTAGCTGCTAGTGCGACAATAATTATTGGGGACCCTGGATCTCTTTAGTTGCTAGTGCGACGATGAGGGCGCTGGATCTCTTTAGCTGCTAGTGCGACGATACTTAATGGGGATCCTGGATCTCATTAGCTGCTAGTGCGACGATAAGGGCGCTGAATCTCTTTCGTTGCTAGTGCGACGATGGGGGCGCTGGATCTCATTAGCTGCTAGTGCGACGATAATCATTGGGGACCCTGGATCTCTTTAGTTGCTAGTGCGACGATGAGGGCGCTGCATCTCTTTAGCTGCTAGTGCGACGATACTTAATGGGGATCCTGGATCTCTTTAGCTACTAGTGTGACGATGAGGGCGCTGGATCTCTTTAGTTGCTAGTGCGAAAATACTTAATGGGCACCCTGGATTTCTGTAGCTGCTAGTGCGACGATGGGGGCGCTGGATCTAATTAGCTGCTAGTGCGACGGTACTCAATGGGGACGCTGGATCTCTTTAGCTGCTAGTGCGTCGATAGGGGCGCTGGATCTCTTTAGCTGCTAGTGCGACGATACTTAATAGGGATCCTGGATCTCATTAGCTGCTAGTGCGACGATAAGGGCGCTGGATCTCTTTAGCTGCTAGTGCGACGGTACTCAATGGGGATCCTGGATCTCTTTAGCTGCCATTTCGACGATGGGGGCGCCGGATCTCTTTAACTGCTAGTGCGACGATAATTAATGGGGACCCTGCATCTCTTTAGTTGTTAGTGCGACGATGGGTGCGCTGGATCTCATTAGCTGCTAGTGCGACGATACAGAATGGGGACCCTGGAACTCTTATGCTGCTAGTGCGACGATGGGGGCGCTGGATCTCATTAGTTGCTAGTGCGACGATACTTAATGGGGACCCTGGATCTCTTTAGCTGTTAGAGCGACGATACTTAATGGGGACCCAGGATCTCTTCAGCTGCTAGTGCGACGATGGGGGCGCTGGATCTCATTAGTTGCTAGTGCGACGATAATTGATGGGAACCCTTGATCACTTTTGTTGCTAGTGCCACGATGAGGGCGCTGTATCTCTTTAGCTGATAGTGCGACGATACTTAATGGGGATCCTGGATCTCATTAGCTGCTAGTGCGACGATAAGGGCGCTGGATCTCTTTAGTTGCTAGTGCAACGATGGGGGCGCTGGATCTCTTTAGCTGCTAGGGCGACGATGCTTAATGGGGACCCTGGAACTCTATACTTGCAAGTGCGACGATAAGGCGCTGGATCTCTTTAGCTGCTAGTGCGACGATAATTAATGGGGACCCTGGATCTCTTTAGCTGCTAGTGCCACGATGGGGGCGCTGGATCTCTTTAGCTACTAGTGCGACAATACTAAATGGGGACCCTGGATCTCATTAGCTGCTAGTGCGACGATGGGGGCGCTGGATCTCTTTAGCTGCTAGTGAGACGATGGGGGCGTTGGATCTCTTTAGCTGCTAGTGCGACGATAATCATTGGGGACCCTGGATCTCTTTAATTGCTAGTGCGACGATGAGGGCGCTGGATCTCTTTAGCTGCTAGTGCGACGATACTTAATGGGGATCCTGGATCTCTTTAGTTGCTAGTACGAAGATACTTAATGGGCACTTTGGATCTCTTTAGCTGTTAGTTCGACGATACTAAACGGGGACCCTGGATATCTTTAGTTCCTAGTGCGACGATGGGGGCGCTGGATCTCTTTAGCTGCTAGGGCGACGATGCTTAATGGGGACCCTGGACCTCTATAGTTGCAAATGCGACGATAGTGGCGCAGGATCTCTTTAGCTGCTAGTGCGACGATAATTAATGGGGACCCTGGATCTCTTTAGCTGCTAGTGAGACGATGGGAGCGCTGGATCTCTTTAGCTGCTAGTGCGACGATGAGGGTGCTGGATCTCTTTAGTTGCTAGTGCGAAAATACTTATTGGGCACCCTGGATCTCTTTAGCTGTTTGTTCGACGATACTTAATGGGGACCCTCGATCTCTTTAGCTGCTAGTGCGACGCTACTAAACGGGGACCCTGGATCTAATTAGTTCCTAGTGCAACGATGGGGGCGCAGGATATCTTCAGCTGCTAGTGCGACGATAATTAATGGGGACCCTGGATCTCATTAGTTGCTAGTGCGACGATGAGGGCGCTGGATCTCTTAAGCTGCTAGTGCGACGATGGGGGCGCTGGATCTCTTTAGCTGCTAGTGCGACAATACTTAATAGGGATCCTGGATCTCATTAGCTGCTAGTGCGACGATAAGGGCGCTGGATCTCTTTAGCTGCTAGTGCGACGATGGGGGCGCTGGATCTCTTTAGCTGCTAGTGCGACAATACTTAATAGGGATCCTGGATCTCATTAGCTGCTAGTGCGACGATAAGGGCGCTGGATCTCTTTAGCTGCTAGTGCGACGGTACTCAATGGGGATCCTGGATCTCTTTAGCTGCTATTTCGACGATGGGGGCGCCGGATCTCTTTAGCTGCTAATGCGACGATAATTAATGGGGACCCTGCATCTCTTTAGTTGTTAGTGCGACGATGGGTGCGCTGGATCTCATTAGCTGCTAGTGCCACGATACTTAATGGAGATCCTGGATCTCATTAGCTGCTAAAGCGACGATAAGGGCGCTGAATCTCTTTCGTTGCTAGTGCGACGATGGGGGCGCTGGATCTCTTTAGCTGCTAGTGCGACAATAATTATTGGGGACCCTGGATCTCTTTAGTTGCTAGTGCGACGATGAGGGCGCTGGATCTCTTTAGCTGCTAGTGCGACGATACTTAATGGGGATCCTGGATCTCATTAGCTGCTAGTGCGACGATAAGGGCGCTGAATCTCTTTCGTTGCTAGTGCGACGATGGGGGCGCTGGATCTCATTAGCTGCTAGTGCGACGATAATCATTGGGGACCCTGGATCTCTTTAGTTGCTAGTGCGACGATGAGGGCGCTGCATCTCTTTAGCTGCTAGTGCGACGATACTTAATGGGGATCCTGGATCTCTTTAGCTACTAGTGTGACGATGAGGGCGCTGGATCTCTTTAGTTGCTAGTGCGAAAATACTTAATGGGCACCCTGGATTTCTGTAGCTGCTAGTGCGACGATGGGGGCGCTGGATCTAATTAGCTGCTAGTGCGACGATACTTAATAAGGACCCTGGATCTCTTTAGCTGCTAGTGCGACGATAAGGGCGCTGGATCTCTTTAGCTGCTAGTGCGACGGTACTCAATGGGGACGCTGGATCTCTTTAGCTGCTAGTGCGTCGATAGGGGCGCTGGATCTCTTTAGCTGCTAGTGCGACGATACTTAATAGGGATCCTGGATCTCATTAGCTGCTAGTGCGACGATAAGGGCGCTGGATCTCTTTAGCTGCTAGTGCGACGGTACTCAATGGGGATCCTGGATCTCTTTAGCTGCTATTTCGACGATGGGGGCGCCGGATCTCTTTAACTGCTAGTGCGACGATAATTAATGGGGACCCTGCATCTCTTTAGTTGTTAGTGCGACGATGGGTGCGCTGGATCTCATTAGCTGCTAGTGCGACGATACAGAATGGGGACCCTGGAACTCTTATGCTGCTAGTGCGACGATGGGGGCGCTGGATCTCTTTAGTTGCTAGTGCGACGATACTTAATGGGGACCCTGGATCTCTTTAGCTGTTAGAGCGACGATACTTAATGGGGACCCAGGATCTCTTCAGCTGCTAGTGCGACGATGGGGGCGCTGGATCTCATTAGTTGCTAGTGCGACGATAATTGATGGGAACCCTTGATCACTTTTGTTGCTAGTGCCACGATGAGGGCGCTGTATCTCTTTAGCTGATAGTGCGACGATACTTAATGGGGATCCTGGATCTCATTAGCTGCTAGTGCGACGATAAGGGCGCTGGATCTCTTTAGTTGCTAGTGCAACGATGGGGGCGCTGGATCTCTTTAGCTGCTAGGGCGACGATGCTTAATGGGGACCCTGGAACTCTATACTTGCAAGTGCGACGATAAGGCGCTGGATCTCTTTAGCTGCTAGTGCGACGATAATTAATGGGGACCCTGGATCTCTTTAGCTGCTAGTGCCACGATGGGGGCGCTGGATCTCTTTAGCTACTAGTGCGACAATACTAAATGGGGACCCTGGATCTCATTAGCTGCTAGTGCGACGATGGGGGCGCTGGATCTCTTTAGCTGCTAGTGAGACGATGGGGGCGTTGGATCTCTTTAGCTGCTAGTGCGACGATAATCATTGGGGACCCTGGATCTCTTTAATTGCTAGTGCGACGATGAGGGCGCTGGATCTCTTTAGCTGCTAGTGCGACGATACTTAATGGGGATCCTGGATCTCTTTAGTTGCTAGTGCGAAGATACTTAATGGGCACTTTGGATCTCTTTAGCTGTTAGTTCGACGATACTAAACGGGGACCCTGGATATCTTTAGTTCCTAGTGCGACGATGGGGGCGCTGGATCTCTTTAGCTGCTAGGGCGACGATGCTTAATGGGGACCCTGGACCTCTATAGTTGCAAATGCGACGATAGTGGCGCAGGATCTCTTTAGCTGCTAGTGCGACGATAATTAATGGGGACCCTGGATCTCTTTAGCTGCTAGTGAGACGATGGGAGCGCTGGATCTCTTTAGCTGCTAGTGCGACGATGAGGGTGCTGGATCTCTTTAGTTGCTAGTGCGAAAATACTTATTGGACACCCTGGATCTCTTTAGCTGTTAGTTCGACGATACTTAATGGGGACCCTCGATCTCTTTAGCTGCTAGTGCGACGCTACTAAACGGGGACCCTGGATCTCATTAGTTCCTAGTGCAACGATGGGGGCGCAGGATATCTTCAGCTGCTAGTGCGACGATAATTAATGGGGACCCTGGATCTCATTAGCTGCTAAAGCGACGATCAGGGCGCTGAATCTCTTTCGTTGCTAGTGCGACGATGGGGGCGCTGGATCTCTTTAGCTGCTAGTGCGACAATAATTATTGGGGACCCTGGATCTCTTTAGTTGCTAGTGCGACGATGAGGGCGCTGGATCTCTTTAGCTGCTAGTGCGACGATACTTAATGGGGACCCTGGATCTCATTAGCTGCTAGTGCGACGATAAGGGCGCTGAATCTCTTTCGTTGCTAGTGCGACGATGGGGGCGCTGGATCTCATTAGCTGCTAGTGCGACGATAATCATTGGGGACCCTGGATCTCTTTAGTTGCTAGTGCGACGATGAGGGCGCTGCATCTCTTTAGCTGCTAGTGCGACGATACTTAATGGGGATCCTGGATCTCTTTAGCTACTAGTGTGACGATGAGGGCGCTGGATCTCTTTAGTTGCTAGTGCGAAAATACTTAATGGGCACCCTGGATTTCTGTAGCTGCTAGTGCGACGATGGGGGCGCTGGATCTAATTAGCTGCTAGTGCGACGATACTTAATAAGGACCCTGGATCTCTTTAGCTGCTAGTGCGACGATAAGGGCGCTGGATCTCTTTAGCTGGTAGTGCGACGGTACTCAATGGGGACGCTGGATCTCTTTAGCTGCTAGTGCGTCGATAGGGGCGCTGGATCTCTTTAGCTGCTAGTGCGACGGTACTCAATGGGGATCCTGGATCTCTTTAGCTGCTATTTCGACGATGGGGGCGCCGGATCTCTTTAACTGCTAGTGCGACGATAATTAATGGGGACCCTGCATCTCTTTAGTTGTTAGTGCGACGATGGGTGCGCTGGATCTCATTAGCTGCTAGTGCGACGATACAGAATGGGGACCCTGGAACTCTTAAGCTGCTAGTGCGACGATGGGGGCGCTGGATCTCTTTAGTTGCTAGTGCGACGATACTTAATGGGGACCCTGGATCTCTTTAGCTGTTAGAGCGACGATACTTAATGGGGACCCAGGATCTCTTCAGCTGCTAGTGCGACGATGGGGGCACTGGATCTCATTAGTTGCCAGTGCGACGATAATTGATGGGAACCCTTGATCACTTTTGTTGCTAGTGCCACGATGAGGGCGCTGTATCTCTTTAGCTGATAGTGCGACGATACTTAATGGGGATCCTGGATCTCATTAGCTGCTAGTGCGACGATAAGGGCGCTGGATCTCTTTAGTTGCTAGTGCAACGATGGGGGCGCTGGATCTCTTTAGCTGCTAGGGCGACGATGCTTAATGGGGACCCTGGAACTCTATACTTGCAAGTGCGACGATAAGGCGCTGGATCTCTTTAGCTGCTAGTGCGACGATAATTAATGGGGACCCTGGATCTCTTTAGCTGCTAGTGCGACGATAAGGGCGCTGGATCTCTTTAGCTGCTAGTGCGACGGTACTCAATGGGGATCCTGGATCTCTTTAGCTGCTATTTCGACGATGGGGGCGCCGGATCTCTTTAGCTGCTAATGCGACGATAATTAATGGGGACCCTGCATCTCTTTAGTTGTTAGTGCGACGATGGGTGCGCTGGATCTCATTAGCTGCTAGTGCCACGATACTTAATGGAGATCCTGGATCTCATTAGCTGCTAAAGCGACGATAAGGGCGCTGAATCTCTTTCGTTGCTAGTGCGACGATGGGGGCGCTGGATCTCTTTAGCTGCTAGTGCGACAATAATTATTGGGGACCCTGGATCTCTTTAGTTGCTAGTGCGACGATGAGGGCGCTGGATCTCTTTAGCTGCTAGTGCGACGATACTTAATGGGGATCCTGGATCTCATTAGCTGCTAGTGCGACGATAAGGGCGCTGAATCTCTTTCGTTGCTAGTGCGACGATGGGGGCGCTGGATCTCATTAGCTGCTAGTGCGACGATAATCATTGGGGACCCTGGATCTCTTTAGTTGCTAGTGCGACGATGAGGGCGCTGCATCTCTTTAGCTGCTAGTGCGACGATACTTAATCGGGATCCTGGATCTCTTTAGCTACTAGTGTGACGATGAGGGCGCTGGATCTCTTTAGTTGCTAGTGCGAAAATACTTAATGGGCACCCTGGATTTCTGTAGCTGCTAGTGCGACGATGGGGGCGCTGGATCTAATTAGCTGCTAGTGCGACGATACTTAATAAGGACCCTGGATCTCTTTAGCTGCTAGTGCGACGATAAGGGCGCTGGATCTCTTTAGCTGCTAGTGCGACGGTACTCAATGGGGACGCTGGATCTCTTTAGCTGCTAGTGCGTCGATAGGGGCGCTGGATCTCTTTAGCTGCTAGTGCGACGATACTTAATAGGGATCCTGGATCTCATTAGCTGCTAGTGCGACGATAAGGGCGCTGGATCTCTTTAGCTGCTAGTGCGACGGTACTCAATGGGGATCCTGGATCTCTTTAGCTGCTATTTCGACGATGGGGGCGCCGGATCTCTTTAACTGCTAGTGCGACGATAATTAATGGGGACCCTGCATCTCTTTAGTTGTTAGTGCGACGATGGGTGCGCTGGATCTCATTAGCTGCTAGTGCGACGATACAGAATGGGGACCCTGGAACTCTTATGCTGCTAGTGCGACGATGGGGGCGCTGGATCTCTTTAGTTGCTAGTGCGACGATACTTAATGGGGACCCAGGATCTCTTCAGCTGCTAGTGCGACGATGGGGGCGCTGGATCTCATTAGTTGCTAGTGCGACGATAATTGATGGGAACCCTTGATCACTTTTGTTGCTAGTGCCACGATGAGGGCGCTGTATCTCTTTAGCTGATAGTGCGACGATACTTAATGGGGATCCTGGATCTCATTAGCTGCTAGTGCGACGATAAGGGCGCTGGATCTCTTTAGTTGCTAGTGCAACGATGGGGGCGCTGGATCTCTTTAGCTGCTAGGGCGACGATGCTTAATGGGGACCCTGGAACTCTATACTTGCAAGTGCGACGATAAGGCGCTGGATCTCTTTAGCTGCTAGTGCGACGATAATTAATGGGGACCCTGGATCTCTTTAGCTGCTAGTGCCACGATGGGGGCGCTGGATCTCTTTAGCTACTAGTGCGACAATACTAAATGGGGACCCTGGATCTCATTAGCTGCTAGTGCGACGATGGGGGCGCTGGATCTCTTTAGCTGCTAGTGAGACGATGGGGGCGTTGGATCTCTATAGCTGCTAGTGCGACGATAATCATTGGGGACCCTGGATCTCTTTAGCTGCTAGTGAGACGATGGGAGCGCTGGATCTCTTTAGCTGCTAGTGCGACGATGAGGGTGCTGGATCTCTTTAGTTGCTAGTGCGAAAATACTTATTGGACACCCTGGATCTCTTTAGCTGTTAGTTCGACGATACTTAATGGGGACCCTCGATCTCTTTAGCTGCTAGTGCGACGCTACTAAACGGGGACCCTGGATCTCATTAGTTCCTAGTGCAACGATGGGGGCGCAGGATATCTTCAGCTGCTAGTGCGACGATAATTAATGGGGACCCTGGATCTCATTAGCTGCTAAAGCGACGATCAGGGCGCTGAATCTCTTTCGTTGCTAGTGCGACGATGGGGGCGCTGGATCTCTTTAGCTGCTAGTGCGACAATAATTATTGGGGACCCTGGATCTCTTTAGTTGCTAGTGCGACGATGAGGGCGCTGGATCTCTTTAGCTGCTAGTGCGACGATACTTAATGGGGATCCTGGATCTCATTAGCTGCTAGTGCGACGATAAGGGCGCTGAATCTCTTTCGTTGCTAGTGCGACGATGGGGGCGCTGGATCTCATTAGCTGCTAGTGCGACGATAATCATTGGGGACCCTGGATCTCTTTAGTTGCTAGTGCGACGATGAGGGCGCTGCATCTCTTTAGCTGCTAGTGCGACGATACTTAATGGGGATCCTGGATCTCTTTAGCTACTAGTGTGACGATGAGGGCGCTGGATCTCTTTAGTTGCTAGTGCGAAAATACTTAATGGGCACCCTGGATTTCTGTAGCTGCTAGTGCGACGATGGGGGCGCTGGATCTAATTAGCTGCTAGTGCGACGATACTTAATAAGGACCCTGGATCTCTTTAGCTGCTAGTGCGACGATAAGGGCGCTGGATCTCTTTAGCTGCTAGTGCGACGGTACTCAATGGGGACGCTGGATCTCTTTAGCTGCTAGTGCGTCGATAGGGGCGCTGGATCTCTTTAGCTGCTAGTGCGACGGTACTCAATGGGGATCCTGGATCTCTTTAGCTGCTATTTCGACGATGGGGGCGCCGGATCTCTTTAACTGCTAGTGCGACGATAATTAATGGGGACCCTGCATCTCTTTAGTTGTTAGTGCGACGATGGGTGCGCTGGATCTCATTAGCTGCTAGTGCGACGATACAGAATGGGGACCCTGGAACTCTTAAGCTGCTAGTGCGACGATGGGGGCGCTGGATCTCTTTAGTTGCTAGGGCGACGATACTTAATGGGGACCCTGGATCTCTTTAGCTGTTAGAGCGACGATACTTAATGGGGACCCAGGATCTCTTCAGCTGCTAGTGCGACGATGGGGGCGCTGGATCTCATTAGTTGCCAGTGCGACGATAATTGATGGGAACCCTTGATCACTTTTGTTGCTAGTGCCACGATGAGGGCGCTGTATCTCTTTAGCTGATAGTGCGACGATACTTAATGGGGATCCTGGATCTCATTAGCTGCTAGTGCGACGATAAGGGCGCTGGATCTCTTTAGTTGCTAGTGCAACGATGGGGGCGCTGGATCTCTTTAGCTGCTAGGGCGACGATGCTTAATGGGGACCCTGGAACTCTATACTTGCAAGTGCGACGATAAGGCGCTGGATCTCTTTAGCTGCTAGTGCGACGATAATTAATGGGGACCCTGGATCTCTTTAGCTGCTAGTGCCACGATGGGGGCGCTGGATCTCTTTAGCTACTAGTGCGACAATACTAAATGGGGACCCTGGATCTCATTAGCTGCTAGTGCGACGATGGGGGCGCTGGATCTCTTTAGCTGCTAGTGAGACGATGGGGGCGTTGGATCTCTTTAGCTGCTAGTGCGACGATAATCATTGGGGACCCTGGATCTCTTTAATTGCTAGTGCGACGATGAGGGCGCTGGATCTCTTTAGCTGCTAGTGCGACGATACTTAATGGGGATCCTGGATCTCTTTAGTTGCTAGTGCGAAGATACTTAATGGGCACTTTGGATCTCTTTAGCTGTTAGTTCGACGATACTAAACGGGGACCCTGGATATCTTTAGTTCCTAGTGCGACGATGGGGGCGCTGGATCTCTTTAGCTGCTAGGGCGACGATGAGGGTGCTGGATCTCTTTAGTTGCTAGTGCGAAAATACTTATTGGGCACCCTGGATCTCTTTAGCTGTTAGTTCGACGATACTTAATGGGGACCCTCGATCTCTTTAGCTGCTAGTGCGACGCTACTAAACGGGGACCCTGGATCTCATTAGTTCCTAGTGCAACGATGGGGGCGCAGGATATCTTCAGCTGCTAGTGCGACGATAATTAATGGGGACCCTGGATCTCATTAGTTGCTAGTGCGACGGTGAGGGCGCTGGATCTCTTAAGCTGCTAGTGCGACGATGGGGGCGCTGGATCTCTTTAGCTGCTAGTGCGACAATACTTAATAGGGATCCTGGATCTCATTAGCTGCTAGTGCGACGATAAGGGCGCTGGATCTCTTTAGCTGCTAGTGCGACGGTACTCAATGGGGACGCTGGATCTCTTTAGCTGCTAGTGCGACGATAGGGGCGCTGGATCTCTTTAGCTGCTAGTGCGACGATACTTAATAGGGATCCTGGATCTCATTAGCTGCTAGTGCGACGGTACTCAATGGGGATCCTGGATCTCTATAGCTGCTATTTCGACGATGGGGGCGCTGGATCTCTTTAGCTGCTAGTGCGACGATACTTAATAGGGATCCTGGATCTCATTAGCTGCTAGTGCGACGATGGGTGCGCTGGATCTCATTAGCTGCTAGTGCGACGATTCAGAATGGGGACCCTGGAACTCTTAAGCTGCTAGTGCGACGATGGGGGCGCTGGATCTCTTTAGTTGCTAGTGCGACGATAATTAATGGGGATCCTGGATCTCTTTAGCTGTTAGAGCGACGATACTGAATGGGGACCCAGGATCTCTTCAGCTGCTAGTGCGACGATGAGGGCGCTGGATCTCATTAGTTGCTAGTGTGACGATAATTGATGGGAACCCTTGATCACTTTTGTTGCTAGTGCGACGATGAGGGCGCTGGATCTCTTTAGCTGCTCGTGCGACAACACTTAATGAGAACCCTGGATCTCTTTAGCTGCTAGTGCGACGATGGGGGCGCTGGATCTCTTTAGCTGCTAGTGCTACGATAATCATTGGGGACCCTGGATCTCTTTAGTTGCTAGTGCGACGATGAGGGCGCTGTATCTCTTTAGCTGATAGTGCGACGATACTTAATGGGGATCCTGGATCTCATTAGCTGCTAGTGCGACGATAAGGGCGCTGGATCTCTTTAGTTGCTAGTGCGAAGATACTTAATGGGCACCCTGGATCTCTTTAGCTGCTAGTGCGACGATACTAAACGGGGACCCTGGATCTCTTTAGTTCCTAGTGCAACGATGGGGGCGCTGGATCTCTTTAGCTGCTAGGGCGACGATGCTTAATGGGGACCCTGGAACTCTATACTTGCAAGTGCGACGATAAGGCGCTGGATCTCTTTAGCTGCTAGTGCGACGATAATTAATGGGGACCCTGGATCTCTTTAGCTGCTAGTGCGACGATGGGGGCGCTGAATCTCTTTAGCTGCTAGTGTGACGATACTTAATGGGGACCCTGGATCTCTTTAGCTGCTAGTGAGACGAAGGGAGCGCTGGATCTCTTTAGCTGCTAGTGAGACGATGGGAGCGCTGGATCTCTTTAGCTGCTAGTGCGACGATAATTAATGGGGACCCTGGATCTCTTTAGCTGCTAGTGCGACGATGGGGGCGCTGGATCTCTTTAGCTGCTAGTGAGACGATGGGGGCGTTGGATCTCTTTAGCTGCTAGTGCGACGATAATCATTGGGGACCCTGGATCTCTTTAGTTGCTAGTGCAACGATGAGGGCGCTGGATCTCTTTAGCTGCTAGTGCGACGATACTTAATGGGGATCCTGGATCTCTTTAGTTGCTAGTGCGAAGATACTTAATGGACACCCTGGATCTCTTTAGCTGTTAGTTCGACGATAATTAATGGGGACCCTGGATCTCTTTAGCTGCTAGTGAGACGATGGGAGCGCTGGATCTCTTTAGCTGCTAGTGCGACGATGAGGGTGCTGGATCTCTTTAGTTGCTAGTGCGAAAATACTTATTGGGCACCCTGGATCTCTTTAGCTGTTAGTTCGACGATACTTAATGGGGACCCTCGATCTCTTTAGCTACTAGTGCGTCGCTACTAAACGGGGACCCTGGATCTCATTAGTTCCTAGTGCAACGATGGGGGCGCAGGATATCTTCAGCTGCTAGTGCGACGATAATTAATGGGGACCCTGGATCTCATTAGTTGCTAGTGCGACGATGAGGGCGCTGGATCTCTTAAGCTGCTAGTGCGACGATGGGGGCACTGGATCTCTTTAGCTGCTAGTGCGACAATACTTAATAGGGATCCTTGATCTCATTAGCTGCTAGTGCGACGATAAGGGCGCTGGATCTCATTAGCTGCTAGTGCGACGATGGGGGCGCTGGATATCTTTAGCTGCTAGTGCGACAATACTTAATAGGGATCCTGGATCTCATTAGCTGCTAGTGCGACGATAAGGGCGCTGGATCTCTTTAGCTGCTAGTGCGACGGTACTCAATGGGGATCCTGGATCTCTTTAGCTGCTATTTCGACGATGGGGGCGCCGGATCTCTTTAGCTGCTAGTGCGACGATAATTAATGGGGACCCTGCATCTCTTTAGTTGTTAGTGCGACGATGGGTGCGCTGGATCTCATTAGCTGCTAGTGCGACGATACTTAATGGAGATCCTGGATCTCATTTGCTGCTAAAGCGACGATAAGGGCGCTGAATCTCTTTCGTTGCTAGTGCGACGATGGGGGCGCTGGATCTCATTAGCTGCTAGTGCGACAATAATTATTAGGGACCCTGGATCTCTTTAGTTGCTAGTGCGACGATGAGGGCGCTGGATCTCTTTAGCTGCTAGTGCGACGATACTTAATGGGGATTCTGGATCTCATTAGCTGCTAGTGCGACGATAAGGGCGCTGAATCTCTTTCGTTGCTAGTGCGACGCTGGGGGCGCTGGATCTCATTAGCTGCTAGTGCGACGATAATCATTGGGGACCCTGGATCTCTTTAGTTGCTAGTGCGACGATGAGGGCGCTGCATCTCTTTAGCTGCTAGTGCGACGATACTTAATGGGGATCCTGGATCTCTTTAGCTACTAGTGTGACGATGAGGGCGCTAGATCTCTTTAGTTGCTAGTGCGAAAATACTTAATGGGCACCCTGGATCTCTGTAGCTGTTAGTTTGACGATACTTAATGGGGAAACTCGATTTCTTTAGCTCCTAGTGCGACGATACTAAACGGGGACCCTGGATCTCTTAAGCTGCTAGTGCGACGATGGGGGCGCTGGATCTCTTTAGCAGCTAGTGCGACGATACTTAATAAGGACCCTGGATCTCTTTAGCTGCTAGTGCGACGATGGGGGCGCTGGATCTAATTAGCTGCTAGTGCGACGATACTTAATAAGGACCCTGGATCTCTTTAGCTGCTAGTGCGACGATAAGGGCGCTGGATCTCTTTAGCTGCTAGTGCGACGGTACTCAATGGGGACGCTGGATCTCTTTAGCTGCTAGTGCGTCGATAGGGGCGCTGGATCTCTTTAGCTTCTAGTGCGACGATACTTAATAGGGATCCTGGATCTCATTAGCTGCTAGTGCGACGATAAGGGCGCTGGATCTCTTTAGCTGCTAGTGCGACGGTACTCAATGGGGATCCTGGATCTCTTTAGCTGCTATTTCGACGATGGGGGTGCCGGATCTCTTTAACTGCTAGTGCGACGATAATTAATGGGGACCCTGCATCTCTTTAGTTGTTAGTGCGACGATGGGTGCGCTGGATCTCATTAGCTGCTAGTGCGACGATACAGAATGGGGACCCTGGAACTCTTAAGCTGCTAGTGCGACGATGGGGGCGCTGGATCTCTTTAGTTGCTAGTGCGACGATACTTAATGGGGACCCTGGATCTCTTTAGCTGTTAGAGCGACGATACTTAATGGGGACCCAGGATCTCTTCAGCTGCTAGTGCGACGATGGGGGCGCTGGATCTCATTAGTTGCTAGTGCGACGATAATTGATGGGAACCCTTGATCACTTTTGTTGCTAGTGCGACGATGAGGGCGCTGGATCTCTTTAGCTGCTCGTGCGACAACACTTAATGAGAACCCTGGATCTCTTTAGTTGCTAGTGCGACGATGAGGGCGCTGGATCTCTTTAGCTGCTAGTGCGACGATACTTAATGGGGATCCTGGATCTCATTAGCTGCTAGTGCGACGATAAGGGCGCTGGATCTCTTTAGTTGCTAGTGCGAAAATACTTAATGGGCACCCTGGATCTCTTTAGCTGTTAGTGCGACGATACTAAACGGGGACCCTGGATCTCTTTAGTTCCTAGTGCAACGATGGGGGCGCTGGATCTCTTTAGCTGCTAGGGCGACGATGCTTAATGGGGTCCCTGGAACTCTATAGTTGCAAGTGCGACGATGGGGGCGCATAATCTCTTTAGCTGCTAGTGCGACGATAATTAATGGGGACCCTGGATCTCATTAGTTGCTAGTGCGACCATGAGGGCGCTGGATCTCTTAAGCTGCTAGTGCGACAATACAAAATGAGGACCCTGGATCTCTTTAGCTGCTAGTGCGACGATGGGTTCGCTGGATCTCTTTAGCTGCTAGTGCGACGATACTTAATAGGGACCATGGATCTCTTTAGCTGCTAGTGCGACGATGGGGGCGCTGGATCTCTTTAGCTGCTAGTGAGACGATGAGGGCGCTGGATCTCTTTAGCTGCTAGTGCGACGATAATCATTGGGAACCCTGGATCTCTTTAGCTGCTAGTGCGTCGATAGGGGCGCTGGATCTCTTTAGCTGCTAGTGCGACGGTACTCAATGGGGATCCTGGATCTCTTTAGCTGCTATTTCGACGATGGGGGCGCCGGATCTCTTTAACTGCTAGTGCGACGATAATTAATGGGGACCCTGCATCTCTTTAGTTGTTAGTGCGACGATGGGTGCGCTGGATCTCATTAGCTGCTAGTGCGACGATACAGAATGGGGACCCTGGAACTCTTAAGCTGCTAGTGCGACGATGGGGGCGCTGGATCTCTTTAGTTGCTAGGGCGACGATACTTAATGGGGACCCTGGATCTCTTTAGCTGTTAGAGCGACGATACTTAATGGGGACCCAGGATCTCTTCAGCTGCTAGTGCGACGATGGGGGCGCTGGATCTCATTAGTTGCCAGTGCGACGATAATTGATGGGAACCCTTGATCACTTTTGTTGCTAGTGCCACGATGAGGGCGCTGTATCTCTTTAGCTGATAGTGCGACGATACTTAATGGGGATCCTGGATCTCATTAGCTGCTAGTGCGACGATAAGGGCGCTGGATCTCTTTAGTTGCTAGTGCAACGATGGGGGCGCTGGATCTCTTTAGCTGCTAGGGCGACGATGCTTAATGGGGACCCTGGAACTCTATACTTGCAAGTGCGACGATAAGGCGCTGGATCTCTTTAGCTGCTAGTGCGACGATAATTAATGGGGACCCTGGATCTCTTTAGCTGCTAGTGCCACGATGGGGGCGCTGGATCTCTTTAGCTACTAGTGCGACAATACTAAATGGGGACCCTGGATCTCATTAGCTGCTAGTGCGACGATGGGGGCGCTGGATCTCTTTAGCTGCTAGTGAGACGATGGGGGCGTTGGATCTCTTTAGCTGCTAGTGCGACGATAATCATTGGGGACCCTGGATCTCTTTAATTGCTAGTGCGACGATGAGGGCGCTGGATCTCTTTAGCTGCTAGTGCGACGATACTTAATGGGGATCCTGGATCTCTTTAGTTGCTAGTGCGAAGATACTTAATGGGCACTTTGGATCTCTTTAGCTGTTAGTTCGACGATACTAAACGGGGACCCTGGATATCTTTAGTTCCTAGTGCGACGATGGGGGCGCTGGATCTCTTTAGCTGCTAGGGCGACGATGAGGGTGCTGGATCTCTTTAGTTGCTAGTGCGAAAATACTTATTGGGCACCCTGGATCTCTTTAGCTGTTAGTTCGACGATACTTAATGGGGACCCTCGATCTCTTTAGCTGCTAGTGCGACGCTACTAAACGGGGACCCTGGATCTCATTAGTTCCTAGTGCAACGATGGGGGCGCAGGATATCTTCAGCTGCTAGTGCGACGATAATTAATGGGGACCCTGGATCTCATTAGTTGCTAGTGCGACGGTGAGGGCGCTGGATCTCTTAAGCTGCTAGTGCGACGATGGGGGCGCTGGATCTCTTTAGCTGCTAGTGCGACAATACTTAATAGGGATCCTGGATCTCATTAGCTGCTAGTGCGACGATAAGGGCGCTGGATCTCTTTAGCTGCTAGTGCGACGGTACTCAATGGGGACGCTGGATCTCTTTAGCTGCTAGTGCGACGATAGGGGCGCTGGATCTCTTTAGCTGCTAGTGCGACGATACTTAATAGGGATCCTGGATCTCATTAGCTGCTAGTGCGACGGTACTCAATGGGGATCCTGGATCTCTATAGCTGCTATTTCGACGATGGGGGCGCTGGATCTCTTTAGCTGCTAGTGCGACGATACTTAATAGGGATCCTGGATCTCATTAGCTGCTAGTGCGACGATGGGTGCGCTGGATCTCATTAGCTGCTAGTGCGACGATTCAGAATGGGGACCCTGGAACTCTTAAGCTGCTAGTGCGACGATGGGGGCGCTGGATCTCTTTAGTTGCTAGTGCGACGATAATTAATGGGGATCCTGGATCTCTTTAGCTGTTAGAGCGACGATACTGAATGGGGACCCAGGATCTCTTCAGCTGCTAGTGCGACGATGAGGGCGCTGGATCTCATTAGTTGCTAGTGTGACGATAATTGATGGGAACCCTTGATCACTTTTGTTGCTAGTGCGACGATGAGGGCGCTGGATCTCTTTAGCTGCTCGTGCGACAACACTTAATGAGAACCCTGGATCTCTTTAGCTGCTAGTGCGACGATGGGGGCGCTGGATCTCTTTAGCTGCTAGTGCTACGATAATCATTGGGGACCCTGGATCTCTTTAGTTGCTAGTGCGACGATGAGGGCGCTGTATCTCTTTAGCTGATAGTGCGACGATACTTAATGGGGATCCTGGATCTCATTAGCTGCTAGTGCGACGATAAGGGCGCTGGATCTCTTTAGTTGCTAGTGCGAAGATACTTAATGGGCACCCTGGATCTCTTTAGCTGCTAGTGCGACGATACTAAACGGGGACCCTGGATCTCTTTAGTTCCTAGTGCAACGATGGGGGCGCTGGATCTCTTTAGCTGCTAGGGCGACGATGCTTAATGGGGACCCTGGAACTCTATACTTGCAAGTGCGACGATAAGGCGCTGGATCTCTTTAGCTGCTAGTGCGACGATAATTAATGGGGACCCTGGATCTCTTTAGCTGCTAGTGCGACGATGGGGGCGCTGAATCTCTTTAGCTGCTAGTGTGACGATACTTAATGGGGACCCTGGATCTCTTTAGCTGCTAGTGAGACGAAGGGAGCGCTGGATCTCTTTAGCTGCTAGTGAGACGATGGGAGCGCTGGATCTCTTTAGCTGCTAGTGCGACGATAATTAATGGGGACCCTGGATCTCTTTAGCTGCTAGTGCGACGATGGGGGCGCTGGATCTCTTTAGCTGCTAGTGAGACGATGGGGGCGTTGGATCTCTTTAGCTGCTAGTGCGACGATAATCATTGGGGACCCTGGATCTCTTTAGTTGCTAGTGCAACGATGAGGGCGCTGGATCTCTTTAGCTGCTAGTGCGACGATACTTAATGGGGATCCTGGATCTCTTTAGTTGCTAGTGCGAAGATACTTAATGGACACCCTGGATCTCTTTAGCTGTTAGTTCGACGATAATTAATGGGGACCCTGGATCTCTTTAGCTGCTAGTGAGACGATGGGAGCGCTGGATCTCTTTAGCTGCTAGTGCGACGATGAGGGTGCTGGATCTCTTTAGTTGCTAGTGCGAAAATACTTATTGGGCACCCTGGATCTCTTTAGCTGTTAGTTCGACGATACTTAATGGGGACCCTCGATCTCTTTAGCTACTAGTGCGTCGCTACTAAACGGGGACCCTGGATCTCATTAGTTCCTAGTGCAACGATGGGGGCGCAGGATATCTTCAGCTGCTAGTGCGACGATAATTAATGGGGACCCTGGATCTCATTAGTTGCTAGTGCGACGATGAGGGCGCTGGATCTCTTAAGCTGCTAGTGCGACGATGGGGGCACTGGATCTCTTTAGCTGCTAGTGCGACAATACTTAATAGGGATCCTTGATCTCATTAGCTGCTAGTGCGACGATAAGGGCGCTGGATCTCATTAGCTGCTAGTGCGACGATGGGGGCGCTGGATATCTTTAGCTGCTAGTGCGACAATACTTAATAGGGATCCTGGATCTCATTAGCTGCTAGTGCGACGATAAGGGCGCTGGATCTCTTTAGCTGCTAGTGCGACGGTACTCAATGGGGATCCTGGATCTCTTTAGCTGCTATTTCGACGATGGGGGCGCCGGATCTCTTTAGCTGCTAGTGCGACGATAATTAATGGGGACCCTGCATCTCTTTAGTTGTTAGTGCGACGATGGGTGCGCTGGATCTCATTAGCTGCTAGTGCGACGATACTTAATGGAGATCCTGGATCTCATTTGCTGCTAAAGCGACGATAAGGGCGCTGAATCTCTTTCGTTGCTAGTGCGACGATGGGGGCGCTGGATCTCATTAGCTGCTAGTGCGACAATAATTATTAGGGACCCTGGATCTCTTTAGTTGCTAGTGCGACGATGAGGGCGCTGGATCTCTTTAGCTGCTAGTGCGACGATACTTAATGGGGATTCTGGATCTCATTAGCTGCTAGTGCGACGATAAGGGCGCTGAATCTCTTTCGTTGCTAGTGCGACGCTGGGGGCGCTGGATCTCATTAGCTGCTAGTGCGACGATAATCATTGGGGACCCTGGATCTCTTTAGTTGCTAGTGCGACGATGAGGGCGCTGCATCTCTTTAGCTGCTAGTGCGACGATACTTAATGGGGATCCTGGATCTCTTTAGCTACTAGTGTGACGATGAGGGCGCTAGATCTCTTTAGTTGCTAGTGCGAAAATACTTAATGGGCACCCTGGATCTCTGTAGCTGTTAGTTTGACGATACTTAATGGGGAAACTCGATTTCTTTAGCTCCTAGTGCGACGATACTAAACGGGGACCCTGGATCTCTTAAGCTGCTAGTGCGACGATGGGGGCGCTGGATCTCTTTAGCAGCTAGTGCGACGATACTTAATAAGGACCCTGGATCTCTTTAGCTGCTAGTGCGACGATGGGGGCGCTGGATCTAATTAGCTGCTAGTGCGACGATACTTAATAAGGACCCTGGATCTCTTTAGCTGCTAGTGCGACGATAAGGGCGCTGGATCTCTTTAGCTGCTAGTGCGACGGTACTCAATGGGGACGCTGGATCTCTTTAGCTGCTAGTGCGTCGATAGGGGCGCTGGATCTCTTTAGCTTCTAGTGCGACGATACTTAATAGGGATCCTGGATCTCATTAGCTGCTAGTGCGACGATAAGGGCGCTGGATCTCTTTAGCTGCTAGTGCGACGGTACTCAATGGGGATCCTGGATCTCTTTAGCTGCTATTTCGACGATGGGGGTGCCGGATCTCTTTAACTGCTAGTGCGACGATAATTAATGGGGACCCTGCATCTCTTTAGTTGTTAGTGCGACGATGGGTGCGCTGGATCTCATTAGCTGCTAGTGCGACGATACAGAATGGGGACCCTGGAACTCTTAAGCTGCTAGTGCGACGATGGGGGCGCTGGATCTCTTTAGTTGCTAGTGCGACGATACTTAATGGGGACCCTGGATCTCTTTAGCTGTTAGAGCGACGATACTTAATGGGGACCCAGGATCTCTTCAGCTGCTAGTGCGACGATGGGGGCGCTGGATCTCATTAGTTGCTAGTGCGACGATAATTGATGGGAACCCTTGATCACTTTTGTTGCTAGTGCGACGATGAGGGCGCTGGATCTCTTTAGCTGCTCGTGCGACAACACTTAATGAGAACCCTGGATCTCTTTAGTTGCTAGTGCGACGATGAGGGCGCTGGATCTCTTTAGCTGCTAGTGCGACGATACTTAATGGGGATCCTGGATCTCATTAGCTGCTAGTGCGACGATAAGGGCGCTGGATCTCTTTAGTTGCTAGTGCGAAAATACTTAATGGGCACCCTGGATCTCTTTAGCTGTTAGTGCGACGATACTAAACGGGGACCCTGGATCTCTTTAGTTCCTAGTGCAACGATGGGGGCGCTGGATCTCTTTAGCTGCTAGGGCGACGATGCTTAATGGGGTCCCTGGAACTCTATAGTTGCAAGTGCGACGATGGGGGCGCATAATCTCTTTAGCTGCTAGTGCGACGATAATTAATGGGGACCCTGGATCTCATTAGTTGCTAGTGCGACCATGAGGGCGCTGGATCTCTTAAGCTGCTAGTGCGACAATACAAAATGAGGACCCTGGATCTCTTTAGCTGCTAGTGCGACGATGGGTTCGCTGGATCTCTTTAGCTGCTAGTGCGACGATACTTAATAGGGACCATGGATCTCTTTAGCTGCTAGTGCGACGATGGGGGCGCTGGATCTCTTTAGCTGCTAGTGAGACGATGGGGGCGCTGGATCTCTTTAGCTGCTAGTGCGACGATAATCATTGGGAACCCTGGATCTCTTTAGTTGCTAGTGCGACGATGAGGGCGCTGGATCTCTTTAGCTGCTGGTGCGACGATACTTAATGGGGATCCTGGATCTCTTTAGTTGCTAGTGCGAAGATACTTAATGGGCACCCTGGATCTCTTTAGCTGTTAGTTCGACGATACTAAACGGGGACCCTGGATCTCTTTAGTTCCTAGTGCAACGATGGGGGCACTGGATCTCTTTAGCTGCTAGGGCGACGATGATTAATGGGGACCCTGGAACTCTATAGTTGCAAGTGCGACGATAGTGGCGCAGGATCTCTTTAGCTGCTAGTGCGACGATAATTAATGGGGAGCCTGGATCTCTTTAGCTGCTAGTGAGACGATGGGAGCGCTGATCTCTTTAGCTGCTAGTGCGACGATACTTAATAGGGATCCTGGATCTCATTAGCTGCTAGTGCGACGATAAGGGCGCTGGATCTCTTTAGCTGCTAGTGCGACGGTACTCAATGGGGATCCTGGATCTCTTTAGCTGCTATTTCGACGATGGGGGTGCCGGATCTCTTTAACTGCTAGTGCGACGATAATTAATGGGGACCCTGCATCTCTTTAGTTGTTAGTGCGACGATGGGTGCGCTGGATCTCATTAGCTGCTAGTGCGACGATACAGAATGGGGACCCTGGAACTCTTAAGCTGCTAGTGCGACGATGGGGGCGCTGGATCTCTTTAGTTGCTAGTGCGACGATACTTAATGGGGACCCTGGATCTCTTTAGCTGTTAGAGCGACGATACTTAATGGGGACCCAGGATCTCTTCAGCTGCTAGTGCGACGATGGGGGCGCTGGATCTCATTAGTTGCTAGTGCGACGATAATTGATGGGAACCCTTGATCACTTTTGTTGCTAGTGCGACGATGAGGGCGCTGGATCTCTTTAGCTGCTCGTGCGACAACACTTAATGAGAACCCTGGATCTCTTTAGTTGCTAGTGCGACGATGAGGGCGCTGGATCTCTTTAGCTGCTAGTGCGACGATACTTAATGGGGATCCTGGATCTCATTAGCTGCTAGTGCGACGATAAGGGCGCTGGATCTCTTTAGTTGCTAGTGCGAAAATACTTAATGGGCACCCTGGATCTCTTTAGCTGTTAGTGCGACGATACTAAACGGGGACCCTGGATCTCTTTAGTTCCTAGTGCAACGATGGGGGCGCTGGATCTCTTTAGCTGCTAGGGCGACGATGCTTAATGGGGTCCCTGGAACTCTATAGTTGCAAGTGCGACGATGGGGGCGCATAATCTCTTTAGCTGCTAGTGCGACGATAATTAATGGGGACCCTGGATCTCATTAGTTGCTAGTGCGACGATGAGGGCGCTGGATCTCTTAAGCTGCTAGTGCGACAATACAAAATGAGGACCCTGGATCTCTTTAGCTGCTAGTGCGACGATGGGTTCGCTGGATCTCTTTAGCTGCTAGTGCGACGATACTTAATAGGGACCATGGATCTCTTTAGCTGCTAGTGCGACGATGGGGGCGCTGGATCTCTTTAGCTGCTAGTGAGACGATGGGGGCGCTGGATCTCTTTAGCTGCTAGTGCGACGATAATCATTGGGGACCCTGGATCTCTTTAGTTGCTAGTGCGACGATGAGGGCGCTGGATCTCTTTAGCTGCTGGTGCGACGATACTTAATGGGGATCCTGGATCTCTTTAGTTGCTAGTGCGAAGATACTTAATGGGCACCCTGGATCTCTTTAGCTGTTAGTTCGACGATACTAAACGGGGACCCTGGATCTCTTTAGTTCCTAGTGCAACGATGGGGGCACTGGATCTCTTTAGCTGCTAGGGCGACGATGATTAATGGGGACCCTGGAACTCTATAGTTGCAAGTGCGACGATAGTGGCGCAGGATCTCTTTAGCTGCTAGTGCGACGATAATTAATGGGGAGCCTGGATCTCTTTAGCTGCTAGTGAGACGATGGGAGCGCTGATCTCTTTAGCTGCTAGTGCGACGATGAGGGCGCTGGATCTCATTAGATACTAGTGCGACAATACTAAATGGGGACCCTGGATCTCTTTAGCTACTAGTGTGACGATGAGGGCGCTGGATCTCTTTAGTTGCTAGTGCGAAAATACTTAATGGGCACCCTGGATCTCTTTAGCTGTTAGTGCGACGATACTAAACGGGGACCCTGGATCTCTTTAGTTCCTAGTGCAACGATGGGGGCGCAGGATATCTTCAGCCTCTAGTGCGACAATATTAAATGGGGACCCTGGATCTCTTTAGCTGCTAGTGCGACGATGGGGGCGCTGGATCTCATTAGCTGCTAGTGCGACGATAAGGGCGCTGGATCTCATTGGCTGCTAGTGCTACGATACTCAATGGGGATCCTGGATCTCTATAGCTGCTATTTCGACGATGGGCGCGCCGGATCTCTTTAGCTGCTAGTGCGACGATAATTAATGGGGACCCTGCATCTTTTTACTTGTTAGTGCGACGATGGGTGCGCTGGATCTCATTAGCTGCTAGTGCGACGATACAGAATGGGGACCCTGGAACTCTTAAGCTGCTAGTGCGACGATGGGGGCGCTGGATCTCTTTAGTTGCTAGTGCGACGATACTTAATGGGGACCCTGGATCTCTTTAGCTGTTAGAGCGACGATACTTAATGGGGACCCAGGATCTCTTCAGCTGCTAGTGCGACGATGGGGGCGCTG
Source organism: Rhaphigaster nebulosa (assembly GCA_948150685.1). Lineage (NCBI taxonomy): Eukaryota > Metazoa > Arthropoda > Insecta > Hemiptera > Pentatomidae > Rhaphigaster > Rhaphigaster nebulosa. The sequence continues at coordinate 178,231,025 of OX411307.1, forward strand.
GATCTCATTAGTTGCTAGTGCGACGATAATTGATGGGAACCCTTGATCACTTTTGTTGCTAGTGCGACGATGAGGGCGCTGGATCTCTTTAGCTGCTCGTGCGACAACACTTAATGAGAACCCTGGATCTCTTTAGCTGCTAGTGCGACGATGGGGGCGCTGGATCTCTTTAGCTGCTAGTGCGACGATACTTAATAGGGACCCTGGATCTCTTTAGCTGCTAGTGCGACGATAATTAATAAAGACCCTGGATCTCTTTAGCTGCTAGTGCGACGATGGGGGCGCTGGATCTCTTTAGCTTCTAGTGCAACGATACTTAATGGGGACGCCGGATCTCTTTAGCTGCTAGTGCGACTATACTTAATGGGGACCCTGGATCTCTTTTGCTGCTAGTGCGACGATGGGGGCGCTGAATCTCTTTAGCTGCTAGTGTGACGATACTTAATGGGGACCCTGGATCTCTTTAGCTGCTAGTGAGACGAAGGGAGCGCTGGATCTCTTTAGCTGCTAGTGAGACGATGGGAGCGCTGGATCTCTTTAGCTGCTAGTGCGACGATAATTAATGGGGACCCTGGATCTCTTTAGTTACTAGTGCGACGATAAGGCGCTGGATCTCTTTAGCTGCTAGTGCGACGATAATTAATGGGGACCCTGGATCTCTTTAGCTGCTAGTGCGACGATGAGGACGCTGGATCTCTTTAGCTGCTAGTACGACGATACTTAAAGGGGACCCTGGATCTCTTTAGCTGCTAGTGCGACGATACTTAAAAGGGACCCTGGATCTCTATAGATGCTAGTGGGACGATACTTAATGGGGACCCTGGATCTCTTTAGTTCCTAGTGCGACGATGAGGGCGCTGAATCTCTTTAGCTTCTAGTGCGACGATAATTAATGGGGACCCTGGATCTCTTTATTTCCTAGTGCGACGATGAGGGCGCTGAATCTCTTTAGCTGCTAGTGCGACGATAATTAATGGGGACCCTCGATCTCTTTATTTCCTAGTGCGACGATGAGGGCGCTGTATCTCTTTAGCTGTAAGAGCGACGATAATTAATGGGGACCTGGATCTCTTTAGCTGCTAGTCCGACGATGGGGGCACTGGATCTGTTTCGCTGCTAGTGCGACGATACTTAAAGGGGACCCTGGATCTCTTAAGCTGCTAGTCCGACGATGGGGGCCCTGGATCTGTTTCGCTGCTAGTGCGACGATACTTAAAGGGGACCCTGGATCTCTTAAGCTGCTAGTGCGACAATGGGAGCGCTGGAACTCTTTAGCTGCTAGTACGACGATTGGGGCGCTGGATCTCAATAGTCGCTAGTGCGACGATACTTAATGGGAACCCTGGATCTATTTAGTTGCTAGTGCGACGATACCTAATTGGGAACCTGGATCTCTTTAGTTGCTAGTGCGACGATGGGTGTGCTGGATCTCTTTAGCTGCTAGTGCGACGATACTTAAAGGGGACCCTGGATCTCTTAAGCTGCTAGTGCGACAATGGGAGCGCTGGAACTCTTTAGCTGCTAGTGCGACGATTGGGGCGCTGGATCTCATTAGCTGCTAGTGCGACGATACTAAATGGGAACCCTGGATCTATTTAGTTGCTAGTGCGACGATACTTAATGGGGACCCTAGATCGCTTTAGTTCCTAGTGCGACGATGGGGGCGCTGAAACTCTTTCGCTGCTAGTGCGACGATAATTAATGGGGACCCTGGATCACTTTAGCTGCTAGTGCGACGTTGGTGGCGCTGGATCTGTTTCGCTGCTAGTGCGACGATACTTAATGGGGACCCTGGATCTCTTTAGCTGCTAGTGCGACGATACATAAAGGGGACCCAGGATCTCTAAAGCTGCTAGTGCGACAATGGGGGCGCTGGAACTCTTTAGCTGCTAGTGCGACGAAGGGGGCACTGGATCTCCTTGGCTGCTATTTCGACGATACTTAAAAGGGACCCTGGATCTCTATAGTTGCTAGTGCGACGATACTTAATGGGGACCCTGGATCTCTTTAGTTGCTAGTGCGACGATGGGTGCGCTGAATCTCATTAGCTGCTAGTGCGACGATAAGGGCGCTGAATATCTTTAGTTGCTTGTGCGAAGATACTTAATAGGGACCCTGGATCTCTTTAGCTGCTAGTGCGACGATACTTAATGGGGACCCTGGATCTCTTTAGTTCCTAGTGCGACGATGGGGGCGCTGAATCTCTTTAGCTGCTAGTGCGACGATAATTAATGGGGACCCTGGATCTCTTTATTTCCTAGTGCGACGATGAGGGCGCTAGATCTCTTTAGCTGCTAGTGCGACGATGGGGGCACTGGATCTTTTTCGCTGCTAGTGCGACGATACTTAAAGGGGACCCTGGATCTCTTAAGCTGCTAGTGCGACAATGGAGCGCTGGAACTCTTTAGCTGCTAGTGCGACGATTGGGGTCCTGGATCTCATTAGCCGCTAGTGCGACGATACTTAATGGGAACCCTGGATCTATTTAGTTGCTAGTGCGACGATACTTAATTGGGACCCTGGATCTCTTTAGTTGCTAGTGCGACGATGGGTGTGCTGGATCTCTTTAGCTGCTAGTGCGACGATACTTAAAGGGGACCCTGGATCTCTTAAGCTGCTAGTGCGACAATGGGAGCGCTGTAACTCTTTAGCTGCTAGTGCGACGATTGGGGCGCTGGATCTCATTAGCTGCTAGTGCGACGATACTTAATGGGAACCCTGGATCTATTTAGTTGCTAGTGCGACGATACTTAATTGGGGACCCTAGATCTCTTTAGTGCCTAGTGCGACGATGGAGGCGCTGAAACTCTTTAGCTGCTAGTGCGACGATAATTAATGGGGACCCTGGATCTCTTTAGCTGCTAGTGCGACGTTGGGGGCGCTGGATCTGTTTCGCTGCTAGTGCGACGATACTTAATGGGGACCCTGGATCTCTTTAGCTGCTACTGCGACGATACTTAATGGTGACCCTGGATGTCTGTAGTTGCTTGTGCGATGATGAGGGCGCTGGATCACTTTAGCTGCTAGTGCGACGATGGGGGTGCTGGATCTCTTTAGCTGCTAGTGCGACGATAATTAATGTGGGCCCTGGATCTCTTTAGCTTAGTGCGACGATGGGGGCGCCGGATCTCATTAGCTTCTACTGCGACGATACCTTATGGGGACCCTGGATCTCTTTAGTTGCTAGTGCGACGATGGGGGCGCATGATCTCTTTAGCTGCTAGTGCGAGGATACTTTATGGGGACCCTGGATCTCTTTAGCTGCTAGTGCGACTATGCTTAACGGGGACCCTGGATCTTTTTAGCTGCTAGTGCGACGATGGGGGCGCTGGATCTCTTTAGCTGCTAGTGCGACGATAATTAATGTGGGCCCTGGATCTCTTTAGCTGCTACTGCGACGATACTTAATGGGGACCCTGGATCTCTTTAGTTGCTAGTGCGAAGATACTTAATAGGGACCCTGGATCTCTTTAGCTGCTAGTGCGACGATAATTGATGGTGACCCTTGATCACTTTAGTTGCTAGTGCGACGATGAGGACGCTGGATCTCTTTAGCTGCTCGTGCGACAACACTTAATGGGCACCCTGGATCTCTTTAGCTGCTACTGCGACGATAGTTAATGGGAACCCTGGATCTCTTTAGCTGCTAGTTCCACGATAGGGGCGCTGGATCTCTTCAGCTGCTAGTGCGACGATGAGGAAGCTGGATCTCTATAGCTTCTAGTACGACGATAGTTAATTGGGACCCTGGATCTCTTTACCTGCTAGTGCGACGATAATTAATGGGGACCCTGGATCTCTTTAGTTGCTAGTGCGACGAAGGGTGCGCTGGATCTCTTTAGCTGCTAGTGCGACGATACTTAAAGGGGACCCAGGATCTCTAAAGCTGCTAGTGCGACAATGGGGCCGCTGGAACTCTTTAGCTGCTAGTGCGACGATGGGGGCACTGGATCTCATTGGTTGCTAGTGCGACGATACTTAAAAGGGACCCTGGATCTCTATAGTTGCTAGTGCGACGATACTTAATGGGGACCCTGGATTTCTTTAGCTGCTAGTGAGACGATGGGAGCGCTGGATCTCTTTAGCTGCTAGTGCGACGACAAGTGCGCTGGATCTGTTTAGTTGCTAGTGCGAAGATACTTAATAGGGACCCTGGATCCCTTTAGCTGTTAGTGCGACGATAATTGATGGGGACCCTTGATCACTTTAGTTGCTAGTGCGACGATGAGGGCGCTGGATCTCTTTAGCTGCTAGTGTGACGACAAGGGCGCTGGATCTCTTTAGTTGCTAGTGCGAAGATACTTAATAGGGACCCTGGATCCCTTTAGCTGTTAGTGCGACGATAATTGATGGGGACCCTTGATCACTTTAGTTGCTAGTGCGACGATGAGGGCGCTGGATCTCTTTAGCTGCTCGTGCGACAACACTTAATGGGCCCCCTGGATCTCTTTAGCTGCTAGTGCGACGATGGGGGCGCTGGATCTCTTTAGCTGCTAGTGCGACGATACTTAATAGGGACCCTGGATCTCTTTAGCTGCTAGTGCGACGATGGGGGCGCTGGATCTCTTTAGCTGCTAGTGCGACGATGGGGGCGCTGGATCTCTTTAGCTGCTAGTGCGACGATACTTAATGGGGACCCCGGATCTCTTTAGCTGCTAGTGCGACTATACTTAATGGGGACCCTGGATCTCTTTAGCTGCTAGTGAGACGATGGGAGCGCTGGATCTCTTTAGCTGCTAGTGCGACGATTAGGCGCTGGATCTCTTTAGCTGCTAGTGCGACGATGGGGGCGCTGAATCTCATTAGCTGCTAGTGCGACGATACTTAATGGGGACCCTGGATCTCTTTAGCTGCTAGTGAGACGATGGGAGCGCTGGATCTCTTTAGCTGCTAGTGCGACGATAATTAATGTGGACCCTGGATCACTTTAGTTGCTAGTGCGACGATAAGGCGCTGAATCTCTTTAGCTGCTAGTGCGACGATACTTAATGGGGACCCTGGATCTCTTTAGCTGCTAGTGAGACGATGGGAGCGCTGGATCTCTTTAGCTGCTAGTGCGACGATAATTAATGTGGACCCTGGATCACTTTAGTTGCTAGTGCGACGATAAGGCGCTGGATCTCTTTAGCTGCTAGTGCGACGATGGGGGCGCTGAATCTTTTTAGCTGCTAGTGCGACGATACATAATGGGGACCCTGGATCTCTTTAGCTGCTAGTGAGACGATGGGAGCGCTGGATCTCTTTAGCTGCTAGTGCGACGATAATTAATGTGGACCCTGGATCACTTTAGTTGCTAGTGCGACGATAAGGCGCTGGATCTCTTTAGCTGCTAGTGCGACGATGGGGGCGCTGAATCTCTTTAGCTGCTAGTGCGACGATACTTAATGGGGACCCTGGATCTCTTTAGCTGCTAGTGAGACGATGGGAGCGCTGGATCTCTTTAGCTGCTAGTGCGACGATAATTAATGTGGACCCTGGATCACTTTAGTTGCTAGTGCGACGATAAGGCGCTGGATCTCTTTAGCTGCTAGTGCGACGATGGGGGCGCTGAATCTCTTTAGCTGCTAGTGCGACGATACTTAATGGGGACCCTGGATCTCTTTAGCTCCTAGTGAGACGATGGGAGCGCTGGATCTCTTTATCTGCTAGTGCGACTATAATTAATGTGGACCCTGGATCACTTTAGTTGCTAGTGCGACGATAAGGCGCTGGATCTCTTTAGCTGCTAGTGCGACGATAATTAATGGGGACCCTGGATCTCTTTAGTTGCTAGTGCGAAGATACTTAATGCTGACCCTGGATCTCTTTAGCTGCTAGTGAGACGATGGGAGCGCTGGATCTCTTTAGCTGCTAGTGCGACGATAATTAATGTGGACCCTGGATCACTTTAGTTGCTAGTGCGACGATAAGGCGCTGGATCTCTTTAGCTGCTAGTGCGACGATGGGGGCGCTGAATCTCTTTAGCTGCTAGTGCGACGATACTTAATGGGGACCCTGGATCTCTTTAGCTCCTAGTGAGACGATGGGAGCGCTGGATCTCTTTATCTGCTAGTGCGACGATAATTAATGTGGACCCTGGATCACTTTAGTTGCTAGTGCGACGATAAGGCGCTGGATCTCTTTAGCTGCTAGTGCGACGATAATTAATGGGGACCCTGGATCTCTTTAGTTGCTAGTGCGACGATACCTAATTGGGAACCTGGATCTCTTTAGTTGCTAGTGCGACGATGGGTGTGCTGGATCTCTTTAGCTGCTAGTGCGACGATACTTAAAGGGGACCCTGGATCTCTTAAGCTGCTAGTGCGACAATGGGAGCGCTGGAACTCTTTAGCTGCTAGTGCGACGATTGGGGCGCTGGATCTCATTAGCTGCTAGTGCGACGATACTAAATGGGAACCCTGGATCTATTTAGTTGCTAGTGCGACGATACTTAATGGGGACCCTAGATCGCTTTAGTTCCTAGTGCGACGATGGGGGCGCTGAAACTCTTTCGCTGCTAGTGCGACGATAATTAATGGGGACCCTGGATCACTTTAGCTGCTAGTGCGACGTTGGGTGTGCTGGATCTCTTTAGCTGCTAGTGCGACGATACTTAAAGGGGACCCTGGATCTCTTAAGCTGCTAGTGCGACAATGGGAGCGCTGGAACTCTTTAGCTGCTAGTGCGACGATTGGGGCGCTGGATCTCATTAGCTGCTAGTGCGACGATACTAAATGGGAACCCTGGATCTCTTTAGCTGCTAGTGCGACGATACATAAAGGGGACCCAGGATCTCTAAAGCTGCTAGTGCGACAATGGGGGCGCTGGAACTCTTTAGCTGCTAGTGCGACGAAGGGGGCACTGGATCTCCTTGGCTGCTATTTCGACGATACTTAAAAGGGACCCTGGATCTCTATAGTTGCTAGTGCGACGATACTTAATGGGGACCCTGGATCTCTTTAGTTGCTAGTGCGACGATGGGTGCGCTGAATCTCATTAGCTGCTAGTGCGACGATAAGGGCGCTGAATCTCTTTAGTTGCTTGTGCGAAGATACTTAATAGGGACCCTGGATCTCTTTAGCTGCTAGTGCGACGATACTTAATGGGGACCCTGGATCTCTTTAGTTCCTAGTGCGACGATGGGGGCGCTGAATCTCTTTAGCTGCTAGTGCGACGATAATTAATGGGGACCCTGGATCTCTTTATTTCCTAGTGCGACGATGAGGGCGCTAGATCTCTTTAGCTGCTAGTGCGACGATGGGGGCACTGGATCTTTTTCGCTGCTAGTGCGACGATACTTAAAGGGGACCCTGGATCTCTTAAGCTGCTAGTGCGACAATGGAGCGCTGGAACTCTTTAGCTGCTAGTGCGACGATTGGGGTCCTGGATCTCATTAGCCGCTAGTGCGACGATACTTAATGGGAACCCTGGATCTATTTAGTTGCTAGTGCGACGATACTTAATTGGGACCCTGGATCTCTTTAGTTGCTAGTGCGACGATGGGTGTGCTGGATCTCTTTAGCTGCTAGTGCGACGATACTTAAAGGGGACCCTGGATCTCTTAAGCTGCTAGTGCGACAATGGGAGCGCTGTAACTCTTTAGCTGCTAGTGCGACGATTGGGGCGCTGGATCTCATTAGCTGCTAGTGCGACGATACTTAATGGGAACCCTGGATCTATTTAGTTGCTAGTGCGACGATACTTAATTGGGGACCCTAGATCTCTTTAGTGCCTAGTGCGACGATGGAGGCGCTGAAACTCTTTAGCTGCTAGTGCGACGATAATTAATGGGGACCCTGGATCTCTTTAGCTGCTAGTGCGACGTTGGGGGCGCTGGATCTGTTTCGCTGCTAGTGCGACGATACTTAATGGGGACCCTGGATCTCTTTAGCTGCTACTGCGACGATACTTAATGGTGACCCTGGATGTCTGTAGTTGCTTGTGCGATGATGAGGGCGCTGGATCACTTTAGCTGCTAGTGCGACGATGGGGGTGCTGGATCTCTTTAGCTGCTAGTGCGACGATAATTAATGTGGGCCCTGGATCTCTTTAGCTTAGTGCGACGATGGGGGCGCCGGATCTCATTAGCTTCTACTGCGACGATACCTTATGGGGACCCTGGATCTCTTTAGTTGCTAGTGCGACGATGGGGGCGCATGATCTCTTTAGCTGCTAGTGCGAGGATACTTTATGGGGACCCTGGATCTCTTTAGCTGCTAGTGCGACTATGCTTAACGGGGACCCTGGATCTTTTTAGCTGCTAGTGCGACGATGGGGGCGCTGGATCTCTTTAGCTGCTAGGGCGACGATAATTAATGTGGGCCCTGGATCTCTTTAGCTGCTACTGCGACGATACTTAATGGGGACCCTGGATCTCTTTAGTTGCTAGTGCGAAGATACTTAATAGGGACCCTGGATCTCTTTAGCTGCTAGTGCGACGATAATTGATGGTGACCCTTGATCACTTTAGTTGCTAGTGCGACGATGAGGACGCTGGATCTCTTTAGCTGCTCGTGCGACAACACTTAATGGGCACCCTGGATCTCTTTAGCTGCTACTGCGACGATAGTTAATGGGAACCCTGGATCTCTTTAGCTGCTAGTTCCACGATAGGGGCGCTGGATCTCTTCAGCTGCTAGTGCGACGATGAGGAAGCTGGATCTCTATAGCTTCTAGTACGACGATAGTTAATTGGGACCCTGGATCTCTTTACCTGCTAGTGCGACGATAATTAATGGGGACCCTGGATCTCTTTAGTTGCTAGTGCGACGAAGGGTGCGCTGGATCTCTTTAGCTGCTAGTGCGACGATACTTAAAGGGGACCCAGGATCTCTAAAGCTGCTAGTGCGACAATGGGGCCGCTGGAACTCTTTAGCTGCTAGTGCGACGATGGGGGCACTGGATCTCATTGGTTGCTAGTGCGACGATACTTAAAAGGGACCCTGGATCTCTATAGTTGCTAGTGCGACGATACTTAATGGGGACCCTGGATTTCTTTAGCTGCTAGTGAGACGATGGGAGCGCTGGATCTCTTTAGCTGCTAGTGCGACGACAAGTGCGCTGGATCTGTTTAGTTGCTAGTGCGAAGATACTTAATAGGGACCCTGGATCCCTTTAGCTGTTAGTGCGACGATAATTGATGGGGACCCTTGATCACTTTAGTTGCTAGTGCGACGATGAGGGCGCTGGATCTCTTTAGCTGCTAGTGTGACGACAAGGGCGCTGGATCTCTTTAGTTGCTAGTGCGAAGATACTTAATAGGGACCCTGGATCCCTTTAGCTGTTAGTGCGACGATAATTGATGGGGACCCTTGATCACTTTAGTTGCTAGTGCGACGATGAGGGCGCTGGATCTCTTTAGCTGCTCGTGCGACAACACTTAATGGGCCCCCTGGATCTCTTTAGCTGCTAGTGCGACGATGGGGGCGCTGGATCTCTTTAGCTGCTAGTGCGACGATACTTAATAGGGACCCTGGATCTCTTTAGCTGCTAGTGCGACGATGGGGGCGCTGGATCTCTTTAGCTGCTAGTGCGACGATGGGGGCGCTGGATCTCTTTAGCTGCTAGTGCGACGATACTTAATGGGGACCCCGGATCTCTTTAGCTGCTAGTGCGACTATACTTAATGGGGACCCTGGATCTCTTTAGCTGCTAGTGAGACGATGGGAGCGCTGGATCTCTTTAGCTGCTAGTGCGACGATTAGGCGCTGGATCTCTTTAGCTGCTAGTGCGACGATGGGGGCGCTGAATCTCATTAGCTGCTAGTGCGACGATACTTAATGGGGACCCTGGATCTCTTTAGCTGCTAGTGAGACGATGGGAGCGCTGGATCTCTTTAGCTGCTAGTGCGACGATAATTAATGTGGACCCTGGATCACTTTAGTTGCTAGTGCGACGATAAGGCGCTGAATCTCTTTAGCTGCTAGTGCGACGATACTTAATGGGGACCCTGGATCTCTTTAGCTGCTAGTGAGACGATGGGAGCGCTGGATCTCTTTAGCTGCTAGTGCGACGATAATTAATGTGGACCCTGGATCACTTTAGTTGCTAGTGCGACGATAAGGCGCTGGATCTCTTTAGCTGCTAGTGCGACGATGGGGGCGCTGAATCTTTTTAGCTGCTAGTGCGACGATACATAATGGGGACCCTGGATCTCTTTAGCTGCTAGTGAGACGATGGGAGCGCTGGATCTCTTTAGCTGCTAGTGCGACGATAATTAATGTGGACCCTGGATCACTTTAGTTGCTAGTGCGACGATAAGGCGCTGGATCTCTTTAGCTGCTAGTGCGACGATGGGGGCGCTGAATCTCTTTAGCTGCTAGTGCGACGATACTTAATGGGGACCCTGGATCTCTTTAGCTGCTAGTGAGACGATGGGAGCGCTGGATCTCTTTAGCTGCTAGTGCGACGATAATTAATGTGGACCCTGGATCACTTTAGTTGCTAGTGCGACGATAAGGCGCTGGATCTCTTTAGCTGCTAGTGCGACGATGGGGGCGCTGAATCTCTTTAGCTGCTAGTGCGACGATACTTAATGGGGACCCTGGATCTCTTTAGCTCCTAGTGAGACGATGGGAGCGCTGGATCTCTTTATCTGCTAGTGCGACTATAATTAATGTGGACCCTGGATCACTTTAGTTGCTAGTGCGACGATAAGGCGCTGGATCTCTTTAGCTGCTAGTGCGACGATAATTAATGGGGACCCTGGATCTCTTTAGTTGCTAGTGCGAAGATACTTAATGCTGACCCTGGATCTCTTTAGCTGCTAGTGAGACGATGGGAGCGCTGGATCTCTTTAGCTGCTAGTGCGACGATAATTAATGTGGACCCTGGATCACTTTAGTTGCTAGTGCGACGATAAGGCGCTGGATCTCTTTAGCTGCTAGTGCGACGATGGGGGCGCTGAATCTCTTTAGCTGCTAGTGCGACGATACTTAATGGGGACCCTGGATCTCTTTAGCTCCTAGTGAGACGATGGGAGCGCTGGATCTCTTTATCTGCTAGTGCGACGATAATTAATGTGGACCCTGGATCACTTTAGTTGCTAGTGCGACGATAAGGCGCTGGATCTCTTTAGCTGCTAGTGCGACGATAATTAATGGGGACCCTGGATCTCTTTAGTTGCTAGTGCGAAGATACTTAATGGGGACCCTGGATCTCTTTAGCTGCTAGTGAGACGATGGGAGCGCTGGATCTCTTTAGCTGCTAGTGCGACGATAATTAATGTGGACCCTGGATCACTTTAGTTGCTAGTGCGACGATAATTAATGTGGACCCTGGATCACTTTAGTTGCTAGTGCGACGATAAGGCGCTGGATCTCTTTAGCTGCTAGTGCGACGATGGGGGCGCTGAATCTCTTTAGCTGCTAGTGCGACGATACTTAATGGGGACCCTGGATCTCTTTAGCTCCTAGTGAGACGATGGGAGCGCTGGATCTCTTTATCTGCTAGTGCGACGATAATTAATGTGGACCCTGGATCACTTTAGTTGCTAGTGCGACGATACTTAATGGGGACCCTGGATCTCTTTAGCTGCTAGTGAGACGATGGGAGCGCTGGATCTCTTTAGCTGCTAGTGCGACGATAATTAATGTGGACCCTGGATCACTTTAGTTGCTAGTGCGACGATAAGGCGCTGGATCTCTTTAGCTGCTAGTGCGACGATGGGGGCGCTGAATCTCTTTAGCTGCTAGTGCGACGATACTTAATGGGGACCCTGGATCTCTTTAGCTCCTAGTGAGACGATGGGAGCGCTGGATCTCTTTATCTGCTAGTGCGACGATAATTAATGTGGACCCTGGATCACTTTAGTTGCTAGTGCGACGATAAGGCGCTGGATCTCTTTAGCTGCTAGTGCGACGATAATTAATGGGGACCCTGGATCTCTTTAGTTGCTAGTGCGAAGATACTTAATGGGGACCCTGGATCTCTTTAGCTGCTAGTGAGACGATGGGAGCGCTGGATCTCTTTAGCTGCTAGTGCGACGATAATTAATGTGGACCCTGGATCACTTTAGTTGCTAGTGCGACGATAATTAATGTGGACCCTGGATCACTTTAGTTGCTAGTGCGACGATAAGGCGCTGGATCTCTTTAGCTGCTAGTGCGACGATGGGGGCGCTGAATCTCTTTAGCTGCTAGTGCGACGATACTTAATGGGGACCCTGGATCTCTTTAGCTCCTAGTGAGACGATGGGAGCGCTGGATCTCTTTATCTGCTAGTGCGACGATAATTAATGTGGACCCTGGATCACTTTAGTTGCTAGTGCGACGATAAGGCGCTGGATCTCTTTAGCTGCTAGTGCGACGATAATTAATGGGGACCCTGGATCTCTTTAGTTGCTAGTGCGAAGATACTTAATGGGGACCCTGGATCTCTTTAGCTGCTAGTGAGACGATGGGAGCGCTGGATCTCTTTAGCTGCTAGTGCGACGATAATTAATGTGGACCCTGGATCACTTTAGTTGCTAGTGCGACGATAAGGCGCTGGATCTCTTTAGCTGCTAGTGCGACGATGGGGGCGCTGAATCTCTTTAGCTGCTAGTGCGACGATACTTAATGGGGACCCTGGATCTCTTTAGCTGCTAGTGAGACGATGGGAGCGCTGGATCTCTTTAGCTGCTAGTGCGACGATAATTAATGTGGACCCTGGATCACTTTAGTTGCTAGTGCGACGATAAGGCGCTGGATCTCTTTAGCTGCTAGTGCGACGATGGGGGCGCTGAATCTCTTTAGCTGCTAGTGCGACGATACTTAATGGGGACCCTGGATCTCTTTAGCTGCTTGTGAGACGATGGGAGCGCTGGATCTCTTTAGCTGCTAGTGCGACGATAATTAATGTGGACCCTGGATCACTTTAGTTGCTAGTGCGACGATAAGGCGCTGGATCTCTTTAGCTGCTAGTGCGACGATGGGGGCGCTGAATCTCTTTAGCTGCTAGTGCGACGATACTTAATGGGGACCCTGGATCTCTTTAGCTGCTAGTGAGACGATGGGAGCGCTGGATCTCTTTAGCTGCTAGTGCGACGATAATTAATGTGGACCCTGGATCACTTTAGTTGCTAGTGCGACGATAAGGCGCTGGATCTCTTTAGCTGCTAGTGCGACGATGGGGGCGCTGAATCTCTTTAGCTGCTAGTGCGACGATACTTAATGGGGACCCTGGATCTCTTTAGCTCCTAGTGAGACGATGGGAGCGCTGGATCTCTTTATCTGCTAGTGCGACGATAATTAATGTGGACCCTGGATCACTTTAGTTGCTAGTGCGACGATAAGGCGCTGGATCTCTTTAGCTGCTAGTGCGACGATGGGGGCGCTGAATCTCTTTAGCTGCTAGTGCGACGATACTTAATGGGGACCCTGGATCTCTTTAGCTGCTAGTGAGACGATGGGAGCGCTGGATCTCTTTAGCTGCTAGTGCGACGATAATTAATGTGGACCCTGGATCACTTTAGTTGCTAGTGCGACGATAAGGCGCTGGATCTCTTTAGCTGCTAGTGCGACGATGGGGGCGCTGAATCTCTTTAGCTGCTAGTGCGACGATACTTAATGGGGACCCTGGATCTCTTTAGCTGCTAGTGAGACGATGGGAGCGCTGGATCTCTTTAGCTGCTAGTGCGACGATAATTAATGTGGACCCTGGATCACTTTAGTTGCTAGTGCGACGATAAGGCGCTGGATCTCTTTAGCTGCTAGTGCGACGATGGGGGCGCTGAATCTTTTTAGCTGCTAGTGCGACGATACTTAATGGGGACCCTGGATCTCTTTAGCTGCTAGTGAGACGATGGGAGCGCTGGATCTCTTTAGCTGCTAGTGCGACGATAATTAATGTGGACCCTGGATCACTTTAGTTGCTAGTGCGACGATAAGGCGCTGGATCTCTTTAGCTGCTAGTGCGACGATGGGGGCGCTGAATCTCTTTAGCTGCTAGTGCGACGATACTTAATGGGGACCCTGGATCTCTTTAGCTCCTAGTGAGACGATGGGAGCGCTGGATCTCTTTATCTGCTAGTGCGACGATAATTAATGTGGACCCTGGATCACTTTAGTTGCTAGTGCGACGATAAGGCGCTGGATCTCTTTAGCTGCTAGTGCGACGATAATTAATGGGGACCCTGGATCTCTTTAGTTGCTAGTGCGACGATACTTAATGGGGACCCTGGATCTCTTTAGCTGCTAGTGAGACGATGGGAGCGCTGGATCTCTTTAGCTGCTAGTGCGACGATAATTAATGTGGACCCTTGATCACTTTAGTTGCTAGTGCGACGATAAGGCGCTGGATCTCTTTAGCTGCTAGTGCGACGATGGGGGCGCTGAATCTCTTTAGCTGCTAGTGCGACGATACTTAATGGGGACCCTGGATCTCTTTAGCTGCTAGTGAGACGATGGGAGCGCTGGATCTCTTTAGCTGCTAGTGCGACGATAATTAATGTGGACCCTGGATCACTTTAGTTGCTAGTGCGACGATAAGGCGCTGGATCTCTTTAGCTGCTAGTGCGACGATGGGGGCGCTGAATCTCTTTAGCTGCTAGTGCGACGATACTTAATGGGGACCCTGGATCTCTTTAGCTGCTAGTGAGACGATGGGAGCGCTGGATCACTTTAGCTGCTAGTGCGACGATATTTAATGTGGACCCTGGATCACTTTAGTTGCTAGTGCGACGATAAGGAGCTGGATCTCTTTAGCTGCTAGTGCGACGATGGGGGCGCTGAATCTCTTTAGCTGCTAGTGCGACGATACTTAATGGGGACCCTGGATCTCTTTAGCTGCTAGTGAGACGATGGGAGCGCTGGATCTCTTTGGCTGCTAGTGCGACGATAATTAATGTGGACCCTGGATCACTTTAGTTGCTAGTGCGACGATAAGGCGCTGGATCTCTTTAGCTGCTAGTGCAACGATGGGGGCGCTGAATCTCTTTAGCTGCTAGTGCGACGATACTTAATGGGGACCCTGGATCTCTTTAGCTGCTAGTGAGACGATGGGAGCGCTGGATCTCTTTAGCTGCTAGTGCGACGATAATTAATGTGGACCCTGGATCACTTTAGTTGCTAGTGCGACGATAAGGCGCTGGATCTCTTTAGCTGCTAGTGCGACGATGGGGGCGCTGAATCTCTTTAGCTGCTAGTGCGACGATACTTAATGGGGACCCTGGATCTCTTTAGCTGCTAGTGAGACGATGGGAGCGCTGGATCTCTTTAGCTGCTAGTGCGACGATAATTAATGTGGACCCTGGATCACTTTAGTTGTTAGTGCGACGATAAGGCGCTGGATCTCTTTAGCTGCTAGTGCGACGATGGGGGCGCTGAATCTCTTTAGCTGCTAGTGCGACGATACTTAATGGGGACCCTGGATCTCTTTAGCTGCTAGTGAGACGATGGGAGCGCTGGATCTCTTTAGCTGCTAGTGCGACGATAATTAATGTGGACCCTGGATCACTTTAGTTGCTAGTGCAACGATAAGGCGCTGGATCTCTTTAGCTGCTGGTGCGACGATGGGGGCGCTGAATCTTTTTAGCTGCTAGTGCGACGATACTTAATGGGGACCCTGGATCTCTTTAGCTGCTAGTGAGACGATGGGAGCGCTGGATCTCTTTAGCTGCTAGGGCGACGATAATTAATGTGGACCCTGGATCACTTTAGTTGCTAGTGCGACGATAAGGCGCTGGATCTCTTTAGCTGCTACTGCGACGATACTTAATGGGGACCCTGGATCTCTATAGTTGCTAGTGCGAAGATACTTAATAGGGACCCTGGATCCCTTTAGCTGCTAGTGCGACGATACTTAAAGGGGACCCAGGATCTCTAAAGCTGCTAGTGCGACAATGGGGGCGCTGGAACTCTTTTGCTGCTAGTGCGACGATGGGGGCACTGGATCTCCTTGGCTGCTATTGCGACGATACTTAAATGGGACCCTGGATCTCTATAGTTGCTAGTGTGACGATACTTAATGGGGACCCTGGATCTCTTTAGTTGCTAGTGCGACGATGGGTGCGCTGGATCTCATTAGCTGCTAGTGCGACGATAAGGGCGCTGAATCTCTTTAGTTGCTAGTGCGAAGATACATAATAGGGACCCTGGATCTCTTTAGCTGCTAGTGCGACGATACTTAATGGGGACCCTGGATCTCTTTAGTTCCTAGTGCGACGATGGGGGCGCTGAATCTCTTTAGCTGCTAGTGCGACGATAATTAATGGGGACCCTGGATCTCTTTATTTCCTAGTGCGACGATGAGGGCGCTGGATCTCTTTAGCTGTAAGTGCGACGATAATTAATGGGGACCCTGGATCTCTTTAGCTGCTAGTGCGACGATGGGGGCGCTGGATCTGTTTCGCTGCTAGTGCGACGATACTTAAAGGGGACCCTGGATCTCTTAAGCTGCTAGTGCGACAATGGGAGCGCTGGAACTCTTTAGCTGCTAGTGCGACGATTGGGGCGCTGGATCTCATTAGCCGCTAGTGCGACGATACATAATGGGAACCCTGGATCTATTTAGTTACTAGTGCGACGATACTTAATTGGGACCCTGGATCTCTTTAGTTGCTAGTGCGACGATGGGTGTGCTGGATCTCTTTAGCTGCAAGTGCGACGATACTTAAAGGGGACCCTGGATCTCTTAAGCTGCTAGTGCGACAATGGGAGCGCTGGAACTCTTTAGCTGCTAGTGCGACGATTGGGGCGCTGGATCTCATTAGCCGCTAGTGCGACGATACTTAATGGGAACCCTGGATCTATTTAGTTGCTAGTGCGACGATACTTAATTGGGACCCTGGATCTCTTTAGTTGCTAGTGCGACGATGGGTGTGCTGGATCTCTTTAGCTGCTAGTGCGACGATACTTAAAGGGGACCCTGGATGTCTTAAGCTGCTAGTGCGACAATGGGAGTGCTGGAACTCTTTAGCTGCTAGTGCGACGATTGGGGCGCTGGATCTCATTAGCTGCTAGTGCGACGATACTTAATGGGAACCCTGGATCTATTTAGTTGCTAGTGCGACGATACTTAATGGGGACCCTAGATCTCTTTAGTTCCTAGTGCGACGATGGGGGCGCTGAAACTCTTTAGCTGCTAGTGCGACGATAATTAATGGGGACCCTGGATCTCTTTAGCTGCTAGTGCGACGTTGGGGGCGCTGGATCTGTTTCGCTGCTAGTGCGACGATACTTAATGGGGACCCTGTATCTCTTTAGCTGCTAGTGCGACGATAATTAATGGGGACCCTGGATGTCTGTAGTTGCTTGTGCGATGATGAGGGCGCTGGATCTCTTTAGCTGCTAGTGCGACGATGGGGGCGCTGGATCTCTTTAGCTGCTAGTGCGACGATAATTAATGTGGGCCCTGGATCTCTTTAGCTGCTAGTGCGTCGATGGGGGCGCCGGATCTCATTAGCTTCTACTGCGTCGATACCTTATGGGGACCCTGGATCTCTTTAGTTGCTAGTGCGACGATGGGGGCGCATGATCTCTTTAGCTGCTAGTGCGACGATACTTAATGGGGACCCTGGATCTCTTTAGCTGCTAGTGCGACTATGCTTAACGGGGACCCTGGATCTTTTTAGTTGCTAGTGCGACGATGGGGGCGCTGGATCTCTTTAGCTGCTAGTGCGACGATAATTAATGTGGGCCCTGGATCTCTTTAGCTGCTACTGCGACGATACTTAATGGGGACCCTGGATCTCTTTAGTTCCTAGTGCGACGATACTTAATGGGGACCCTGGATCTCTTTAGCTGCTAGTGCGACGATACTTAATGGGGACCCTGGATCTCTTTAGCTGCTAGTGCGACGATACTTATCGGGGACCTCTGATCTCTTTAGTTTCTAGTGCGACGATGGGGGCGCTGGATCTCTTTAGCTGCTAGTGCGACTATGCTTAACGGGGACCCTGGATCTCTTTAGTTGCTAGTGCGACGATGGGGGCGCTGGATCTCTTTAGCTGCTAGTGCGACAATACTTAGTGGGGACCCTGTATTTCTTTAGTTCCTTGTGCGACGATGGGGGCACTGGATCTAAAATTCAAAATGGCGTCAGCAGATCTCAAGAGAACCATAAGAGTTCATATGGATCCATGGTCCGATTCTACTCAGAAAATTGAATTTTTGTCTTTTTTTTTAAGCAAACTATATTTTTTGTTGAATAGGAAGCAATCAATCAAAACTATTCAATGTAATTAAGTTCCAACTCCACCATTGTAAAGAAGACAAAATTCTCTTTCATGAATATGGTTTGGCTTAACAAATTCCATTATAAGGGTGCTTTCGCCCGCCCCTAAGAAAGCGAGTTGGAACCAAATTACATTTAATAGTTTTTGATTGATTGCTTACTATTCAACAAAAAACGTGGTTTAATTAAAAAAGCTTTAAAATTCAATTTTCTGCTTTTCTGCATAGAATCGGACCATGGATCCATATAAACTTTTTGGTTATATTTGAGATCTCTGTCGCCTTTTTGAATATTTTCCGTGACTTACGGGATACCTTTTCCGCAGTTCAGCCTTAAATGGCATTATCCTGTGTTTTTTAACCTAAAATTAGTAATATGTTCTAAACTATTAAAAAATTCGACTAATGCGATTTTATAAAAGTCAAATCAAACCTTATTCACACTGAATTTATGACCGTCTTCACTTTTTACCGCTCGAGTGTTCATCTTTACACAATTCATTAATATAATTTTGAAATTTATTAAGATTATTTTCATAAAATAAAATGTTAACTAGGGATAGGTTAAAATCAAATGTTAACCTCATTTGATATCCAGATTTCAATTTTCGACGAGAGGAACATGGAGAAAGATGCAGATGATGGTATCCTGACTAAATAAACTTTTTCAAAAAATATATTAATAACTTTATTAATAATGATAAAATTACCACTAATCACTACATAGACGGAACACTGAAATATGAAATTAGCACTGACCAAAGCAATATCAGACGGAATATTGAAGAGCTGAAGACCGATTAGGAATCCGACTTTACCACAATAACAATAAAGGTCTTCATAACAATGAAACACCTTATTCTAAGGAAATGTTTTTTCATAGTTCCCCAAGACGATGAGGGCTGGGCAGAGACCTGGGCAGAGACCCACTGACCAAAGAGCAGAGAGGCCTTCAGGGGAATGGATGTGGGCTCACTACTCCCACTTTTATAACCTACAGGCAGCGCTAACATCAGATACGATTTGTATTGTTCTTTTCACCAATCTTTTTTTTTTTTTTCCAATGATTTATTATTATTTTACTTTAAAAAGTGTTAAGTATGTTGCATATTGCAGAAAGAAAGATAAAATAAAAGATGCACCTCAGGACAAAATAGCCACAAACAATATAGTTTTCATCTATATTGCTGTAAATGATCGAATATATTGCCGGTATTGTGGATTATTTATCATTTATTACCCTTAACTTCTATAGTGTGTTCGTATAAAGGTGATATCCCATTTTCAGCAGATGTGGTATGAAGACTACAAACAATTAAATGCGAAGAGTATTTGATGGCAATTTCCGATGATGCATAGAATTTATCGAAAAATTTGAAATCAATAAAAAAATTCAAGGTCTAGTCCAATCTGCATTTTAGCAAATAGACAAAATGTACAAAATCCACTTTATCTGCTTGAAAGCTGATTGAACTATTGACAAATTTGCGTTAACTGCATGTTTTTATGTTATAATATAAAGAAGTTAGGGATATTTTAAATAAATAAGTCTATTTGATCGTAAGATACCAACGGCTGGGTGTTGCATCTTCATATACTGGGTAGGATACTACTTATTCCAAGAATATTCGGAACTAGCGGTTGCTTACATGTCCCTTTTGAAAGTTTGAACTTGACTTTTTGAGGGTTAAACGATTATCTGCCTAATTTAACCATAAGTAATTTAAGTAAATAAGTAACCAGAAGTAAATTTAACCATAGATTTAATGAGGAAAAAAAAAATATTTACATAAATATATATATATATATATATATATATATATATATATATATATATATATATATATATATATATAATACGGGAAATTTGGTTTAATCGTTCAATTATGCTATTAAAATCTAAATTTAACCCAAAAAGTGCAATACATGAAATTTAATACAACAAAAATCAAAATTGTGCAATTTAGCCCAATATGAGCAAAATATGCAATTTCGTGAATTGGACAGATAGACCATTGGTCGATCATCGAAGATGTCACACGCAAGCGGATAAAATGTAGAATATCATGGAAATCCGGTGTCTGCTCATTCAATAAACATTTCTTTGTCTAAATCCGCGAAATACTTTGGTTCAACTCTTTACAGATCTCTCATATTCACGGAAGACTTCGATGGGAAAAAAGAAAAAGCCAAAAAAATCATTTACAAGATGTTCCCGTATTTTTACAAAAAATCTAAATTAAACCTAAAAAAAAAGCTTTTCCCACGCTGATGTGGATTACAACTTATACAAAGAATTATAGAAAACTTGAAATAATACAAAACTCATCCATGAGAATCATCGATAACTATCCTTGCTATACTATTGTAAAAATAAGCACCATGTTCCAAGTCTTGCAACTTCCCACGATCCAACAATTTGTTTTAACACAAACTTAAACACACTTTAGGAAAACAAAAGCTTCTAAAAATCCATTAATAAAAGAAATCGGCATTAATTACAACAAATCTTCTCTGAAATGTTAAACTCAAAGAAGGACCGAGCATGTGTTGTTTATACTTTTAATTTATATATGTTTTATGTGGGTTTTTAGTTTATTTTTTCCTACTGTTACTACTTGAAATGATGTAAACTAAACCAAAAATTGTTTTCATTACTGTTTAATAACTTTGTAATTGCAAATTTGTTTATAAAACCTGTATTTTTCTTTTCATTTTTATTCAATTATTTACGAATTGGGAATTAAATGGCAAATATATTCAAATATGTAAATTTATTCTGCATGAATTATGTATCTAAGCTTTGATATGTTCGTCTATGAATCAGGGAACGTTATCGCATAGACGCACTACGATATCTCGATATATTACACTGGAATCCTCATATTGTACTACTTATATAATACCACATTATTGATCATTAAGAAATTCTGATATTTCTTTGAAAAAATAAAGAAAATAGTAATCATGGAGTTGAAATGGGAAGTTAAAAAAACAAAATGTATGTATGCTACCCCCCCCCCCCCCCACCCCTCATCTAGACTATTACTTATAACCAGTAACCGTCTTTTTATATTTCATAAATTATCAAATATAGCATAAAATACCAAATGAAAAACCATCAAACATGCAACAAAGATTATTAAGATATGAAGTTGTTTTCTAAGTAATATTATGATAAGAATGTGTTAACAGTAAAATAAATAATAGTATATAACAAATAACATGCTCTGAATATTTTTAAAAAATCTGGTGCTGAGCTGGCACTACACAACTTTCACTTACCACCCTACGCTGAGTATAAATTAATTTCTGCACAAGTAGAGCTGGTGAAATTTTAACAGTGTTCATGGAAATTTCATTTAGTTTCCACAGAATAATTGAAAAGTAGAAATGATTAATTACAACAATGACTTAAGGTTATACGTTTTTCCTCAATCTCCATTTCCTTTTACAACTTTATATGTCAGATATTATTTTTTCTAAAATATTTAGCTTTTCAAGGGCATATTATACATCTATATTTTTTCCGGAAATATGTTTTTAACCTGAAAAACTATTTCTCCTTCATTTAATTATCAAATTCTTTCATAGTTCATGTTTATATAGTTTATATTACAACTAACAATGAGAAAAATAGAATGGGATGAAAACAAATATATTATAGGAATTTTAGTCCCCTTAGAATAATAAAAAGTTACAGAATTAGTACCATTTGTCTAGCATGCAATGATAATAATCATACAATAAAATTATAAAAATTATAAAAAAAGACAAGATAATTTCAGATATTTAAATCACAATTAGATTTCTATGCACACCTATTTACACTAACAAACAATGAAGTAATAAACAAATACCATGAACATACATATGACTAGGTTATATGGGTCATGTGGGTTAATCCTTACATAAACGGGGAAGATCGATTGTTAAGGGGGTGGAGAAATGATTGACGCTTAAAAGAAGTTAAGGACGAGGTTTTGCGAATGAAGATGGGCAAGGACATCCAAAATGAGGTACCACGAATGGTAAAGGATGGAAGCAGTTCGATGAGAGGGTATACAGAAGTTTGTAGGTTGGGATCTGGTGTTTAAAGGGTGGAGAGAGGAACACGGGGTGAATTAATTAAGAATGTAAGGAGGCTTTTTGTTTCTAAAGGATCGGAAAAGATAGACACTTAGGAGGTATTGCTGTCAGAAAACAGGACTCGACATACCAACTGAATACATGGGAGCGTCTGAGGATTCCGAAGATGAATCTAATGAAGCAAATCATTAGTCTCATCCCATACCTACCAGATAGTCCAACATACACTAGCTAGCCATTGCTAAAATGGAGGAAAATGAGGGAGGAGACTAGGAGCTGACGGGGTTTCAGGAGGCATAGAATCACGAAATCTAAGGAACTGTTTAAGAATAGCTATGGACTCTCGGATGGTTTCGGAAATATGGTTATTCCAGGACAGGTGTTTATCAAAAATTACTTCAAGGTTTCTGACAATGATATGGAAATGAATAAGTAGGCAATGAAGGTAGAGTAAGGGATAATAAGGAACGAAACTGAGAAGGTGCTAGAACTGATGAGGATGCCCTGGTTTTTCCACATTCAGCCTCAAATCATTGCGAACTGCCCATGCGTTATACAATCTATGCAATCTATATCTTATTGTAGCTTTTGGGATAGCCTCAAGCATCTCGGTAGGATGAAAGGATTGGTAAATTTGGATGTGATCAGCATATAAGTGATATTGTGAATGGAATCGGCGAGATCGTTGATATAGAGAAAGAAAAGGATTAGTGAGAGTGAGGACCCCTGAGGAACACCACATGTTAGTAGGAGGTGGGAGGAAGGTGGTATATTGAAAATATAATTGTTTGGGAGCGAAGAGGCAGAAGGAAACAAACCACTTTTAGACTCTATTTGGTAAAGAAAGGTTTTGGAGTTTGGAAAGGAGGATGTCATGATTAACTGAAAATGAGTCGGAGGCTTTTGAAAAGTCGAGGAGAACAAGAATAATGATTTTCTATTGGTCTTTGGAGGATTGGAGATCTTGGATAATTTTCAACAAAGCAGATTACGTGGAATACTGGGATTGAAAACCAGAATGGAGAGGGTTCAAGAGAACCCTTTGCTCGAGGAAGTTGTTAAGCTTTGAGTGGACTATTCTTTCGAGAGGTTTTGATAAGATGGAGAGAATAGAGATAGGTCTGCTTGAAAACTATGGAGGAAACAGGAACATTATTCAACGAACGGACTATGATCTTTTTCCAACCTATTGGGAAAATGGAATGTTTAAGAGAAAAATTATTAATATGTAAAAGGAAGAGAAAATGGCAGGAAGACACAGTATGATGATTTTCATAGGAATTTGATCTGGGCCAAAGTCATTAGTTCTGGACTTGAAAACAGAGGAGGTTAAATCTTCAGGGAAAATATTAGTAAAACAGAAATTTTCAGCATGAAATGAAATTTGCGGACAGCAGGGTGGAGGAGAGTGCGATACAGGAAGAGGATCGGCAAAATAGGAATTTAGTTCGTCAGGAGCAACCGGGTAATAAGAACAGGCTTCCGTGTCCACAACGGATAGATTTTTAAGGAGTTTCCATCTGGACTTAGGATCGGGTGCTTGTGATAAGGAATAGTGAAAATATTGTGTCTTGGCACGACGCACAATGGGTTGTCCAGCACAATCTAGCGGGACAAAAGTAAAAAAATTGATGGAAGATATTTGTTATTTAATTTTATTTTAAAGTGAGACTAGGGTTCAGGGAAATTAAAAATAACCGTATTAGCCGAATGCAAAGCCATCAAACCAAGATAAACAAATAGAGTCGATGCCTAATTCCTTTAGGTCGTCTTAACTCTAGTATATCTTTGTCATTGCCAGTATCAACAGCTAATAAATTCATCAAATTTAGATTTAGATTTATTCTAAAATATGGATTCAAACCCTGAATGTAGGCGGTTTTAAAATGTTATAACTGAATTCATAAAAAGTTCCCTCATAAGAAGATCCCTCTCCTTCCTGTTTTTGAAACTCTAGGCTTCATGCTTGGAACTTGGAACTAAACCCCTCCTGGGCTACAGATACTCTACTTTCCAAATAACCTCTCCTTTTAATTAAGCTTTAATTTCGTTTTAATGAAGTTGAGGTATTGGTCTAGAATTGGCTACTGATTCACCAAAAAATGTAATGTGTAATTAGGTTTCCCCGACAAAGTAGTATTTTGAAAACGAAATTTCTTAAATTTACTTAGTTTCTAGTCAATAAAATAATACGAAAAGATTTCTGTAACTAACCAAAACAATTCTGAAATCAAATATGAAATGATAAAATAAAAATAGACCTTGACAAATTAAAATGAATAATGCTTAAATATTAAAAAGAAGAAAATAATTTTACTACAACACTAATAATAGAAATCAAATCATAATAATACAAAACATCCTTAAAATAAAAATATCCTTATAAGATTTCAAAAATGCCGAGGACTCTACATTTCCTTTACCTCTTTAAAAGAGCGTCTGTCGCTATTTTATTATCTTGCTCATAATACTTTTATTTTAATTATGTTTTCATTTCATATTTAATTTCGGAATTGTTATGATTAATTTATAGATTTTTTTGTTGTAGAAAGTTTTGTTTTACGAAAAAGCTTTATTTTTTCTGTATTTCCGTTTTATTTTATTGACTAGAAACAAAGTTAATTTAATAAATT
The DNA here is from genome assembly GCA_948150685.1 of Rhaphigaster nebulosa. Taxonomy (NCBI): domain Eukaryota; kingdom Metazoa; phylum Arthropoda; class Insecta; order Hemiptera; family Pentatomidae; genus Rhaphigaster; species Rhaphigaster nebulosa. The sequence continues at coordinate 178,255,878 of OX411307.1, forward strand.
TCATTCTGAAAACAATTTTTTGTCGAGGAGAATTAATTACGCATTTTTTGGCGAATCAGGGGCCGATTCTAAATCAATCCTATAAGAAACCTCATTTTCATTTATAAGAAATTAAATTTTAATAAATGGAAAACTGTTCGCTATTGCCCCCTCCCCTCTCCCCTCGAAAGCCCCATTTACAATTGATTTAATTAAGCCAATCTACACATCTTTAAGGGAATTTTCTCAATGATGGTACCATTAGAACTTAATTACCTTGAATAGTTTTTTAGTGATCGCTCTCTGTTAAAAAAAAAACCTGACTTAAAAAACAAAACTCAAAACTTAATTTTCACGCTTTTCTTTGTGGAACCAGACCATAATCCATTATACTTTTTTGTAACTCTTGAGTTGAAAAATCGGCCCCTAAAGTTTCTTGGGATTTATCTAGTACACTTTGTAAGTGAAATTTAAAATAGTAATTGAACAGCAGCCCTCTCAGTTCGCCTTTCCATTAGCTCAGCATTAGCCCGCTATCGCCAGAGTTCATTTAACAGATTTTCTCCAAAATTCTCCTAGTGATCCGCCTCTCAAATCTTACCAGAGTCTGTTACAGGGTTCTGGTTATAGTCCAGCATTCCGCAGTATATGTGAGTAGCGGCCATACTAGTTTCTTATATAGTCGGATCTTTATAGCTAAAAATACTAGTCTACTCTAAAAATGATCTGTCCATAGCCTCTTGGCGAAGACAATCCTTCAATGAATTTCCTGGGCATGGTTATTTTGGGAATTGACCTGAGACCGCAAATAGATAAATTCCTCCACTCGTTGAAAGGCATAAACAATCTTGTAGTCGATATTTACAGATAGTGAAACATCGGTGGACTGTAACTGCCAAAGTTTAACTGTTCGGAATATAGGATATGTGACCAGTATTAAAATACCAATATTTTATCGTGTAATGAATGATTTGTCTCCTAATAAGCCAGGTAAGGAACATTCGAAAGGAAAGGGAATCCAGAAGAATGGTAGGTAATTATTGATTTGTCAACGACTACTGTTCTTAAAAGCTTCAACCATAGTCTAAAACTTCAATTTTCTTCTTGCCGAAAATTTCATCTGAGGATTCATATAGATCGCAGACTATAACGGGATATTATAGACAGAAATCCACTCTCCTATCAATTAAATCTTTAAGTTAAAACATAACATTTTTCGCATCTATTTTCCTTTTTGTCCACTTGTGAAGTGATTCTCACTTGAAATTAGTTGTAAATTTTTTTTCTTAATACTTTACATGGATCCGAAAGCGCCGTATGCAATTTTAATCTGATTTCAAGTCATCCAAATGGTTCAGGCATATATTATATATTCCAGCCTGGTATTAGTGAGTAGTTTCTTATTTCTTATCGAATTTTGTAAAGCAAAACAAAAAAAAAACAAAAAAAATCAGCTATTAAAAGAAATAATATGATTTAAGGGACGTGTGTAGTTGGAGCAGGTTCAAGTGCACAACATTTCCATTAAAGTGTTAAATCGTGTTAAGGGACAGAATGACATCTCCGAGCTCAGATGGATTGAAGCCTTCCCCTCTCTCATACTTTCACCTCACTCCAACAAATGGATACCAGCGTTTCTGTATCGTTCCAAATTATCTCTCGCTCCCCTCCCGTTTCGTTTAAAATGAACATCTTGTTTCTGTATAACTTTCATTTATGGGATTTTGGGTTAATGGTAAATATATTCACAGAATCACTCACTCCGAATTATACAATCGGATAAGTATCTTTCATTTCTGGATCGACTGGATTGTGTTTTGTCCCCATAAATGAAACAGTGGTTGAAAATAACGTATTACTATTAGAATTCTAGGAGGAGGAGGAGGGAGGGCTGAAAAGGATATAAACTCGAAGAGGAACGAAGTCAGTAGGTTTGTGAGGCCAGTGGAATTTTTGGGAAGAGGGATGTTGGGAATATAGTGTTTGGGTGCTCGGGGCAGGAATTATCTGTAAATAGAGGGATATGTAGTCCTTTGGAACTAAATTTATAGGGCATCGATTGCAATAATAAATTATATGACCATTTTCTAGTTTTAAATAGGGAATCACATTGCAGAAATTATCATAACTCTGGTATGTAAGAGCATGTGATTGAATGTCTTGGAGTGATGTGCTGTCTCTGGTTGATGCGTCTTTCTGGATGGTTGATGTGAGATATGCTGTATTTGATCTTCATGGATGCGATTTTTTGGTGAATGTCCTGATGATGCCTGAATTGGAGAAAACTTGACTGGTTAGTTGTTTGCCGGTATTTAAGAGACTTGAGGCTTTGTGTTTTGGAATCTTCCAATTATTTTCTAGCAATTAATTTATGTCTCTATTTGAGTTTTGGGTCTTTTATATTTTAAAATAAAACAAAAAAAGAATGAAGGACTAAATAATTAAATGTTATTTATTACGTTTTTACTTATGGGAGAATGATTGTAACTCATTTCCGGATTCTCCATTTTATATGTTTTACAATAGTTTAAACAAAATTTACAGAGGACCGATATATGAGTAATAATTATTATGCTAAATTAATCAGTCAGAGTAATTATTATAGAATAGTAATAATTATTATGTTAAATCAATCAGTCAATCTTTAGCTAATTCCTTGTTCTCCTATCCGTCACACCCGTATTTCTGACATCTGGTTAGAACTTCACATCTCTGGTTCTTCTCTAAAAATTCTTTCGTCATCCCAGCACCCTCGTCTACCCATCAAATCCTTTACTCCCAAAATGGTATCTTATAGTAGTTTGGATCTCATTTCCTATGAATCCCTTCGTCCCGATCTAGATAATATTCATTGGGATATCTTATATGCCTATAATTCCATTTAACCCTTGGTTTACACTCTCACCTTCAATCTGCAATCCATATAAGGCATCCATGCTCCTATAAAACTCCGAACCTTACGCCATCCAACTGCGCCTTGCCTGAACCCCGAAGTATAGGACATGATAAAAAGGAGAGAAGCGAATTGCGTCGCACTCGTCTGCTAGTAGACTATGCATGTTACGAACAACTTCACGATGGAACGTGTACAACAATGAGGGGCCCGATATATACTATATCACTGGGAGCCCTTTTCTTGAACGCCAAAATTTAGTTCGTAAAAAATATTTGCGTATTTAAATAAATTAGACCATCTTACGATAACAAAATGGATCTAGTATCAAATAGAATCTCTGATGGGGCAATAGTATTAGTGTGCTAGTACGTATTGATTAATTGGCTCAGATCTCGTATTATGACAGTGCATTAGCTTATCTGGGGCCTGGAGCTCCAGCGTTGCCAATTCCTTCACCTTTTCGCCGTCGTGAATTTCTGTGAATGCTCGCACCATTTCCGTCCAGGATGGTGAGCTTGTCAGCTGTCGATAGCGAATGCTATGCATTTTCAGACAATAACGAAAGCTATATGCTGTCTGCTCGATGCATCCGTCTGTCTGAGCTGGTAGCTAGCTAATTACCAAAGAATGGGGGCGTCTGGGAATGATAACCAGGTAAAGGAGGGGCTAATCCTTGCCCGAAGCACTAGGGGACGTCTTGATGCCGCGTCTTTGACATTGTGCGGCTGACGTGGCTACGAAGAATAAATGAAAATGAAACCTGGAGACCCTAAAATGTATATAACAAAACATATGCGAAAAAATAATGCGAGTTAATGGAATTCCAGGATATGTTAATCCGACAGGACCCAATTCGCAGTACGACGAGATAAATCATTCTACATCCAATTCGTCCTCTCCAATGCTCCCGATTCCAAATCTAAATGGACAATACTCCGAAAATTATCCTTACCTACAGAATCTAGTAACCTCCAGTTCTTTCTCAGTCACGCCAGACGATATCAACAACCATTTCGTCTCCTTTACTCCTAATTCCTCAACCACTGCCGATGTTAAACATCTCAGCTTTAACCCATACAATTTCTTTTTCTCCCATGTTTCAGACGACGAATTACTAACAACCATTCTAAAATCTCACACCAATGACAATGGGCCTCTTTAAAATTAATACTAGGTCGTTAGAAAAGTATTTGTGCATAACCATCTGAACCAAAACACTGCCATGTTGCGATGCACAACAGTTTCACCTTCCACTGCAAACATTTCCTTAGCTGCTTCCCTTGCACCTTGTACTATCTTCCAGTAGTACCTTAGAATACCACGAATGATAATTTTTTCTTGTGAAATTTTTGGTGAAATTTATAAAACGGTACGACAGGAAGAGACAGTTGGTATACATAGTTAAATAAAGGAATAGTCAAAGTAAACAATAATATATGCATTGTTCACATCATAGTTGAATAAGGATTAAAATGGATACTTTAATGCCAGTGATGGATTAATGCACTAAGACTTCTGTAACGACCTAGTAAAATCCTGTCTTCCGGCTATTATTCCTGTACTCTATCATATCTACAATTTTTCCTTGCAAAACTCCGTATTTCCTACTCCTTGAAAAACCGCTTTAGTGCAACAATAAAATAAAAGTTCAAATCCTTCCTCACCGCATGACTTCCGTCCTACTTCTCTCTTCTCTAACCTTTCAAAACCACCGGAATGCCTTGTACAAACCCAGCTTTCAAACTTCCCAAAAGAACGTTCCCTATAAACGTGTCATGAATTGCTCATTACAATTTGTTGTTGGGATCACTAGAAATACGCGTGTGACCCAATATTACTTCGAGGTAAAGCGGCTCTACCCTTCCTACTGTTGTCGGTATTTCCTTTCATCCTTCCTGTATCAGTTGATCAGACTCCTACCCGACGGACTGTTGCGTTTGGCAAGTCCTTTCTAATCAAAGCTGTACAGAGTACTCTGGAACTCTACACCTTCTGACATCCGTCAAGCACCAATAGCCACCTTGTTCGAATCCCTCCTCTTCGATCACCTTCTCCTCGTTCAATCAGTATATTCAGTGCATTGCACCTATGACATAAACTTAATATTTTTTCATTAATAGTAGTTTCTCTTTTCTTTGTTTCGTTTTTTATTTATATCTTTCTGTTGTTTTTCTTTTAATTTATTTATTTGATTTTTTTTTTATTTGCTGAGATTACAATCAAGCTGGTAATAAGCTTTTTAGCGATTTAGTTCTAACATGCTTACAAAAAAACAAAACAAATATATATAATATTGTTTTAATTTTCTCTCAACTTCAAACTGTAACAATTTGGCTAACTATATCTTTAAACAAGCTCATGAGGCTTTCGTCGTTTTAATCTTCTAACTAGTTGAGGAGATGGACGGCCTCAGCATTGGTGTACCCTTGTAGTCGCTCTTCATGTGACAGAGCGGTTTTTTTAATTTCTTGCTGAACTGTACCTATATGAAGATCTCGATAAAGATCATCATTCCTGATGCACCTGACAATTCTCATAATAATTTTATTTTGAAACCTTTGTATAATTTGTCTGTTGGAATCTCTCTTGCATCGCCACAGTTGGATTCCATACGTCCAAATAGGCTTCTGGACTCGATTGTACAGAAAAAGTTTGTTTTCTACAGATAGATTGGATTGTCTACCTAAAAGCCAATATATTTTTTAATACCTCAGATTTAGCTGTATTAATTTTGTTTTTAATCAGCCTACGACACAGTAGATCACGCAAAGCTATACGAAGCATTAACCCATTTCGGAATCCCCAGAAAGCTTATAAGATTGATAAGGATAACGATGGAAGACATTGTTTGTGTTGTGAAAATTCGGGACAACATCTCAGAAGAATTTTCAACAAAAAGGGGAGTGAGACAGGGTGATGCTTTAGCGTGCCTCCTCTTCCTAATAGTACTGGAAAATGCTGTATATCGTGTAATGCCGATTTAATGAAGATTTGAAGTGGCTTTACCCTTTCTACTTCAGTACTTCCTGGTATCCTTCCTCTACCAAGAGTTGAAGTGGCTTTACCCTTTCTACTTCATTACTTCCTGGTATCCTTCCTCTACCAAGAGTTGAAGTGGCTTTACCCTTTCTACTTCAGTACTTCCTGGTATCCTTCCTCTACCAAGAGTTGAAGTGGCTTTACCCTTTCTACTTCAGTACTTCCTGGTATCCTTCCTCTACCAAGAGTTGAAGTGGCTTTACCCTTTCTACTTCAGTACTTCCTGGTATCCTTCCTCTACCAAGAGTTGAAGTGGCTTTACCCTTTCTACTTCAGTACTTCCTGGTATCCTTCCTCTACCAAGAGTTGAAGTGGCTTTACCCTTTCTACTTCAGTACTTCCTGGTATCCTTCCTCTACCAAGAGTTGAAGTGGCTTTACCCTTTCTACTTCAGTACTTCCTGGTATCCTTCCTCTACCAAGAGTTGAAGTGGCTTTACCCTTTCTACTTCAGTACTTCCTGGTATCCTTCCTCTACCAACTTCTCCAATTTCTCCGTCCATCATACATCTCCGATTTCCTTAAATTCGAATACTCTGTTCATTCCCGTAACACCCGTTCTCGGCTTTCAGATCTATATTCAATACCACATCGAACCGCAGCTTTTGACATATTTTTTCTTGTCCGATCCTCGTCCCTATGGAATTCTATTACTTCTTCCATTCGGCGTTCCAATACTCTCCGACCTTCAGATACCGCTAATTCTATCATTTCCTTGCGCTATTGGACGTGGATTCATCACTCCAATATACGAGGCTTACAAAAGTGGGGGTTTCTTCCATCGTTACCTGGGTCCAATTCCCAACAAATTGTAAGTAGATGCTCTGATTTACAATAAAAAATTGTAAATAGATTGATAGGTAGAAACGATTACTGATTTTTGACTCCTGTTTCTTACACAATTAGTACAAAATTGTTGCATTTGTTTATTACACATTTAAAGATATTGTAAATGGATGTTTCTTTATTTCATCAAAATTTGTATAAATGAACATATTCATTATTTGTCCCCTTTTTTATCTTTTATTATTACTAATGTTTCATTTTTTTTTTCAATTTATTAATATTAGAAGTTGCCTCAATTGATTTTTATTTATCATGTTTATTTGTTAATTCTGTAGTTCTAGTCAATTTATTCTTACGCAAAAAACCCCTCATATCATTTCTTGTATTGTTATTCTAAAGGGCAGCGAAATAAATTAAGAATGTATTATTATTATTATTATTATTATTATCGAACTTGAAACTAATAGTACTAAGGAATAGTGCTGGAACCAGGCTTTTATGAAGAGGGGAATTAAAAGAGCTCGACTGACGCCAATCAGCATATTTCCATTCATTAATAACATTATAAATTAATTATAATATTATGGTACATCTAAATAAATAAATAAATATATATATATATATATATATATATATATATATATATATATATATATATATATATATATATATATATATATACATATTCAAATTTAATAAATGTTACCTCAAAAAAATTACATTTCACCTCTAACAACCACATCTTTAATTTTTGTTTTGTACACTAACTACTGGCCGTAGGTATATCCATCGTAACAACGGAATATATTTTTTATTTCTAGGCAGTTGATTAAAAATATTAAGCTAGATATTTAGGAAAATCATTTCAATATTGTTTTCTTCTGAACTGAGTAGGATACATATAGAGAATTGGGAATTTATAGGATGGTATGTGAGATGATTACTGGATCCCAATCAGGATAAGCACCAACTTCAACTTAATTGCGATTCAAGTACCATTAAATAGCCACCAATCAATAGTTGTCTCAGCTGGGTTTTACTCACGCAGAATCAAGAGCAGTTTCACTCATTATCATCAAAATCAACCATCCTCATCTCAAGGCTATAAGAATTGTCTTCCTTATCTTAATTAATTCATAAATTCCTATCAATATGTGAAGAACATGCGGTGAATTTGTTAATGTTATTGATCCACTTCTCCCATCCTATGATGATTAACATCCATACCAATAAACAAAATTATACCTGTTTACTTAAGTACTGGTTACTGTTTACCAGAGCTATTGGACGTGGATTCATCACTCCATTATACGAGGCTTACAAAAGTGGGGGTTTCTTCCATCGTTACCTGGGTCCAGTGGCAAAATCTCAACCGACGTTGATAGTCGGGAGGAGGGAGGGCTTGATTTAAAGATATGTGGCAGAGTATCATTAAGTTTTCTTTTAGTATTCGGTAGAGGGTTGCCGCGCTCAATTGTGTGTTTCTGGTTATTTCACTAATACTCCTATGGAGGTATGCTTCAACAGTGGCTAGGAGGTATATAATATTTGTTTCGTTACAGGATGGGTAATGGATGGTGCACCTCGCTTGAAATATTTATAGTCGGTCAATCGCCCTCGCTCTTCGAACTAGTCGCGGAATAGTAACACGCGAAAGGGGCTCTTGACCCGGAAACCTTTCGGAATAAACTCTGGCGGCTTCGGAACTGTTCATGTGACTCTCTCCGAATACTGGTAACATGTCCACAAATTCTGAGTAATCGACCATGTTTTTAAGAAAATGTAACTCCTTGTTTATAGATTGAACACTAGTGGCTTCTTCCTTTACAGATTACAAATAGCAATAGTACTATCTGTAGGGATTAGGGAAATAAAGTAAAGCCCTCAAATTATTACAATCACTTAATACTCCATTAATTCCCCCACACAGGCAGCAGGTTGCCGAAGCATTATAGGTAAATTATTAATAATGGTTTTGGTTATGTAAGTCTGTCACAATAATTCTTTCTGAAGATAAATGACGATATGTTTGAAAAAGTATAATTTTTTACGGTTTTTGATAATTTGGTTGAAAGGGTGCGGACAATAGATCAAACGAAAAGAGTAAAATCGTAAAATGACAGACGTTTGATGTCTAAGCAAAATTACAGGTTTGATGTTCAAACCTCATCATCTCGGTTAATACTTAGAATTTTTAGTAGGGCCCCATTTTTAAGATAATAATAATCTGCAATATTTATCGAGGTATTTTTGATACCATGCTTCTTTCTGATGCTGTTAAAGATTAGTCTGCAAAAGTGTGCCTTATTGCGGTTCTTGGAAATATACATTTTCAGGACGCGTCGGATCGGAAAAATCACAACATACGAAATCGTTTTAAAATTAGATTTTCGATGAGAATCCTTCATCAAAAATATCGTTTTCAACCAAAATTCTAGAATTAAATGCACTGATCAGTTGAAATCCGAATGATGGTATAGAAGGATCAATCTAACTAGGGATTGATAAATGATTTGCCACTTCTATAAATTTGTTTTAATTGAAAACTAGTTTCGAATGTTATACATTCATCTTCAGTTCTAAAAACACACAAAAAAATCAAAAATAAGCTATTCAAAATATAGTTTGGTATTATTATACAAATTAAATTAGATGTAATATAAATTAATTTATTAAGTATTAAAACATTTATGAATTATGAATTCAATTAAGACAAGAAATCCAATACCGATGTATTAATTTAACTCCTGAGTCTTTGGTGAATTTATGTTTTTTTTCATTTAAATTCATTAAATGAATTTTTCATTAAACTTTGCAATTCATTTAAATGAAAAAAACCCATAAACTCATCAAAGACTCAGGAGTTAAATTAATACATCACGTTGAAAAGTGGTAAGCAGGGAATATGAAATACCCGGTGTATTGTTTTTTAATATTTGTATTGGGTACCTCAAGGCGGTCTCGTGCACACCACCTCTACGCAGAGGTAAAGTGGCAATTGGCCTGCGCCCTTACAATATTTTACAACATTTCCTCGGATCCTTCGTATACCAAAGCATCAATCTCTAGCACTCTTCCTACATCTACAATCTCCTGAGATTCAAATTCTCAGTTCACTCACAGGAAACAAGATCCCGTCCTTCTGACCTCTATACGCCTTTTCATAGAACTAAAACATTTGAACACTCCTTTCTCGCCCATTCCTCTATCCTCTAGAATTCCCTTAGGTCAAATATCCGCCATACTTCTTTCCTATTTTCATTAAAATTCCTCATTTTTCAACACTTCCTCACTTCCCAAATGTTCCTGTAACGCTTGCTAATTTGAGAATTTCCCATCAACAATACGCACTTCTTCTAAAGCACTAATTGCTTTAAAAGTTAATGCGGTACTTATGGGCTAGCTAGACGCCATTGTGAAACACTGTTTCATCTAATTATTTCACACAAAACTCTTACCTGGTAGTCATTCCAAGTTGATTTCCGGTGGCCAACTGTTTTTAATAGCCTCGAAAATGACAGTGAATGGATTCTTGCATCCAATTGATTTCTGCCACATAAATTCCGCAACATAAGACTCCAGGTGGTGTCGTGCTGTATCGCGGTGTTTCTTATTTCAACCTTTTAAGGAATCCCATATTCTTTCTATATTTTGAATGTGCACACCTGTTTCGGGGTTTAAGAAATCGTATTTATGATTAACCCGATAGTGTTTGAATCCCACTTCTTCTAATTCTGCACAGAAGTACGCACGCCATGAATCCGAGTGTAATGATGTACAGTTCTTCGTTGATGTAGAATGATGTACCATTCCGTACTGTACGTGTTTGGTGATAGTTCACCTACATTATGGTATTAAACGAGCGGTCGGGAACTTGTACAACGAAAGTTTCATTTGTTTCCCGGCAAATACCTCCAAACACCTATTGCTGGGGGGAACACTGCCGGTGTTGTTTTTTCTACGATACCATGTTCCGGTAAAAACAAAACCGCGTCTTGTTCACAAGACGGTAAATTGAAAATGTTATACACAGTTGGAGCAAGCGTCATGTTTACTGTTTTGAACGACAAAACCGAATAAGTATGCTGATGAGCTGTTAATCCCTTAATTGTTAAGATAAGATAGCGAAACATGGAAAACAACTACGAAAATGATATTGGCGTCTAGCTAACCCATAAGTACCGTTAATGTTTTACTTCATCAAGGCTGTCATCATACATGTACATATATAGTATCGCTATGAGGATAATGTGGTAAAATTTTAAGAATTTCGAAATTTAAACAGGAAGTTGATAAATTCTCCAATGAGACAAACAAAGCTCTACAAAGTTTAAAGTTTAGTACCAATCAATGTTTCTCTTATGAAAACCTAATTTACATTTTCGTTATTTAAGTTTGTTTACATTTTCGTCACCAAAGAAATAAAAATTAGTAGTTCATAATACATATATAAAATGGGTACTTACCGATCCCTTTTAGTCAGATGAATTTCAGCTGACTTGTAAATATTACTATTTTTTAAAAAAAATGAACAATTGTTGCCCAAGCGAGTTTCTGTTTCAACTCGATCGTTTGGCGCTTTGTTTGTCTGTATGTTAAGCGATTACGACCTACGCGTCGTTCGGTTTTCTTCAAATTTGACACAAATGTTCCTTGAGGTCAAAAACTTCAAATTTTCACAATTTGTTTTCCATTCAAGTACCAAATTCACAATACTAAACACGTACAAGAATAACAATCATTATTCCTAACAAACTTCCCTTGTCATCACAAAATCTCTCATGAGGTTTTCCTCAGGGTTCCTCCCTCTCATCAACCTTGTTTTTTATTTACATAAATGGCATACCGAACGATATCCACTATTCTCAACACCATTTATATACTGAAGACCTAAAAATATATATATCTTACTACCCTTCTGACCTGCTTGAAGCCATTTCGTAAGCTTAAGGATGGCAGTAACCGTATTTAACACTGAGCTTCGGAGAATAAGTTGCACCTAAATCCAGAAAATCTAGGCAATCCTCATCGATTCAAAACCCTCCCAATTATCCATTGCTTTACTTCAACAACTTTCCTATCCAGTTACAGAACTCTGTAAAATAGCTTGGAGTTCCTATTGACCAATATCTAACTTGGAACAACCATATTTCCCAAATCATCCGAGAATCCATCTCAATCGTCAAACAGCTCTTAATATTTTGAGATTCATTTCCCCGATATACCAATTTTACCCATTCTTCTGATATCCTCTCTCATTCTTCCTCATTTTGATTACGTATGCTTAGAGTATGAAAGACTATTGGAGGAAATAAAGATGAGACTAACAAGATTAATGAATCGCTTCAAAAGATTCATTTTCGTGGTTGCTACACGCTCTCACATCTCTCACTGGTAATCCGAGCAAGGGTGGCTTTATCCTAATTTCCGACGACTATAACTTCTTGGTGTCTTCTTATTCCAACCATTAAGAACCAAAAAACCTTTCTAGATTCTTATTTTCCAAGCCTTCGTTCTTGCATCCGCCTCTTAAGATCTCAACTTACCAATTTGTATATCCCAACTCATAGAACTAGTTTCTTTGAAAAATCCTTTATTATACCTGCACCATTTATTTCTCCTCCTTCACGATGATCAATCGACCGCATTTTTGTAAAGAATAAATGCCTATAGATGTCCATCTGTTTGATTGTTCCTATATTTGTTCCTAGTTTAAGTTTTTTCAATAATTTTCAATTCTCTTTTCTTTGTGTTACGGTAATAATAATAATTTATTTATTTGTTTCTGGGGCTATCTCCATACAAACAGAGTTGGCCATTACGGTAAATGCATTTATTAGAGTAGATACTAATATACAAACAATGGTATTAACCTACAAGGCGATGTTACTGGGTCTGAGAGACATTATTTGTTTACTTTTATAGACGGCAGCGATCTTTGATCGCTAATAACACTAACTGGTCACAAGGTATATAAAAATTGTGTTTGTTTTAGATGGTTAGTTTAAAGTCTTAAATCTTATACTTCTTACTTTTGATGTATTCTTGTATTTTGAAACATTCTTTGTATAGGTAATGTTTTGTTTATGTTTATTCTCTATTTTAATTATTTTATTTTATTAAAAACTATTCCTTTTCTTTGTTTACAATAAAATTACGCTGAAATAATCTTACATACATATCATCCGTTTAATGTATTATGCAATTATTATTTTACTTATTTTTCTGGAAAAGGTATATGCAGAAAAAACCCGAAAAACTTCTAAAAAGGAAACCAACATTTTATTTTACTTAAAAATTGTTTAATACTTTAATTTTTTAGAGCAAAACAGATAATACAAAATGAAATTTAATAACTATAAACTATTAGAGAAAAACGAAGAATGAATCAAAGGGAAATTCTTGGAATCATAATATAAACTTTTGATGAAAGATAGCACTAAACAGTATCTTTATGATTTATAAGATTAATCTAGTCTAATTTCAAAAGTTTATCGTTGGTTCAAAATGAATATTATTTACTTTAGTTGACTAGAGTTTCATTCAATTTTTAAAAAGTTTTGCTCTGTCAGTTTCGCTCATACTTTGAAGAATAATAAATTTGGAAGAAGCAAATATTTTATCTAAATTATTTCAAACAAAACAATTTCCTTGTCGCTATATTTGATTACACCAATATTAGTTCCTTTTCACACTTGTGCTTTCTTTTCACACTTTTTGGAGTATCTTAGTCACACGTTTTTTTGGATGTTCGCCCTTGGCTTTCTGCTTTCTTTAAATAAACATAAATAACAATGCTGTTTCTTATTAATTTTGAAACTAAATGTGTCAGAGGTGGATGGAGCGTTTTAAATTCACTAATTCATATAGTAATTTCAATAATTTATTCGCAAAATCTTGTTCATTTGTGTGTATAATTATTTTACTGTTATCAGCCATCTAGGAAATTAAATAATTTTCAAAAGTATTAATTAGTCGAAATAAAGAAATAATAAATAAAATAAATTTATCGTTTACAATCTAGGTTGAAATAATTTAAAAAATCACACAACCATCCAAAGAATACGTGGCTTTCCACCAGACTTTCAATGAGAGGAAAACACCCCGCCATGACAGATGACAGAGTCTGACGGACTCACTACAACCCTAGCTCAGCGCCCAATCTCTTGCTAAACTATTCGAAGAACAACTAATAACAATTTGCAAAACCAGCGTTGGAATCTTAAGGGCACAGTGATGCCGATATAAGAAAAATAAGTATGCCAATGGGTTCCACAGACCCACCTGTCACCTTATGGGTTAGATAAACAATCATTAATATAAATTGACAATGATAATGAATTTGGACATGTTATTTATATATTTCACAAATAAAACATCAAAAAATCATCATTAAAAAAAAATGATTATTATTGCATTATAATTGCATGATAATAGTTATTCTCTTAAGATACTAATCTTTAACTTAACATTCGGTTAAAACTGCACATCATTTGACAAAAAACAGGCACTCAGATCTAGGTTTGAGGTTTTGGGGTAATATATACGATTAACAATTTAACATCCATTTCTAGGATTTTAGGCTACTAGGCTGCTAGGATTTTATATAAATAATTTGGGCTAATGTTATTCAATTTGGGCATATATCGAGTTCTATTGTCCTAGTTAGTATGCGGGGCAGCTTGATAAAAAATTACAGCAATCTTCCAATGCCGTTTCATCACAATCAGGACATGGCTTCTGAGGGTCCAAAGTATATTTTTCTGAATATTTATCGAAATGTCACAGTTGAACTATAATTTTCGGATAAGCCGTATGAATGTTGTACATCAAGTAACTCTGTGGCAAGTCCGCTCTAATAAAAATTCTTATCGTAGCAGGGGTTATAGGTCGATTACTGGAGTAACGAGAGATTTTTCCCCTGGTGACGTCCTTGTTCCATATCGTTGTGATATAAAAGTTATTATGAGTAAAAAAAAGCACAATCATTATTTTTGTATCCCTTAATTAATAACTGATGGTGACATGTTCTAAACCGATGGTGGCATATTTAATGAACCATAACTCACCATAAGATATGAAAATAAATGATAAATACAAAATTTGTTCTTCAGCTCATGCACAACAGAAAATAATCTATGCATGTTTTGCGTACTAGCACTCTGGAAGTAGTTATTCTCAATGTAATGAGTAGAAGTCACACGTGGCGGCCATCTTGGATTCATGACGCCATAAAAACCAAACAGGGCATTTAAACAGCCGGTGTTACCCCATTATGTTGCATATAATAAAACGTTTCCAAATAGTCACACCTTCCCTTCACGAAAAATCCCACGGAATACAGTTTGCTCCTTCACTAACCCCACCCGGTTACAAAATAATTAATGTAATCCACTGATTTTTACAATTCTCTAATTTACCTTAATGTAAACTTATAGTGTTCTCCATTTTTAGTTTTTTTTTTTTTTTATATTTTGTTTTTTATAAAAGAAATAATTTTGAATTCTGCAACAATTTGGCCAATGGCAATGAAATGAATCGAGACATAAAGTATCAAAAGTTATTTAATTTGTTTAGCGTTGAATTGTTTCTCCAATAAATTCTTCCTCAATTCCGATTTCCAATACTCATCAAGTTCTCTTTTATCTAAATCCTTCGTCTATTTTTCGAATTCACAAGGATATCCTTACTAGCTTATTCCGATAGAAAACCTATTTTTCTGTGGGCATGTTTTTTTTTTCTTTTGTAAGAGAGAAAATGCTTTTGGAACTTTTTTCTTTCCCGCCAGTGTTTCCGTTTTCCATTTCCAAAAGAAGTTTTCTTTTAATGGATAAATATAATGCCAATTTCAAAACGCTGGGCATAAATGTTGATATAACCCTAATATGGATGCCGTACATCTTCATTTAGTAGCATATAGAAAAAAATAAACTAGCCACAAAAAGTCAAAGAGAAGGAGAGAGGGTTATGAATAAATCAGGAAGAGGCCTGGAGGGAGTAGAGCTGGAGGTGGATATAAATATTTGCTCAAAGGTAAAGTCTCTGAGGAGTCTTCCTTCCTTCTCCGACCGGCACTCGGGCCAACCGGAACCGAGGATGTCACTCCAAGAAGTTGCCGACTCCACCAATAGCCTTAATGCTTAGCTGAGTATGAAAGTAATTGATTCTATGCTTTTTTGGACTATTACAAAACAAAAGTCTTTAGTCTCTCAAGATTGAATTCTGCAATAGTGAACTTTTCGCCAATTCAGCCATCATCAAGCATTCAAAGTCAACTTAAAATTATTTTATTGAATATTATCCTTAAGAAAAAAATTGTCAATTGCAACATTATTTCATTGATCACATGATTACACAATATAGGCTAGAAAACTAGAGATTATCACAGATAGCACATCCCAAGTCATCAAGCCAACTAATTTAATTTTTCAGAATGATTTGCTTTGTGACGTGACATGTGCTATCCTATAAGACATTAGTAGGTTAGTTATTAATTTGATTTGAGAGGATTGATGCTGGGATACTTATAAAAAAAATCTAACTTTAATAATGTCTCTAATTTAAACCTCAAATTCTCAATAACTTGGTCTAAAAACAGAGAAAAATATGTGAGTCGGTTAGTGCGACATAATACGCCATAGGGTTATATCAGGAATCCTCTTGAATAATTATACTCTCATAAACGATAAAACAAAAAGTAAAAATACCCTCTCCTCGAAAATTTAATTATTGGAGTTAAGTTAGTTCTGCTTTGAAACGGCAATATATTTTGACAAAATGCAGCACATCTCACATGTATCTATCTATCTTTCTATCTGCGGCGCAACAACTCATTGATGAGAAAAGGCCTTCTGAATCAGCCTATGCCATGTGTACCGGTCCTGTGCAACCTCCATCCAATGATGTCCGGACATCGTGTGCAATGCCATCTCGCCAACGCAGTTTAGGTCTTCCATTACGCCTGAGCCGATGAACTTCTTTTCGAAGAATCCACTTTGGGATGGCTTTTTTACCCATCCTCGCCAGATGTCCAGCCCACCTTAACCTTCCAAATCGAATTAATCTCGCTATATCTGGTTTCTTTAAGAGGGCATACAGTTCTCGATAGGTTCTTCGATGCCATTCTTGTCCCTAGATGATTTCACGATAGATGGATCGGAGGACCATCCTCTCATGAATCAGCAAAGCCGACTGATCCGACTTGCTCGGTGTCCACGTCTCAGAACCCTAGCTCAGGACTGGGAGGACTAAGGACTTATACAGCTGTATCTTCGTTTCTCTCGGAAGCAGGTAACTTCGGTAATGATTACGTAGACCATAGAAGCATCTGCTGGACTTGCTGATACGAAACCTAATTTCCCATCGACTAATTTAACATCTCACATCAACAGTCTAAAAGACACAGCAACTAGAGGCAGCACATCATTCCAAAATATCTTAATCCATAGTGAAGGAAAGGGAAGGAAATATAATGAAGGTTATGTTTAGTTTTTCCAATTTTATATTAAATTAAAATTAAATATCTCAAACACTTTATCACGACAGGGTATAGTTTTGATATAGCGGGATAATTTAAATAACAATAGACGAAAATAATAACGAAAATAAAAAAACAAACTTTAAAAATTCATTTCATTCACCTCCCTTTCATTTCTGGTAAGTGCCACTCTTTTCAATTTGATTCATTTCTAGTTATAATTAATAAATACAATTTGGTATTTGGCAACATCTAACCGCGTGTTCAATTTTATTTGTTCATTATATTGGATATGTGATTTCTGAAAATAATCTAAACAACCATCCAACGTTTCGGACTCCATTTTGTCCATCTACATCTATTTTTCTTATTCAATCTACAACTCAAATTATTTTTTTGTTGACAACTGTTTTTTTTCATTGTATTAAACCCACACGTTTTATTTTTCCTTATTCTGAATTTATAAAATCATTTATAGGGTCATAAGGAGTCCGAAACGTTGTAGAAAAAGGATAAAATAAGTCATGAAGAAGTTGGATGGTTGTTTAGATAATTTCCAGAAATCAGATTTAATGGAATTTACTCGTAATAATCGTAAAAAAAATAATTTACATTTCGATTATAAAAACTATTAATATATTTTTATGATTATCAAATCATCATAAATCAATTTTCATTAACGCAAATGATTTTTTATGCTCCCAAACATTAGGCAAATTATTATATAATTGTAAAGTATACAATACAATCATAATTAAATTTTTTGATCAACGATTTTAAACATTTTTTTCGTGGGGTACACCTGTACCTTAGAGTAGTGTTCCTGGTATAATATAATAAATTCTTCTTTTCACTTTTCTTTTACTGTTTCTATAAAATACTTTTAGTTTTAATGTTATTGCGTTCAGCCTTGCCAAGTCTGATTTTGATGTTTCATGTCTCAGAATTAAGTTTAGAAAACATATTTTAAATATTCTTTTTTTTTTTTACAATAATTAAGTAATCATAGATTAAATAAAAAAGGACCACAATAAATCCAAAAAACAATTTAATAAATAAAATTATAACAAATATAAATATTCTAATTTTTGTTTAATTTTAATATTTAATCATGTTTTTAATAAATAATCTGTCATGAATCTTTATATTATATTTTTACCAATTTGACTATTTGACTGGTCAAATAATAATTGCTTTTTGCAGAAAATTTTAAGTGTTTAATACATACTTCCAAGATTTGTGTTAATTTATTCGTAGACTATTGTGTTCACCATTGTGTGTTCATAAATAAACTTTTGTAATTATGATTGAAGCTGCCCTCAAATCAAAAGGCCGAAATGTCACATTTTGTTTTTTAAAATGATATAATAAAAAAATAAAATTGGTAGAATTTTATAAATGCACAAAATTGATTTGGAGATTTTGGAGAGGTTCTTTTTTAAAATCTATAATTGATTAATTATTGTATATATTTTAATATCCAATTTTTATTTTAAATGAAAAGCCTTATAAAAGGTGTAAATCACTCATTATTATTATGTTTTTTTATCATTTAATCCTCATTATTTATTATTATTGTTATTGTTTTATTTCATCTAATTATTTTTCAAAATTTTTAAGAAGATGACATGTGCATAGATTATATGACTATTTATAATATTATCGCAAGTTATTATAGAACAAATTATTTTTTCTTAGAGGATTCGATTCTATTCATTTCTAAAGGAATTTAATTTGAATGAAATTGTATAATATGAAATGTAGGTACCAATCCAATCTTTTTCCATTATCAAAATTACGTCCCCATCCATGCATGGGCAAACTCTTTTAAACACATAAAATTCCATCAATTCTATCCGAGGATATATTTTTAATTTTAAATTAAAAGATGGTTTAGAGTCAAGGATTAAGCGATTCAGCCCGGAATTCGTCAAAATTGGATTTGAGTTTTGATTTTATTTCCGATTCCAATACATTGTACTTGCAGTAAGCCAATAACAGATATTATTTCGTCCAGAGAGCCAAAAATGGTTATTCGATAAAGTTATTCAAGCGAGTTTGGTTTTCATAAAAGCAGACGATAACAAGGGTAATAGGCTAGGGATGAACTTGGTGTTTTTTAAATTGAAATCAAATTCAATTCCAGAACAATCCTCTGTGTGCCGATGCAAATCCTGCTATCTATCAACTTTGCCAATGGTATTAATTTTTTTTTCGCATTGCTCGCTATATCAGGATGCAGCGGGTCACTTGCATCATTTGAATAATAATTTAAATAAGAAATCAATTATTGGAAACATAACAACCGAAGTAAATACTACCCACAGACTTTATTGAGAAACAATAGTAGAAACAGTTCAGAACGAATTCGAAGAGGTTAAAAATACTATTTGTGATATAACCAGGGAAAACTCCTAATTTTAAGATAAACATTTACATGAATAAGGCTTTGGATATAAAAGATACGGAAGAATAAACGCGCAGACTAACACCTAGGAAAAACTTGTCACCATGGGATATTAGGAACTTATGAAAAATTGAAACATTTCCTTAAATCAAAAGATATAATTACAGGATATATTAATAAATGTTATTAGGGATTGATAAATTATTTGCCACTTCTATAAATTTGTTTTATTGAAAACTAGTTTCGAATGTTATACATTCATCCTCAATTCTAAAAAGACACAAAAAATTCAAAAATAAGCAATTCAAAATATAGTTTGGTATTATTATACATATTAAATTAGATTAATATAAATCAGTATTATAAAACATTTATGAATTATGAATTTAATTAAGACAAGAAATCAAATCAATTTAATTTGAGGATGTTAAATATATATATATATGCACTTGAAATAATAAAATCCTTCAAATCCAATCCAGATTTTTGCTTAAATGACCAAATAAATATCTCCAGTAGTCCAATCTGAGATGGCTCCCGGATTGTTATTTTATTTTTGAAGTTGTAAGTGTTTTATTGATATCAACTTAATAGGAATTTTGAATTTCAAACTGTAATGAAATTTGATCCAACCTCAATTTCGTTATTGTGTTTTTATTGTAATTATTTATTTATTCAATTTTTTTTTAGTGACGCTGTATATTTCGACTTGTTCCGCTTTGGACTTAAATATGACAGTATATTCATTTTAAATAATTTTAGTATGTATATTGTATTTATTAGAATATTTAAGTTAAATTAATTATGTGATATGTTAAAAATTGAACTAAATAGGGGTTTTTTACAGAGATGACTGAGGATGGCTTGTAGGCCGAAAATTTGCATCATAATAAATAATTTTGGTGAAATAAAAGCAGCCTGCCTTTATTTTTATATATTGGAGTGTTCGCCTTAATCAACAAACATATACCAATCTTAAATTTATTCCCATCTATAACAGAAAAACCGATTACTCACCGGTATTACTGGAAAAACCCCGATCCTTAAACCGTTTACCTATAAACATCCTACCTACCTTTCTTTCAGTGTTAGTGCAATGCGAGAAGGAACCAGTACGAACTTTTCTGTTTGATATAATCCTTGGTGAGAGCCAACATGTATTTGATTTCTTGTCTTAATTAAATTCATAATTTATAAATGTTTTAATACTGATTTATATTACATCTAATTTAATTTGTATAATAATACCAAACTATATTTTGAATTGCTTATTTTTGAATTTTTTGTGTGTTTTTAGAACTGAAGATGAATGTATAAAATTCGAAACTAGTTTTCAACAAAATAAATTTATAAAAGTGGCAAATAATTTATCAATCCCTAATTAGATTGATCCTTCTATACCATCATGCGGATGTCAACTGATTAATAAATGTTGGACCTTTAGAAAGAGCGATACGATAGAAAAGCAATATAGATAAAATATAATATTACTCCGACGCCAGACAAACCGTTTGAAGAACTTATGCAATTACAATTGTTCAAGTAAGCAAGTATATTCTCTGAAAGACTTGAGGTGCTTGGGTAGATGAGTGGTTTCCAAACATTTTGGCCCGCGGGCCATGCTGACACCTCCACCAAGTCCCAAGGGCCATGACTAGTGATGGCAACAAAAATATCGATACATTTTTTTTATTTGTTTACAACAACTTTGCATTTATTAATTATTAACAAAAACAAACCAAATCCGGGACTTTTTTTTTTTAGAATGTTAGTATGAACTTGTTCTTATTTATTATAGATATATTTTTTAATTGATTGATTTTGAGAATTTTTGACAGATTTATAGCTACTGCCTAGTGGAGGAGTATCAACTCCTAGGCAATAGCTATAAATCTATCATATGATATTGGTTTTAGTATTCTTTTATATCATTTAATATTCTTTGATATCATTTAAGATTCTTTGATATCATATTGGTTTTAATATATCATATTCTGGAATACGTTGTTTTATCAATAAGAGAGTTTTCATCGTTTGATTCTGTGAATAATTGATAGAAATAAAGAGTTTGAAAAGTTTAATTTTAAATTAAAAGATGCTTTGATGTGTTTTTTAGTATCTGTAGCATAGGTTATGATAAATGAAAACTTGTTGAGTTAAAAAAAATATAAGGCTGCAAGATGAATAAAAACAAATTGTAGTCTCAATAATTATTTACCAGCATGATAGTATAGCCTAATTTAAAAGTTCAAATTAAAAACTAATTTATTTAAATAAATCAGTTTGTCAGGAAACACTGTGGCTGGAAGAGTAGATGATATAGCAGAAATATATTAGGGATTGATCCTTCTATACCATCATAGGGAAGTCAAAAGAAAATACGTTAGCACAATTGTCTGAGAAGAATGACTTAAAGTGGTTTCTATGGCCCCTAATGAGTTTCAGCTACTGTTCAGGTGTTACTTTTTCCATGATACAAATAAGGAAGCGTATGCTCTTGGTTTTCGCTGAGCGACCACTCGAGAAACAAATAATATATATTTAAACAGATATTTTTAAAGAAGTTGAAAATGCTGCCGGGAACAACAATATTCAATGAAAAACTTGGATTGTATTACTACTTATTGTGACAAAAAGGTGTGGAGTTAAGGTCTCCTTCTCCCTCATTAACGTTCTCTCTCTAAAATGACGGTTGTTCAAAACCAGTAATCATTCGTCAACAGTCTTTGTATCCAAGACAATGCTTGGATATATTGGAGGTTTTTTAATGGCGTTCATTTCAGCTGTTCTCAAGCGCTCAATCATCGTCAGTTACGTGAATTTATTGAAGAGATTGGATAAAATGGCATACTACTGCCATATATATATATATATATATATATATATATATATATATATATATATATATATATATATATACCGTAAACTGGGGTAACTTTAAGACTGATGAGGTAACTTAAAGTCAATTGGGATTCCAAATTTGAATTACTCAAGCGGAAACATTGTTAACGCCTTTCATTTAGATTCTAATTTTAGTTTGTCTGTATCAATAGGCGGTCACAATGAGTCCGCTTAACCATAAAGTAGGCGCGTCCAAACCCATGACACTTGGGAGAGGGGCGTAACGAGGCTAGGGCAACTGGGGCAGTGCCCTGGGACCCCCAAAGTAAGAGAGCCCCCAAGGCGGGGTAAAAAATGAAGTAATAATATTTCAATCTGATTCGTAATCGTGATTCTTGGCTCATTTGTTTTAGTAATGTGATTTCAGATAATAAAAACAAGAGTATAGCGGTTTTTTTTCTAAGTTGAAAAGAAATAAAATTTAATATGAGATCAATGATGAGTCAGAATCGATTAGCACGTTTGGCAATGCTTTCAATTGAAAATCTCCTTTGCTCCTCAAGATATTAATGCCTCTAATCAAAGAAACAAAGCTAATGCATGATCATCAATTTGGATTTCAGCAGAAGCATTCATCTATTGATCAGTCACATAGAATTACTGATCAAACTGAGAAATCAATTTGAACAAAAATGAAAAGTTTGCTCAGTTGTCTTTCTTGACGTAATGCAGGCGTTCAACAAAGTTTGGCATCCAGGGTTTTTCTATAAGCTTTATAAAACCCTTCCCGGACAATATGCTCTGTTATTAGAGTCTTACTTATCTGATAGATACTTCATAATAAGACAAGCAGATGCTTATTCTGGGCTAGTTCCGCAGGGAATTGTGCTAGGCACAATACTCTTTCTGCCCAATACCGCTGATATCCGAGAAGCTATAAAACCTTAGCTGATGATATAGCAATTCTATCCATCGGAAAGGACAACTAGGAAACCATTAGAAAATTAAACATAGCAATAGCCAACATGCAGAGATAAAATGAAAAATAAAACTTAATGAGTCAAATTCGATCTATGTTGATTCTACTAACAAGAAAATCAGCTATCTTCCGATTACGATGAATAACAAAGTGATTCCTATTCTAATCAGACCAAACATCTCGGAAATAGTTAAACATCAATTATCCTCATGAAGTAAAATTACAATTGCAAAAGCAAAGGTAACTGAAGAATTAAAAACAATTTTATAAAAAGGCGCGTGGCTTACTAAATGCCTAAATATGTTTTTCGCCGTTTTCATGAAATACCTAACTAAATATGTGAATAACTCAAAAATTATCAATTCTCGTCTAACAGATAGAAGGGTTTGATGAACAAATTGATAGAGAGAATAAAAGTGAATGCTAAACCTCTGGCTGAATAATGGAAAATCCCTAAGTTTTACCCCGTCAGTCTGAAAGTTACCCCAGCTTACGGTATATAAATAGGTATATATATATATATATATATATATATATATATATATATATATATATATATATATATATATATATATATATATATATATATATCTGTGTGTGTGTGTATACAAAGCTTTTGGTATCATTAGAGAAGACGAACATTTAAATGTTCATTTAAATGAACTGTATAATATTATTAATTATATTACAATTTGAGCTACAGATATACGAATTTTTTTAGAATATTGTAAATCAGGGATTGCACATTCTAACATGTTGTTTTTTGTGGTTCTAATAAATAACAAATTGAACTATTAAATTCGGATGTTTGCAAGTTCAATAATATTAAAAAATTGTGGATTTTAACACATTCTTGCAACTTTTGGAGCCTATGTGCAATCGGTAGATATGAAAAAAAAATCATGTTTTTCGGTCCACCCTAATACTGTTATACATTTATATAAACTAATCATTTTTATTTTAGAATAGAGGAACTTATAGACAAGAGGCCTTTCACTAGCTTGGGTCAATTCATGCCTTTACAAATTTTTTCATCCTTAGATGACGGATTATTAAAAATATTAAAATTATAATAAATTCTAACTATTTTATGCTACATATTCAATTATCTTTTGTCATTAATAAGTCTCCAGAAGTGAATTAAAAAAAAATTGTCTTTGCATTTTTTCTGTCTTTTGTCATGTCCCCACTCTCGGGTGCTCTCCTTTATGGTTATCTCCAAACCTTACCTCCGAACTGAAAACGCTGGTTGCTTGGTTATTTTTAGTGCAAACCCTTCTAACTTATTATGTAAGAGTTTTGAACCTAAATCTATAAAAATGCAGTGTGGACAGTGCATTTTGTGTATGTCTTCAAGTGTGGGCCTCAGTCCTTTGTCGAAACTTAAACTTGGCGACTAAAAGTACTTGTATTAATTCTTTGGTTATGTACATGTTGGCATCATTGCTAGTTCCCGCCTAAGGAGACAAAAACTTCAATGTTTCTAGAAAAGCTTCCCAGCATTGTGCAAGGTACAATGTGTTTCTGTTTACGTGAATACATCACTTCATTTTCTCAGTTCTTTTCCTGTACTGGAATCCTAGAAGAAGGTAGGTAAACTTAGTTTTTTTAACGTAGTTCGTTGCTGAACGATTGCATGTTTTCACATTGAAAAATTTGTCTTGTTTACATCGATTTTCTAAAAATATTTTGTGTTCTCAGACCTTTGTGCCTCAGTCCTTTGATCAATAACTTCAGTAACAGTAAAATTGAGAGTCTCCTATTTAAATCTTATTTTATTTATTTATTTTTTTGAGGGAGGGAGGAGGTTTTAAACTGTAGTTTTCACATAACATTCTGCATAGCTTTATTATCACACAATTTCCGTTAGAAAATCATTACAGGAATGCCAAAATTTTGAAATTTTAAAAAGGTCAAACAATTTTTGCTCAGAAAACAATGATTTCAATGTGTTCAGAATCACTTAGAAACGCTTCTTTGCATGACTGAAATTTTCGCAAATAATGGCACTAAAATGTTTCAATAAACGTAATGGAGTCTATTTGTGAGAATTTGTTCGAACATTTTAGTCACAGTTTTCTCTAGTATCACCATTCTGAATAATTGTTTTATCTGTCCACTTTCCTAAACATATTGTTTATTTTATCTTATGGGATACTTATACCAAAATTTGTTTAATATGACTTTCAAGCCCCAGCAGAATATATCTTAGCTACTAATATAATTAATTATTAATTTTATAATAGTTCAAATGGGAGTTTTATGGGAGATTAATTATGCTTTAATTTTGGTGTTTAAATAAAGATTTTTTGTAGAAATTTGATAACATATTTTTAACATTCTCAGTTCATTGCACCCTTACCTTAGTCCTTTGTCAACAGTAATTAATGAATTAGCTAAATAACATTATTCGAGCAAATAAATGAATCAGGTGACATCCGCATGATGGTATAGAAGGATCAATCTAATTAGGGATTGATAAATTATTTACCACAAAATTATAGAAGTGGCAAATAATTTATCAATCCCTAATTAAATAAATGAATGCTGCTTTGGAGGATCAATATCTATACATATAAGGTATGGGTTAGTAGAAAAAAAAATTGATAACACTAGTAATTGAAAATCGTACATTCATGTTGACCAAAATGCCTTATTTTCGTGAAATAACCCATAAGCGGTATAAGTAATGCTGTCTATCTTCAATGTTGTATTACTTCTAAATGCTACTAACATAAATCATTTTTTTCCTACAAATATTAGGGTTTTTATTATATTTTCATCTATGATCTATTTATAACCTATGTAAAAGAATTTGCTCAAGTAAACAACCTATTCCACTATTGCGGGCTACAGCACCAGTGCAAACTTCTACACCATTGGGTCAACTATCATTAACCTCATTTTACCTTCGAAGGGTTTCAGGACTTCAGATAGGAGGACATAAGTCCTCAGCTTCTTCTTAGATGACTCAAAATGATCACCCAGGCTACTTTTGTTACTATATAAGGCTATATTTTGGCTCTTGTCAAGCTTGCAGTTTGCCACCGCCTCCCACGTATTCTTCTTAGGGTTGTAGCTAATTACTTTATGACATTATTATTGTCAGTTAATTAATTAACGAGCTACTAAAACAATATTCCAATATCTTGAGGACAGGAATAAATCATATCCAAGAAATATTTATGACAAATGATAACATTAAATCGTTAACCAGACCTCACGAGGAGATTAATCCTTAATGTGCGGGCCATGCATCAATGCCATAACCAGCTGAGACAACCTTTTAAGTCATGTTCAATTGAAATGGTTTAAGGATCCATCATTCTAATTTTTCACTGATTCCAATCTTCTCAACCCACTCATTATCTTTTCTTAATCATGGTTTCTTTTGTAATAGACATTGGAGAAACATTTCTTACAAATTTTCAGTGTGCTAAATGTTTCATAATAAAGTAGCCACGTTCAGGAAGAAATAAACCGGTCATTTAATATAAACTTGATGAGAAAAGATTAATCGAATCGGTCCTTCAAGAATATTTTATGGTAAATAGTAAGCTTCATACAGGCCAATCGTTCATACAGATGGAGATTTAAGAAGAATATTACAAAAATCGATTAGATATATAGATTTCGAATGGATTCTGACGGAACCCGTCCGTCTCTTGAGTCATTATTGTTAAATTATTATATATAATTCTATTCCAATTTCTTTAAAAATTGCTACAGTTCATAATAGAGAAATCAATTACATCCATTAATTTAATATCGATCAATAGGAGTTTGCCTCGGAGTCATTTCAGAATTAATTGTTGTAGAAAGTTTCAGGTAACAGTTGCCAAGTTTAAATCTCTTCGATTGGTAGCGCTATACTCTAAGCTGTCGTATAGATCACCAAGAGTACACAGCCAGCTTCGTCGGATCACAAGGCCTACTAATTTCACAAAGGAAACACTTTGACAACTGAAATTACACTTCGTCCTCACTGTTCCTCCAGCATTACTCATCTCATATCATAAATTGAGAGTTATCGATGATAAATCAAATGAAAAGACTTTACCAATTTAATACAATTTTTTCACCTATAAGCTATGTCCACACTTTCGAGGAAACTTTTGATTCGACATGACAAGAGGAAAAAGGAACGTGAGGCAAGCGATATCAAATGATTATTTTTATCCAATTACAGATTGAAAAATTATCAATAAATTTATTCATTGAATAATAGAATAACGAATAAATGGGTTATTCATTATTTATTACTTTCTTCTGAATAAAATCAGTCCAAGACTGATTTGGGCAAATGCGCCTAACGAAAGTGGAGTGAAAAGTGGAAGAGTGTGGACATAGCTATACAGTAATAAATAATTAGCTAAAGATAAGAAGTTCCTTTTCATCCATCACGATCAAACTCATTCGGAGTAATTATTTCATTTAATAATTCGATAAAAAAAAATGCATTATTTTATCGTAAGTGTAAAATTAAAAATGCTGATGGTTCTTAAACCTAGATTGTTGAATTATTTACAATTAATGGTATCGGAAACAAGAAGGATTCCTATTCGTTCGGTAATATCTTTGTATTAGGAGAATAAAAAAAGCACACACAAAAAAATCAAAAACACATTGGGTGTTCATTATTCTTGTCCAATGAATTGATTGGTACGGTCTATATCTTGTACAACACAATGTATTTGGGCAGTATAGTACTAGACTGGCAGAGCTATTCAGTTGCTCTGTATTTACGTACTATTTCGGGTTTATAGATGGTTATTTATTATAGTTTTTCGAACATTAGTAAGTGTGTTGTTTGTGTGAAAGGCTTTGAGCATAATGCGCTTAACATTCAATACTCTGTTAGTAAATCTTGGAATTACATAGCATATTTTGATCTAACAAAGGACGGACTTGTGTACTTCAAACAAGAAAATAAGGAATGGCTTTGCCGAAGTTATACCGAAGAAAAACAGAAATCACTAAGGATGGGAAATGCTTTACAAGCTACACGCTACAACTGGAAACGTCGAATTAATTTAAAACGAATTTAGAAAATTAAGTGATGAAATCGGAGAGAATAATAAGGAGTTCAAAACTCAACTCAACATTTTCTCAGATTACATTGAAGAAAATAAAAATGATATTACAAGCATAAAACATGAAATCAAAACAATTAACGATAAATTCGATCCTTTTAATGACAATTTGTTACAGATTAAAACTGAAACTGATATGTTAACTGAAACGTTTTAATCTTAATTCAAGATATCTGCAAATTTGTTAATGCAAATATCGATGAGAACAAATGATCAATAAGAACATCAATCCAAAATACTATGTTTGTTTTGTTTTTTTGTTTTCTTATTGTAAAAAATTGAAATTATATTTTTTTTTCATTAAACTCTTGCTCATGCTTGTTTATTTTTCAATTATCTAAGGCTAAATTGCAATTACCATTTGAAAACCGATTCCATTTCTGATGCCATTAACTAAATTATTAATTATTCAGATTGTGCCTAATGCTGTAATAACTTGTTCGCCCCCTTCAATAATGATTAGCAAAATTAAAATATGCCATATCAACATTGGTTCACTAACGGAACATTGGGCTGAGTTGAAGGAATATTTTACAAACACTGATTTTGATGCCATATGCATAAGTGAAACTTGGCTTGATGAGCTAATAAGCGATGGCCTTATATTATTAGCTTTAACTTGCTGAGACATGAAAGAAAAGACTGGCCCGGGGATATGTTAGGGCCTATGTGTTTTGCAGATTCATGGCTAGGACTATTTCTACGTAAAAAAAAAAAACACTAAGATTCTCAGCTTGAATTTCAGTTCATTGAAATTAAAGAAGGATTCAACAAACTGTTAATTGATGTGATTTATAGACCGCTTAAGGCTGGTTTCTTCTCTACACTTGAAAGCTCCCTTACTCTATTGATACCTCTACATTAACACATTGTCCTTAGAGGTGATGTGAACGCGGACTTTAATTGTAGCTCCTCCAACGACACGCCAACTTCAACTACATTATTTAGTTCCCTTAACTTGAAGCTTATAATAATAATAACAATAAAAGGCTTAGCGAACCCGGAGGTTCGATGCCGATACCACTAATCGCTGTCTACAAATCTCGGTCCACCGACTACCTTCCAAACCCAAATTCATTAGATCACTCTTAATACTATCCTCCCACCTACGTTTCGGTCTACCCCTCGGACGTTTACCAGTCAGCTCAGCGTTTATTAACTTTTTAGGAATTCGTTCGTTACTGAGCCCAACAACTTTGCAAGCCCATTTCAACCGTCGCGATGATATCACTTCGATTATATTAACATGGTGCATGCTCCGCAATTCCGCGTTGTGTAATCTCCTAAACTCTCCAGTTGACTCATCCTTTTTCGGACCAAATATTTTACGCAGTACCTTATTCTCGAATACCTTAAGGCGTTGTTCGTCCTTCAAGGTTAGCGGCCACGTTTCACACCCATACAGAACTGTAGGCAAGATAATAGTTTTGTATATTCTAAGTTTTAAGTTTCTGGACAAAATGCGCGACCTAAGTAATGTTGACACCAAAAAATAACAAGCATTTCCCGCCTTTAACCGCGCCTTTATTTCCTCTTGAATTTCGTTTTTTCTAGTAATCACAGACCCCAAATACTTAAATTTCTCAACGTGTTCAAACCTATTTTCTCCTATATCTATATCCTCAAAATCGCCTCTGTTTCTATTGCTAACCATATATTTCGTCTTATTCGTATTTATTTTGAGCCCAACCTCTTTCCCAGCAGTCATCAACGTTGCTGTATTCAGTTTTATAGTTTCCGCGTCCTCACTTAATAATACCAAATCATCCGCAAACCCCAGCACGGATATTCTACCACCCAGATCTAAACCCCTTTCGGTAAGCATTACCTTTCTAATGACATACTCTAATGCTAAATTAAATAGGACAGGTGAAAGGGAATCGCCTTGTTTTAACCCCGAGCGAACTTCAAATTTCTCCGAAAAATAGTTACCTATTCTAACTTTATTGAATGTTTCGGTCATGCACATCCCTACTAGATATACTAACTTCTTCGGTATTCCCTGCTCAATCAAAATGTTATACAGTCTCCGGCGATCAATGGAATCATAAGCTTTTTTGGAATCCACAAAAAGCTGATGAACGACACCGTTGAATTCTAATTTAACTTGAAGCTTATTCCATTTAATTCCATTTGTGACACATGACTGCACACATTGTTGGATATTTTCACGATTTAACCTAATAAAAATTTATTTATCAGAAGATTTAGATAATAAGGTAAATTTGTTTAATAAATATATTTTAAACCTGTTTGAGCTGCATGCTCCTCAGATGTACCGGCATTGCAAATGCCGAAATTCCCCGTGGATTACGAAGGATATTCCTGACCTCATGAAATTAAGAGATAGTTAAATACGAAAATTTATTATATGGATGTGTCCCACGACTCAGGCGGAATTAAAAAAAAAAAATTTGAAATAAAATAACTACTTCTATTCGCGACAATAAAAATAAGTTTGATTTTTATTCCAAATTTGAAATAAAAAGGAAACCTAATGATGAATGGAATAAAGTGCGAAATCTAGGCCTTGCAAAAATTGTTTGGACCATTACTTCAACAAATGAGCTCGTGTATTGAATCCGACGGTATACCGCACATAGATTATCACTCCGATTTCAACGAAAACACATGACACATTTTATTTAAATAATGCCCAACTCGAACTTTTTCTGAAATGCTTATCCAAATCAAACAAAAATTCTTCTCGAGTTGAGAACATCCCTATCAAATTATTAAAACTCTTCTTTCCATATATATTAATTATTCTTCATATTTTTGACTTCTCAATACAAATATGTTTATATAAAACCTCTCAGATAAGACCAATTCCTAAAATTAAAAAAAAACACAATCTGCTCAGCAATACCGGCCATTTTCCTCGCTATATCCTCTTTACAAGGTCCTCGAACGTACATAATCAGATAAACAGCCATATTATCCTAAATAAGCTCTACGACACTACGCAATCTGGTTTTCGCTCAAAATATAGTACGAAACGGCACTAGTCAGTATTTCGGAGGATATTCGCTTGGCTATTGACTTAGTAAGCATTTGATCTTGTATGCGAAATACTTTTCTCTTGATGTTGAATGACAGACATAAATTTCGGGGGTGGAATCTTATCCAAAGTTAGAACAAATGCTGTACTTGACCTAGATAATCGACAATCCGATTTTGTAACTGTAAATTGTCGAGTCCCTCATGGCCCTGTCTTCGGCAAAGACTGTTGTAGAAGGAGTCGAAATAGAATATTGAAGTACATCAAAATTTCTAGGTGTAAGCCTTAATTGTAATATGGTATGGGTTAACCATGTAAAAATAATATTAAATCAAGTTTTTAAATCTCTGGGCAATCATAAATGATATCGCGATTCACTACCAAGAAATACTTTACGCGAAAATTTGGTAATAACACAAATTTGGTAACACCACATTTTGACAACTGCTGCTTACTATTTTCAGATATTACAAAAGACTTAAACATGAAATTGCAAAGAGCGTTTGCACTATAACGCTGCTAGGTTTATGTACGATATCCCTCCGTATTATCATATCACTCCACACTACAATAAACTGAAATGGTAAAAAAATCGAGAAAGGGGCTTGTATTTTTATAGGATGTTTTTTATTTCAATTGTTCCAAATCAAAGAACCACATTATATGTACGAAAAGTTTTTTCATTCCAAATCTGTTGGAACTCAAAGGATATGGAGTATAAACTTTTACACACCTAGTCATCGCACGGTAAAATTAATTTCTTATCAATAGCAAACGCTTTTGGAACTCGTTACCTTATAATATGAAGCAACTTCCACTTTTGAATATATTAAAATCAAAATTGTAACCTTTTTCAAATATCAATAAATTCTGCCATAATCCAGTAAATTGGACCTTTTTCCAATGGTTCGAGAAACTCATTCCTTTTGTAAATAAATTAGTAATTTTGCTATCTTTTTTATTTCTTTGTCAAAGAAATAAAAAAGATTGTTTTTAGAATTTAATAAGGTTTATCTGAGTTTAAAAAAAAAATTAATTTAGTTAAATTTTTTTCTCTTTTTTTTAGTTTAGAAAAATAATATTGTTTTTAGTATTTCATAAGATTTTTCTTAGTTTTTGAAAATTACGTCAGAGATCGTATCAATAAATGGAAAAACGCAAATCGGGAATCATTTTTGTGTTCTTATCAACCAGGTGACAAAAACATTTGGAAAATTCACAAAACCTTCACAAACCAGGCTTCGAAAATACCACCTTTAAAACAACAAAACACTTATGCTTATACGGACAAAGATAAAGTTCAACTTCTGGCCGACTATTTTCAAGCAAGCCACACAATAACTTCTAAGTTGGTTCAAACCATCACAACCGAAAAATCACAAAATCTGTTCATGACTATTTAAAAAATTCCTCCAGTAATAACTTCTCATCCAGCTCGCCCAAAGAAACTGCCAAAATAATCAGGGAAGTAAAACCTGAGAAAGCCCCAGGCGACGACGGCATTCCTTCCATAGTTATTAAAAATCTGAGCCGGAAATCAATTTATTTCATAACAAAATTATATAATTCAATCTTAAAATTTAATCACTTTCCCATCGCTTGGAAAACTTCTAAAACCATTGTAATCCCGAAACCGAATAATGATCCAGGCATCGTTTCAAATTACAGACCTATAAGCTTACTAAACATAATATCCAAAATCCTAGAAAAACTAATACTACAAAGAATAAATAGCCATATCAGGAAACACAGCCTCATCATAGACGAACAGTTTGGTTTCAGGGCTCACCACTCCACTGTCAACCAACTGGCCCGTCTCAAGGACCACACAACTAAAGCCTTCAACGAAAGAAAACACACAGGTGTGCTTTTATTAGACTTTGAAAAAACATTTGACACCATTTGGCACGTTGGGCTTGTTCACAAATTAATTACAATGGAATTTCCTCCGTACCTAATCCTGATCGCTCACTCTTACATATCCAATAGAAAATTTTACATCCAAGTCAACAATTCTTCCTCTAACACACATCCCATCGCTGCTGGCCTTCCTCAAGGGTCCTGTATGCCCCCAACCCTATTCAACCTCTTCATATCCAACTTCCCGGCTCACCCTAATGTTATGAGGTCCTTATACGCTGACGATACAGCCTTATACACATCCTCCTACCGCATAGACACAATAGTAAACGGTTTACAATAAAACTTCAAAATAATCAATAAATATTGCCTAAATTGTAAATTAAAAATCAACCCCTCTAAATCTGAGGCTATAATTTTTTACAAAACGTCGGCAACAAATAGACCACCAAATTTACATAATCTCAGCCCACATACCGTGGTCTAAATCTGTAAAATATCTTAGATTAACTCTAGACAGATCTCTTACTTTCACCCAACACATTAACAACAAAATTGATTCAGCAAAAAAATTAATCTATAAAATGTTTCCTTGTTTCAATAAAAAGTCCAAACTGAGCTCAAAAAAACAAACTTATATTATATAAATCAGTCATTCGTTCTCAAATCACTTACGCATCACCCGTGTGGAGTTCCACATGCATAACCAATTACAAAAAACTCGAAAGAGTCCAAAACTTATGCATAAGAATAATCAACAACTACCCTCGTTACACAAAAATAGCTACAATATTACAAGACCTGCAACTACCCTTAATTCAAGAATTTGTTTTATCACAAACTACTACATATTTTGGTTAAAAAACAATCAGTGAAAACCCACTGATAAAAGAGATCGGTAATTATAACAAAAGCATACTCAAACGATACACTCATAAAAGGACAAAACATTTATTGTTAAACTAACAATTTTCATTCACGTAGTTTTATTATGTTTTCATTAACTTAATTATAGCTTTAAATGTTTAGATTTATTATATATATCATATATATTATTTATTGTCATCAGTTTCCTATTTTATTAATTTATTCTTATTATTCATTCATAATTACTATTAATATTGTTTTGTGTGTGTGTAGGTTTTTGATTAATTTTTCCTACTGTTGTTCCAATATATAAATTCACTTCTCAAACATTATTAATCTCGAAAATCAAATTTGTTGATTTTAAGTATAAGTTATCCGAAATCATGTTAAAATATTTGAAAATATTGTTAAAGTATACATATGCAAATAAAACTTTCTCTTTATCTCTATCTATCTTAGTTTTGGAAAAGATTTATTTTAGTTAAAAAAAAAAATATTTTAGTTTAAAAAAAATAATATTGTTTTTAGTAATTAATAATATTTATCTTAGTTTAGAAAAAAGATTTATTTGAAAAAAAAATGATTTATTTTAGTTTTTTGAATAAATTATCAGTTTAAAAAAAAAGAAAAGATATATGTACATTATTTCTTCATTTTATAGTAAATAATTAAATTAACATAAAACTTGTAAACTGCATTCATAGAATAGTGAGATTTCGCTGAAGGAGGCTAAATTACATGGACAACACTCCACACAGTTTTAACAGAAATACGAAGAGCGATGGACGAACACTTGATTACTATCTTTGTTTCCTTAGATTTTACTCGTGCGTTTGATTCAGTCGACCATGATATGTTGGTTAAGAAATTTGGAAGTTTCGATGCAGGAGAAGAAGTATTTGAGTGGCTTAGATTATTTCTTAGTGGACGAATCCAACGAGTAAAAACTCAAACGACTTTTCTGGATGGTACCGGTGTTCCCCAGAGTTCTGTACTCGGGGCCACTGCTGTTCCTTGGATACATCAATGATGTTGCTAAGATGCTCAAACACTGCGATATCAACATGTTCTACGTTGCCAGAGGATATAGTTGCGACCATGCAGCGGGTAAATGATGATATTGAGGAACTCTGATCCACGTCTCATCGACTCTACCTGACCTGTAGGATATTCCAATGGATTTTGATAGGGAGCCCAAAGCTTGTCACAAAAGTTGAAAAGGATATTGATATAATTTTTTTATATTCTCTTTGTTTCTTTAATAATATATATCTTTGAATTGTAAACAATTATTAAGTCAAAATGTATGTGATACACGAAATGATTATTAATTAAGTTAGTTTTTTATTTTGTCTGTAAGAAAGGGCCAAAGGCCCTGAGACAATAAAATAATCAGTCAATCTTTCTCTTTCTCTAGGCTAAACTGTTGCAATTGTTTATAGCTAATTAACCCTAGATTGCCAAGCATGAATCAAAATGACACTTGAAATTTAATACATTCTTAATTTGTATTATTTAAAAGTGTGACTTAAATGATCGTTAAAGTCTGTAATTTCAATAAATATCGATTTTCGTTCGTTAACATTGTAATTATTTATCTTCAACTATTCACAATGTTAGTGAAATAACATATAGTTTGGTAAAATTCAGTAATTGAGTCAAAACGACTGATAGTGGGCGGTCTAGGATTAAGATGAAGGGCATAATTCTGTAAAGGCATAATTCTATAATTCTATAAATCTAGGAGCTGGGGCATAATTTAATTCCAGTCGTGAAAATCTATGATAAAAAGAGGGGTTATACATGTGGCCTTTCGTCAATTGGTCGCAACAGTAGCTCGAGTTCTCTCATGGAGAAAGGCCTGAATTTGCAGAGACAGTAGTAGAACCTTGTTAATATTAACCTGGGAACCGCTGGAATTCCAGGGCCTTTAACAGACGACAATAACAGCAAGTGGAGGGAGCTCAATTTTATAGGAAAAGCCTGCTTCCGCTCTCACGCTTTTACCCTTTCCGCTCAATCCCAAACCTTATTTACCCTCTCCCCCAATTTTTTTTTTCATTTCCAATTTGTAATCATACTTCTCCTAGAGAAGCCCATAGACAAGAATTTATTTGTTTTATTTTATGAAATTCCTATTGGTATATGAGGTTAACACGATACTATAATAATGTTTGTAAATTAATATTTATTGAGGACCACTCTCAACCACCAGGTTTTTCTATCAAAGCTTGGAAGGATCAGGTATCCATTTTATGGAGACTAGGTGTACCTCAGAAGTCTCTTCAGACCCAAGAGTCAATCCAGGGCCGATGGAACAAAAAATAAATTATCTGATTCAGTCATGCTGGTACCTAGGATGGGGTGGGAGCTAGACACATGTTCCAAACTAAGCCAATCCAAACTACATATATATGTATATAAAATGTTCATTTGCAGGATTCAATCTTATGATTCTTAGTTCACTGTTATATTCAATAAAAAGTTTCTACTATATTTTCCTATAAATCATCATTTCGTACTTATTCAATTTCAATTTATTAACAGTCAAAAATGTAAATATTTTGATAGGAACCATATTACATGCAGTAACATTTCAGTCATAGGATCATTCTCAAATAAGCCCTTAATTTCGAAACCTGGAGAAAAAAAATTCGAGTTGATAAAAACTAGCCTTGGGTACTATAAAAGTGTTATACCAGTGTCAACTGGTCACAGGTTCTCCTGTGAGAAGGACCCCCCAATAATCAAGATATACATTTCGACTTAGAATATTTAGTTAAAATTTTCGAAATGCACTACAGACGGAATGTTACTCGCGCGAGCTTTTCACAAGAATTTTTTTTTACAAAACTTTTATGTTGAAGTCTTTAACATTAACTAGTTCAAAATATACTCTGCTTGGAGAAGAACTGAATGCTGATTGAGGGATTGAAAAAAATGAATAGCACCGAGCTTTGAGAACAGCCATAGTGACAATATATTTGAGAATGACTCGAAAATAAAATCAACTGTTCTAGAAAACCATGAGGCTTTTGAGAGTAAACCAAGCCGTTCAATGTACCAATTCTACAGAGTTCCTACCAGGGATATTCAGGGATCCATGGATACAAAATTAATTATCTGAAAAGGTCGACAACCTATTAAAGCTGAAAAAAAAAGAAGAGATCATTTCAGTTATGAGGAGAATAACTCTTTAGGAAATGGCGAGGGTGTTGTTAAGAATCCTGCACAGCTTAGGCCCGACTATTTCCTCTTATCTCGACAACAACAAAGGGACCTCTTACCATCGTTCAGTAACTGATTAAGGCGTGTCGAAGAATGCCAAAAAAAAATTGGCTCATTCTATAGTTGCTAGTTGGGATTTAACATCTAATTGCGATTGAGGAGGTGGAAATGGTATTATCAACAGGTCCCACGAAAGTATTTCTAATATAAGTTTATTTCTGTTTACATAATATTAATGCTATAAGCTAAAAATAATATTTGTTTCTAATATTTGCAATACAATTTCTTAAATTGTAGTACTGGTGATTATTAGCTTTAATTTATAAAATGAAACTAATTTATACAGATAAAACAATCAATTTGGCATGGAGTCAATGATGCCATGGAATCGGAAACCAGGATCAACATCCCTTTATTTATTCTTTATTCACGAATATTTTGTTATGACTAGAAGTTTTCATTGAAACTAATGATTATTATTCTCAATTTTGAAAAGTGAAGTCATATGACATTAGACTTGAATTTTTCATTAAATCTAAAGTGTTTTCTTACGCATTTTTTTTAAATTAAATAATATAATATTGATTTGCTTTCAGGACGAGCGTGAATTATAGATCTACAAATTCTGTTGATGACTATTTTAGGACAACTTTTTCAAAGCAATTTAGAGTCTGGTAGGATAAACTATCCAAGATTAAAATTGTATATCGAAGAAACAATACTAGGAAACACGCATCATCTTATTATTATCAATTAATTATTTAAATCAGTTGCTTCCAACTCGCTAGCGCCGCTTTCTCTATCTCAACAACATTCATAAACTGGAAAATTTACTTAGGTTAAAGGCAAGTTATTGGAGACTAGCTGATGATGAGGTTGAGTTGTGTGTTAGCCAGTCAGTGATATAAGACTGCAAACAGGTTGTGTGTTAGCCAGCCAGTGATATAAGACTGCAAACAGGTTGTGTGCTAGCCAGCCAGTGATATAAGACTGCAAACAGGTTGTGTGTTAGCCAGCCAGTGATATAAGACTGCAAACAGGTTGTGTGTTAGCCAGCCAGTGATATAAGACTGCAAACAGGTTGTGTGTTAGCCAGCCAGTGATATAAGACTGCAAACAGGTTTACGCTATGGAGCCATTGTTATAAACTTATCATAACATAATTCATGAACTGATAAAACTCAGATAAAACTCTTTTCGATTATGGTAGATAAGAAAGTAAAATGACTCTGGTAGACAAAGATACTTTTTGCAGCAAGCAACCTTTTCGCAATTGTATTTTATAAATTATTTGGAGTTTTTCCTAAACTGATTCCAGTCTTTCGGTATCCTTCATGATAACATCTTTATCTGCTGCTTTTTGATATTTTATAAGGCTTTATACTTCATATTTAAATACTCAGTCATTTTCTAGAGCTGCATGCCTAGGACCGGACTTAGTGCGATAGATTTTGATATAATGATCAATCGATAATTGATACTGTTGATACTGTGGGGTGGTTCGGATAATACCAATTACCAACTTGTTCTCAGGGATCGTAACCATTAGCTTGGCACGGTACTGAATTTGGCATCATGGCTTGGAGAATTTTTCCCTTGCACCGGGGTGATCATTTTTGTTTCCTTCCTTTTTCCCTATCTAAATAATCAATCTGAGAAGTGAGTTGTAACATTGTTTGACGTTGGTAGCTGATAGAACCAGGAATACATGCAAAATCTTTATCAAGATCAGGAAGCATTATGACACCAAATAGGGAAAATATAAATTTCATAATACTGTTTCATTGACATAATATTTCTGTTCCACTTTATTATTTTTGGTGTATTGCAACATGGATTTCCACGTTACAATTTTCGTTTTTCTCAAGTTCTATTTCTCAAGGTATTTTCTCAAGGTACAAGTTCTTGTACCTTGCAAGATCGGGAGGTTGATAGCCCATTCTTGGCTTTCCTTAGGCACTTTCCGATCAACTTTTTATTCAATTGTAATTAAATAAGGAGATCAAAATATCCCTGAAGGATTTCAAAGCTAGAATGGCTAACGAAACAATTGCATATTGCCATATTAAAAGAAAAAGAAGGTTCCGCCTCCTGGTCCCCTTTTATTCCACCACCGAAATGTGCTTTGACAAGCCCGCAGCAGACACCGCTGAGTCAGCGGTCCTCAAAGACAACCTAGGACATCTCCGTGTGGTGACAACGAGAGGCCAATTCAGGTGGTGCCATAAAATCCAAAGCATTTTTAATGCGGCAAATGAAAAACAAGATTTTGCTTACAAGGAAAAACTAATCGCTTTTATGAAACTCATACTACAAATTTAATAGCTTACCTGAACTTGGCAAAGTACCGTATGGCACCTTGTCATAAAATGTTATGTATTAGCAAACAAATTTTTTTTCTTCGTTTCAGTGTTATGTAAGGATTAGCTGGATGGAAAAATCATATATTATAAAAAAATCCAAACTATTCTTTCCAAGCTAGGGATTATGTTTTAAATCATCTTATCCCCCTTCATGAAAATACATGATACTACTCCATGCTCCTCATAATATTTTATAGTGTTTTACTCTTGCAATCATGGATAAACCGCAAAAATCCCGAAAGTTCCTCGAAATAAATGTGACTATGATAGTTATCGTAACGATTTGAAGGCTATGAATAAATAATTCTATCTATATAATACAAGCAATTTTCATATCAAACTATTCATTAAATATAACATTCTTTGATTTTATCGAGCAAGTTTAATTATTAAAATGTTATTGTTGCTGCTTTTCTTCAGGGATATAAATATTGAAGAGTTTACTAGTTGACTGTGGTTGTAGCCCACTATATTTATTTTCTGTGCTTGGTCTGTTAGAGGATGAGGTTGAGAAATCGTAAAATGTAATACTCTTTGCCGGGAGATAGATATAACAAGTTGATATGGCCATTATCACGTCTGCCATTGCCCCGGAGGAAGTGCCTATAAGGGCTGGGTGAGTGCCAACTTAACTCATAGTTGACCCCTTTTTAAGGCAAAATGCACTATCCAGCCTTGACGCAACTATTGTCCTTCTATATCATGATATGCAACTTAATCCATTGGAGCATACTCCTTTCTGATAATGCCCGCTTGAGGTATAAGTTGGTCCTCCGTTCAAACTTGAGTGAACATTATAATATCGCTTATACGCTTTCACTTTTAGAATACACCTTCATCAAATCTAACTATGCGAGACATATAGCCTTTAGGTAAATCATTCTCGATTTCTAAATAGTCAAAAAAATATTAGTAATTATAAGCATGAATAGTTACATAACTGAGTTCTACTCAACATTATATAACTGAGTTGTACTCAACATTATATAACTGAGTTGTACTCAACATTTGTCGACAGATTATTATTACTCGCTGAGCCCCCTTAGTAGAGTCATCTTCTTTTAATAATTCTCTTTTGAATGTTTTAAAAATATAATTACAATTTAATTATAATTATAAGAGGGTTATTTTAGAATCCCTCCAAAAATTTTAGTAAACCCCATTGAAAATCAGCCGTATATAATTATATTTATTTATTTGTTTTCTATATAAGATGCGATGAATGAAAGGTAGGATTGAACTTTCTTCGAAAAAACACCGTTTTTTTGTATCTTTTTAATATAATTTTTTTTTTCATTGAACGTTTAGGTTAAAATGGGACCTTGGTTTACTAAAACACTGCTTGTAAATTAGATCGTGACAAGTTGGTCCTTTGACCCCCTTCCCCTCCCCCGTTTACGGCCTGTATCACACTTTGCCATGCAAATCTGGCGAAAGGGAGTCCGTAATGAAGGTCCTAAGTATTGGCTAACACCGTGCCGCTACTAACGGCCTCATTAAGTCTTTCAACTCATTAACTATATACAAGCTGATTCTCACTTTTCAACCCTCCAAAGCTCTAGTTCGTCCCCGGGACAGCTCCCTTAGGTTTACTTTGGGCCTCAACGCAGGCTCACCGAAAAGAACGCCACGGTATCCTATTATAAAATTTACAGTAAGGCCTGGAAAACGTTACGCAAAAGTTATAATTTGAATTTGAATATTATTCCTTAATTTTTATTAGGTAAAAATTAATTGCTTGAAAATGTAGGGTATATTATAAAATCCCAATATTGATTACTTAAAAATTGTCTATCCTTTCAGTCTTATTCCCGACCTTTCTCCAACTTGAAGTAGAATATGATATTTAAAAATAATTTAAATTTAGGGAATGCTTTATTGCATATTTATTTCTTAAAATAATTATATTATTAGTCAATGCTCATTATTTTATTTAATAGTATATTCATCAACTTTTGATTAATTCTTGTTCTCATTAATATTTTAAAACAATTTTTTGTATGTTTTGATAAAACTAAAGTCATACTGCAAGAATTAATTAAGAACTTAGCTGATGGGTACTGAAGAACTTTAGTCACATAGATTCTCATGATATTTTCCTTTCCTACTAAAATTTAAATGCTTCAACTTTGAAGCAAGAAAAGCGAAACCAGAAAGTGAAGTCCTTTGATCCACTGTTAACGAAATGCTAGTTATATTCTATAATGTGAATAGATTTGCTTATCAGGCGAATTGGTATACTATCTGAAAATAACTTGCTCTCTATCTGGATTCATTGGATCATCCCCTATATACACCCATATTTCCAACAAATGTAAATATTACATTATGTTAAAGGTATTATCCGGGGCGAAGTCTATGGGAGAGATGGAAAAGGGCAGACACTTGCCCTGGGCGAGAGAATTTATAGAACGGTAAATTTCGAGCGGTAAATTTTATTGTTAGGTCATTTAAAAAATATTTGTTTCTGTTTTTTTAATCATTTTCACAAAAATTAAGTCAATAAAATGAGTAAGTGCTGTGAGATAATGATACTTATTTAGAAATATATTATCTAATGTACTTTTATAAAGCTGTTGACTTTTATTGGACGGGGGAAAGAAGGAGCGGCGAAATTTAGCCCTCCCCCTCTTGAATGAACTGCTAAAAAACAGAGGAGCCGATATTGAATTTTATTATTATTATTTTTTAACTTCCATTTTTTTCCCCATTTTTTCTATAACTTAATATAATTGTCAGTATTTATTATTTTGTTTAAGTATCATCACTTTTTTAATATTTATCATTTAATTACGATGTTATATATTTAACCATTATAATTAATTGTACCTATGGTTTTAATTATTGCTATTGCAAATTAAAACATACATTTTACTAAACGATCAAATCAGCAAGATCAGTTTACCGATAATCAGTGCACTTATTCTCAATCTCTCCCCAAATGAAGATTATATTTTATTTAAATGCATTTAAGAAATATCAGCCGATGGACCCTATAAATTATACAGTTTATAACAATTAAAATAGGATTTATCAAACGATTTATAGATTAGATTGCTATTAGAAAAGCTATAAGCGTCAATTTATTCCATTTTCACTTGGAATATTCTTCTACCTAGAATGTAATTATGTAATGTGATGTATTTTACTGTGGATTTCTTTGGTATATATTTCTACCACTTGGAAATCCATCTATTACCGTATACTACAATCATAGTGGCCAAATGATAAGCAAGGAGGTAAAACAGTAAGATTATAGTGGTCAAACGATGAACAGGGAGGTAGTAGTAGTACAATCATAGTGGCGAAATAACAGACAAGGAGGTAGAACATTATAATTATAGTGACCTAATGATAATCAAAGAGGTAGAACAGTACTATTATAATGGCCAAATGATAAACAAGGAGGTAGAACATTATAATTATAGTGACCTAATGATAATCAAAGAGGTAGAACAGTACTATTATAATGGCCAAATGATAAACAAGGAGGTAGAACATTACAATCATAGTGGCCAAATAACAAACAAGGAGGTAGAACAGTATAATTATAGCGGCTTAGTGATAAACAAGGAGGTAGAACATTATAATTATAGTGGCCAAATGATAAACAAGGAGGTAGAACATTATAATTATAGTGACCTAATGATAATCAAAGAGGTAGAACAGCACAATTATAATGGGCAAATGATAAACAAGGAGGTAGAACATTACAATCATAGTGGCCAAATAACAAACAAGGAGGTAGAACAGTATAATTATAGCGGCTTAGTGATAAACAAGGAGGTAGAACATTATAATTATAGTGGCCAAATGATAAACAAGGAGGTAGAACATTATAATTATAGTGACCTAATGATAATCAAAGAGGTAGAACAGTACTATTATAATGGCCAAATGATAAACAAGGAGGTAGAACATTATAATTATAGTGACCTAATGATAATCAAAGAGGTAGAACAGTACTATTATAATGGCCAAATGATAAACAAGGAGGTAGAACATTACAATCATAGTGGCCAAATAACAAACAAGGAGGTAGAACAGTATAATTATAGCGGCTTAGTGATAAACAAGGAGGTAGAACATTATAATTATAGTGGCCAAATGATAAACAAGGAGGTAGAACATTATAATTATAGTGACCTAATGATAATCAAAGAGGTAGAACAGCACAATTATAATGGGCAAATGATAAACAAGGAGGTAGAACATTACAATCATAGTGGCCAAATAACAAACAAGGAGGTAGAACAGTATA
This sequence comes from Rhaphigaster nebulosa, assembly GCA_948150685.1. Classification (NCBI taxonomy): domain Eukaryota; kingdom Metazoa; phylum Arthropoda; class Insecta; order Hemiptera; family Pentatomidae; genus Rhaphigaster; species Rhaphigaster nebulosa. The sequence goes on from OX411307.1 coordinate 178,299,954, forward strand.
ATTATAGCGGCTTAGTGATAAACAAGGAGGTAGAACATTATAATTATAGTGGCCAAATGATAAACAAGGAGGTAGAACATTATAATTATAGTGACCTAATGATAATCAAAGAGGTAGAACAGCACAATTATAATGGGCAAATGATAAACAAGGAGGTAGAACATTACAATCATAGTGGCCAAATAACAAACAAGGAGGTAGAACAGTATAATTATAGCGGCTTAGTGATAAACAAGGAGGTAGAACATTATAATTATAGTGGCCAAATGATAAACAAGGAGGTAGAACATTATAATTATAGTGACCTAATGATAATCAAAGAGGTAGAACAGCACAATTATAATGGGCAAATGATAAACAAGGAGGAAGAACATTACAATCATAGTGGCCAAATAACAAACAAGGAGGTAGAACAGTATAATTATAGCGGAAAAATGATAAACAAGGAGGTACTAGTAGTACAATCATAGTGGCGAAATAACAGACAAGCAGGTAGAACATTATAATTATAGAGACCTAATGATAAATAAAGAGGTAGAACAGTACTATTATAATGGCCAAATGATAAACAAGGAGGTAGAACATTACAATCATAGTGGCCAAATAACAAACAAGGAGGTAGAACAGTATAATTATAGCGGCTTAATGATAAACAAGGAGGTAGAACATTATAATTATAGTGGCCAAATGATAAACAAGGAGGTAGAACATTATAATTATAGTGGCCAAATGATAAACAAGGAGGTAGAACATTATAATTATAGTGGACAAATGATAAACAAGGAGGTAGAACAGTATAATTATAGCGGCTTAGTGATAAACAAGGAGGTAGAACATTATAATTATAGTGGCCAAATGATAAACAAGGAGGTAGAACATTATAATTATAGTGACCTAATGATAATCAAAGAGGTAGAACAGTACAATTATAATGGCCAAATGATAAACAAGGAGGTAGAACATTACAATCATAGTGGCCAAATAACAAACAAGGAGGTAGAACAGTATAATTATAGCGGCAAAATGATAAACAAGGAGGTACTAGTAGTACAATCATAGTGGCGAAATAACAGACAAGCAGGTAGAACATTATAATTATAGTGACCTAATGATAATCAAAGAGGTAGAACAGTACTATTATAATGGCCAAATGATAAACAAGGAGGTAAAACATTACAATCATAGTGGCCAAATAACAAACAAGGAGGTAGAACAGTATAATTATAGCGGCTTAATGATAAACAAGGAGGTAGAACATTATAATTATAGTGGCCAAATGATAAACAAGGAGGTAGAACATTATAATTATAGTGGCCAAATGATAAACAAGGAGGTAGAACATTATAATTATAGTGGACAAATGATAAACAAGGAGGTAGAACATTACAATCATAGTGGCCAAATAACAAACAAGGAGGTAGAACATTATAATTATAGTGGACAAATGATAAACAAGGAGGTAGAACATTATAATTATAGTGGACAAATGATAAACAACGAGGTAGAACAATATAATAATAGTGGACAAATGATAAACAAGGAGGTAGAACATTATAATTATAGTGGCCAAATGATAAACAAGGAGGTAGAACATCATAATTATAGTGGACAAATGATAAACAAGGAGGTAGAACAGTACTATTATAATGGCCAAATGATAAAGAAGGAGGTAGAACATTACAATCATAGTGGCCAAATAACAAACAAGGAGGTAGAAAAGTATAATTATAGCGGCAAAATGATAAACAAGGAGGTAGAACAATATAATTATAGTGGCCAAATGATAAACAAGGAGGTAGAACATTATAATTATAGTGGACAAATGATAAACAACGAGGTAGAACAATATAATAATAGTGGACAAATGATAAACAAGGAGGTAGAACATTATAATTATAGTGGACAAATGATAAAAGAGGAGGTAGAACAGTACTATTATAATGGCGCAATGATAAACAAGGAGGTAGAACAGTACTATTATAATGGCCCAATGATAAACAAGGAGGTAGAACAGTATAATTATAGCGGCAAAATGATAAACAAGGAGGTAGAACATTATAATTATAGTGGCCAAATGATAAACAAGGAGGTAGAACATTATAATTATAGTGGCCAAATGATAAACAAGGAGGTAGAACATTATAATTATAGTGGCAAATTGATAAACAAGGAGGTAGAACATTATAATTATAGTGGACAAATGATAAACAAGGGGGTAGAACAGTACTATTATAATGGCCAAATGATAAAAAAGGAGGTAGAACATTACAATCATAGTGGCCAAATTACAATCAAGGAGGTAGAACAATATAATTATAGTGGACAAATGATAAACAAGGAGGTAGAACATTATAATTATAGTGGACAAATGATAAACAAGGAGGTAGAACATTACAATCATAGTGGCCAAATAACAAACAAGGAGGTAGAAAAGTATAATTATAGCGGCAAAATGATAAACAAGGAGGTAGAACAATATAATTATAGTGGCCAAATGATAAACAAGGAGGTAGAACATTATAATTATAGTGGACAAATGATAAACAACGAGGTAGAACAATATAATAATAGTGGACAAATGATGAACAAGGAGGTAGAACATTATAATTATAGTGGACAAATGATAAAAGAGGAGGTAGAACAGTACTATTATAATGGCCCAATGATAAACAAGGAGGTAGAACAGTACTATTATAATGGCCCAATGATAAACAAGGAGGTAGAACAGTATAATTATAGCGGCAAAATGATAAACAAGGAGGTAGAACATTATAATTATAGTGGCCAAATGATAAACAAGGAGGTAGAACATTATAATTATAGTGGCCAAATGATAAACAAGGAGGTAGAACATTATAATTATAGTGGCAAATTGATAAACAAGGAGGTAGAACATTATAATTATAGTGGAAAAATGATAAACAAGGAGGTAGAACATTATAATTATAGTGGACAAATGATAAACAACGAGGTAGAACAATATAATAATAGTGGACAAATGATAAACAAGGAGGTAGAACATTATAATTATAGTGGCCAAATGATAAACAAGGAGGTAGAACATCATAATTATAGTGGACAAATGATAAACAAGGAGGTAGAACAGTACTATTATAATGGCCAAATGATAAAGAAGGAGGTAGAACATTACAATCATAGTGGCCAAATAACAAACAAGGAGGTAGAACAATATAATTATAGTGGACAAATGATAAACAAGGAGGTAGAACATTATAATTATAGTGGACAAATGATAAACAAGGAGGTAGAACATTACAATCATAGTGGCCAAATAACAAACAAGGAGGTAGAACATTATAATTATAGTGGACAAATGATAAACAAGGAGGTAGAACATTATAATTATAGTGGACAAATGATAAACAACGAGGTAGAACAATATAATAATAGTGGACAAATGATAAACAAGGAGGTAGAACATTATAATTATAGTGGCCAAATGATAAACAAGGAGGTAGAACATCATAATTATAGTGGACAAATGATAAACAAGGAGGTAGAACAGTACTATTATAATGGCCAAATGATAAAGAAGGAGGTAGAACATTACAATCATAGTGGCCAAATAACAAACAAGGAGGTAGAAAAGTATAATTATAGCGGCAAAATGATAAACAAGGAGGTAGAACAATATAATTATAGTGGCCAAATGATAAACAAGGAGGTAGAACATTATAATTATAGTGGACAAATGATAAACAACGAGGTAGAACAATATAATAATAGTGGACAAATGATAAACAAGGAGGTAGAACATTATAATTATAGTGGACAAACGATAAACAAGGAGGTAGAACAATATAATTATAGTGGCCAAATGATAAACAAGGAGGTAGAACATTATAATTATAGTGGACAAATGATAAACAACGAGGTAGAACAATATAATTATAGTGGCCAAATGATAAACAAGGAGGTAGAACATTATAATTATAGTGGACAAATGATAAAAGAGGAGGTAGAACAGTACTATTATAATGGCCCAATGATAAACAAGGAGGTAGAACAGTACTATTATAATGGCCCAATGATAAACAAGGAGGTAGAACAGTATAATTATAGCGGCAAAATGATAAACAAGGAGGTAGAACATTATAATTATAGTGGCCAAATGATAAACAAGGAGGTAGAACATTATAATTATAGTGGCCAAATGATAAACAAGGAGGTAGAACATCATAATTATAGTGGACAAATGATAAACAAGGAGGTAGAACAGTACTATTATAATGGCCAAATGATAAAGAAGGAGGTAGAACATTACAATCATAGTGGCCAAATAACAAACAAGGAGGTAGAAAAGTATAATTATAGCGGCAAAATGATAAACAAGGAGGTAGAACAATATAATTATAGTGGCCAAATGATAAACAAGGAGGTAGAACATTATAATTATAGTGGACAAATGATAAACAACGAGGTAGAACAATATAATAATAGTGGACAAATGATAAACAAGGAGGTAGAACATTATAATTATAGTGGACAAATGATAAAAGAGGAGGTAGAACAGTACTATTATAATGGCCCAATGATAAACAAGGAGGTAGAACAGTACTATTATAATGGCCCAATGATAAACAAGGAGGTAGAACAGTATAATTATAGCGGCAAAATGATAAACAAGGAGGTAGAACATTATAATTATAGTGGCCAAATGATAAACAAGGAGGTAGAACATTATAATTATAGTGGCCAAATGATAAACAAGGAGGTAGAACATTATAATTATAGTGGCAAATTGATAAACAAGGAGGTAGAACATTATAATTATAGTGGACAAATGATAAACAAGGGGGTAGAACAGTACTATTATAATGGCCAAATGATAAAAAAGGAGGTAGAACATTACAATCATAGTGGCCAAATTACAATCAAGGAGGTAGAACAATATAATTATAGTGGACAAATGATAAACAAGGAGGTAGAACATTATAATTATAGTGGACAAATGATAAACAAGGAGGTAGAACATTACAATCATAGTGGCCAAATAACAAACAAGGAGGTAGAAAAGTATAATTATAGCGGCAAAATGATAAACAAGGAGGTAGAACAATATAATTATAGTGGCCAAATGATAAACAAGGAGGTAGAACATTATAATTATAGTGGACAAATGATAAACAACGAGGTAGAACAATATAATAATAGTGGACAAATGATGAACAAGGAGGTAGAACATTATAATTATAGTGGACAAATGATAAAAGAGGAGGTAGAACAGTACTATTATAATGGCCCAATGATAAACAAGGAGGTAGAACAGTACTATTATAATGGCCCAATGATAAACAAGGAGGTAGAACAGTATAATTATAGCGGCAAAATGATAAACAAGGAGGTAGAACATTATAATTATAGTGGCCAAATGATAAACAAGGAGGTAGAACATTATAATTATAGTGGCCAAATGATAAACAAGGAGGTAGAACATTATAATTATAGTGGCAAATTGATAAACAAGGAGGTAGAACATTATAATTATAGTGGAAAAATGATAAACAAGGAGGTAGAACATTATAATTATAGTGGACAAATGATAAACAACGAGGTAGAACAATATAATAATAGTGGACAAATGATAAACAAGGAGGTAGAACATTATAATTATAGTGGCCAAATGATAAACAAGGAGGTAGAACATCATAATTATAGTGGACAAATGATAAACAAGGAGGTAGAACAGTACTATTATAATGGCCAAATGATAAAGAAGGAGGTAGAACATTACAATCATAGTGGCCAAATAACAAACAAGGAGGTAGAACAATATAATTATAGTGGACAAATGATAAACAAGGAGGTAGAACATTATAATTATAGTGGACAAATGATAAACAAGGAGGTAGAACATTACAATCATAGTGGCCAAATAACAAACAAGGAGGTAGAACATTATAATTATAGTGGACAAATGATAAACAAGGAGGTAGAACATTATAATTATAGTGGACAAATGATAAACAACGAGGTAGAACAATATAATAATAGTGGACAAATGATAAACAAGGAGGTAGAACATTATAATTATAGTGGCCAAATGATAAACAAGGAGGTAGAACATCATAATTATAGTGGACAAATGATAAACAAGGAGGTAGAACAGTACTATTATAATGGCCAAATGATAAAGAAGGAGGTAGAACATTACAATCATAGTGGCCAAATAACAAACAAGGAGGTAGAAAAGTATAATTATAGCGGCAAAATGATAAACAAGGAGGTAGAACAATATAATTATAGTGGCCAAATGATAAACAAGGAGGTAGAACATTATAATTATAGTGGACAAATGATAAACAACGAGGTAGAACAATATAATAATAGTGGACAAATGATAAACAAGGAGGTAGAACATTATAATTATAGTGGACAAACGATAAACAAGGAGGTAGAACAATATAATTATAGTGGCCAAATGATAAACAAGGAGGTAGAACATTATAATTATAGTGGACAAATGATAAACAACGAGGTAGAACAATATAATTATAGTGGCCAAATGATAAACAAGGAGGTAGAACATTATAATTATAGTGGACAAATGATAAAAGAGGAGGTAGAACAGTACTATTATAATGGCCCAATGATAAACAAGGAGGTAGAACAGTACTATTATAATGGCCCAATGATAAACAAGGAGGTAGAACAGTATAATTATAGCGGCAAAATGATAAACAAGGAGGTAGAACATTATAATTATAGTGGCCAAATGATAAACAAGGAGGTAGAACATTATAATTATAGTGGCCAAATGATAAACAAGGAGGTAGAACATCATAATTATAGTGGACAAATGATAAACAAGGAGGTAGAACAGTACTATTATAATGGCCAAATGATAAAGAAGGAGGTAGAACATTACAATCATAGTGGCCAAATAACAAACAAGGAGGTAGAAAAGTATAATTATAGCGGCAAAATGATAAACAAGGAGGTAGAACAATATAATTATAGTGGCCAAATGATAAACAAGGAGGTAGAACATTATAATTATAGTGGACAAATGATAAACAACGAGGTAGAACAATATAATAATAGTGGACAAATGATAAACAAGGAGGTAGAACATTATAATTATAGTGGACAAATGATAAAAGAGGAGGTAGAACAGTACTATTATAATGGCCCAATGATAAACAAGGAGGTAGAACAGTACTATTATAATGGCCCAATGATAAACAAGGAGGTAGAACAGTATAATTATAGCGGCAAAATGATAAACAAGGAGGTAGAACATTATAATTATAGTGGCCAAATGATAAACAAGGAGGTAGAACATTATAATTATAGTGGCCAAATGATAAACAAGGAGGTAGAACATTATAATTATAGTGGCAAATTGATAAACAAGGAGGTAGAACATTATAATTATAGTGGACAAATGATAAACAAGGGGGTAGAACAGTACTATTATAATGGCCAAATGATAAAAAAGGAGGTAGAACATTACAATCATAGTGGCCAAATTACAATCAAGGAGGTAGAACAATATAATTATAGTGGACAAATGATAAACAAGGAGGTAGAACATTATAATTATAGTGGACAAATGATAAACAAGGAGGTAGAACATTACAATCATAGTGGCCAAATAACAAACAAGGAGGTAGAAAAGTATAATTATAGCGGCAAAATGATAAACAAGGAGGTAGAACAATATAATTATAGTGGCCAAATGATAAACAAGGAGGTAGAACATTATAATTATAGTGGACAAATGATAAACAACGAGGTAGAACAATATAATAATAGTGGACAAATGATGAACAAGGAGGTAGAACATTATAATTATAGTGGACAAATGATAAAAGAGGAGGTAGAACAGTACTATTATAATGGCCCAATGATAAACAAGGAGGTAGAACAGTACTATTATAATGGCCCAATGATAAACAAGGAGGTAGAACAGTATAATTATAGCGGCAAAATGATAAACAAGGAGGTAGAACATTATAATTATAGTGGCCAAATGATAAACAAGGAGGTAGAACATTATAATTATAGTGGCCAAATGATAAACAAGGAGGTAGAACATTATAATTATAGTGGCAAATTGATAAACAAGGAGGTAGAACATTATAATTATAGTGGAAAAATGATAAACAAGGAGGTAGAACATTATAATTATAGTGGACAAATGATAAACAACGAGGTAGAACAATATAATAATAGTGGACAAATGATAAACAAGGAGGTAGAACATTATAATTATAGTGGCCAAATGATAAACAAGGAGGCAGAACATCATAATTATAGTGGACAAATGATAAACAAGGAGGTAGAACAGTACTATTATAATGGCCAAATGATAAAGAAGGAGGTAGAACATTACAATCATAGTGGCCAAATAACAAACAAGGAGGTAGAAAAGTATAATTATAGCGGCAAAATGATAAACATGGAGGTAGAACAATATAATTATAGTGGCCAAATGATAAACAAGGAGGTAGAACATTATAATTATAGTGGACAAATGATAAACAACGAGGTAGAACAATATAATAATAGTGGACAAATGATAAACAAGGAGGTAGAACATTATAATTATAGTGGACAAATGATAAAAGAGGAGGTAGAACAGTACTATTATAATGGCCCAATGATAAACAAGGAGGTAGAACAGTACTATTATAATGGCCCAATGATAAACAAAGAGGTAGAACAGTATAATTATAGCGGCAAAATGATAAACAAGGAGGTAGAACATTATAATTATAGTGGCCAAATGATAAACAAGGAGGTAGAACATTATAATTATAGTGGCCAAATGATAAACAAGGAGGTAGAACATTATAATTATAGTGGCAAATTGATAAACAAGGAGGTAGAACATTATAATTATAGTGGAAAAATGATAAACAAGGGGGTAGAACAGTACTATTATAATGGCCAAATGATAAAAAAGGAGGTAGAACATTACAATCATAGTGGCCAAATTACAATCAAGGAGGTAGAACAATATAATTATAGTGGACAAATGATAAACAAGGAGGTAGAACATTATAATTATAGTGGCCAAATGATAAACAAGGAGGTAGAACATCATAATTATAGTGGCCAAATGATAAACAAGGAGGTAGAACATTATAATTATAGTGACCTAATGATAATCAAAGAGGTAGAACAGTACAATTATAATGGCCAAATGAGAAACAAGGAGGTAGAACATTACAATCATAGTGGCCAAATAACAAACAAGGAGGTAGAACAGTATAATTATAGCGGCAAAATGATAAACAAGGAGGTAGAACAGTATAATTATAGCGGCAAAATGATAAACAAGGAGGTAGAACATTATAATTATAGTGGCCAAATGATAATTAAGGAGGTAGAACATTATAATAATAGTGGCCAAATGATAAACAAGGAGGTAGAACATTATAATTATAGTGGCCAAATGATAAACAAGCAGGTAGAACAGTATAATTATAGCGGCAAAATGATAAACAAGGAGGTAGAACATTATAATTATAGTGGACAAATGATAAACAAGGAGGTAGAACAGTATAATTATAGCGGCAAAATGATAAAGAAGGAGGTAGAACAGTATAATTATAGTGGACAAATGATAAACAAGGAGGTAGAACATTATAATTATAGTGGACAAATGATAAACAAGGAGGTAGAACATTATAATTATAGTGGACAAATGATAAACAACGAGGTAGAACAATATAATAATAGTGGACAGATGATAAACAAGGAGGTAGAACATTATAATTATAGTGGACAAATGATAAACAAGGAGGTAGAACAGTACTATTATAATGGCCCAATGATAAACAAGGAGGTAGAACAGTACTATTATAATGGCCCAATGATAAACAAGGAGGTAGAACAGTATAATTATAGTGGCCAAATGATAAACAAGGAGGTAGAACATTATAATTATAGTGGCCAAATGATAAACAAGGAGGTAGAACATTATAATTATAGTGGCAAATTGATAAACAAGGAGGTAGAACATTATAATTATAGTGGAAAAATGATAAACAAGGGGGTAGAACAGTACTATTATAATGGCCAAATGATAAAAAAGGAGGTAGAACATTACAATCATAGTGGCCAAATTACAAACAAGGAGGTAGAACAGTATAATTATAGCGGCAAAATGATAAACAAGGAGGTAGAACATTATAATTATAGTGGACAAATGGTAAACAAGGAGGTAGAACATTATAATTATAGTGGCCAAATGATAAACAAGGAGGTAGAACATTATAATTATAGTGGACAAATGATAAACAAGGAGGTAGAACATTATAATTATAGTGGACAAATGATAAACAAGGAGGTAGAACAGTACTATTATAATGGCCAAATGATAAACAAGGAGGTAGAACATTACAATCATAGTGGCCAAATAACAAACAAGGAGGTAGAACAGTATAATTATAGCGGAAAAAATGATAAACAAGGAGGTAGAACATTATAAATATAGTGGCCAAATGATAATTAAGGAGGTAGAACATTATAATAATAGTGGCCAAATGATAAACAAGGAGGTAGAACATTATAATTATAGTGGCCAAATGATAAACAAGCAGGTAGAACAGTATAATTATAGCGGCAAAATGTTAAAGAAGGAGGTAGAACATTACAATCATAGTGGCCAAATAACAAACAAGGAGGTAGAAAAGTATAATTATAGCGGCAAAATGATAAACAAGGAGGTAGAACAATATAATTATAGTGGCCAAATGATAAACAAGGAGGTAGAACATTATAATTATAGTGGACAAATGATAAACAAGGAGGTAGAACATTATAATTATAGTGGACAAATGATAAACAACGAGGTAGAACAATATAATAATAGTGGACAAATGATAAACAAGGAGGTAGAACATTATAATTATCGTGGACAAATGATAAAAGAGGAGGTAGAACAGTACTATTATAATGGCCCAATGATAAACAAGGAGGTAGAACAGTACTATTATAATGGCCCAATGATAAACAAGGAGGTAGAACAGTATAATTATAGCGGCAAAATGATAAACAAGGAGGTAGAACATTATAATTATAGTGGCCAAATGATAAACAAGGAGGTAGAACATTATAATTATAGTGGCCAAATGATAAACAAGGAGGTAGAACATTATAATTATAGTGGATAATTGATAAACAAGGAGGTAGAACATTATAATTATAGTGGAAAAATGATAAACAAGGGGGTAGAACAGTACTATTATAATGGCCAAATGATAAAAAAGGAGGTAGAACATTACAATCATAGTGGCCAAATAACAAACAAGGAGGTAGAACAGTATAATTATAGCGGCTTAGTGATAAACAAGGAGGTAGAACAGTATAATTATAGTGGCCAAATGATAAACAAGGAGGTAGAACATTATAATTATAGTGGCCAAATGATAAACAAGGAGGTAGAACATTATAATTATAGTGGCAAATTGATAAACAAGGAGGTAGAACATTATAATTATAGTGGAAAAATGATAAACAAGGGGGTAGAACAGTACTATTATAATGGCCAAATGATAAAAAAGGAGGTAGAACATTACAATCATAGTGGCCAAATTACAATCAAGGAGGTAGAACAATATAATTATAGTGGACAAATGATAAACAAGGAGGTAGAACATTATAATTATAGTGGCCAAATGATAAACAAGGAGGTAGAACATCATAATTATAGTGGCCAAATGATAAACAAGGAGGTAGAACATTATAATTATAGTGACCTAATGATAATCAAAGAGGTAGAACAGTACAATTATAATGGCCAAATGAGAAACAAGGAGGTAGAACATTACAATCATAGTGGCCAAATAACAAACAAGGAGGTAGAACAGTATAATTATAGCGGCAAAATGATAAACAAGGAGGTAGAACAGTATAATTATAGCGGCAAAATGATAAACAAGGAGGTAGAACATTATAATTATAGTGGCCAAATGATAATTAAGGAGGTAGAACATTATAATAATAGTGGCCAAATGATAAACAAGGAGGTAGAACATTATAATTATAGTGGCCAAATGATAAACAAGCAGGTAGAACAGTATAATTATAGCGGCAAAATGATAAACAAGGAGGTAGAACATTATAATTATAGTGGACAAATGATAAACAAGGAGGTAGAACAGTATAATTATAGCGGCAAAATGATAAAGAAGGAGGTAGAACAGTATAATTATAGTGGACAAATGATAAACAAGGAGGTAGAACATTATAATTATAGTGGACAAATGATAAACAAGGAGGTAGAACATTATAATTATAGTGGACAAATGATAAACAACGAGGTAGAACAATATAATAATAGTGGACAGATGATAAACAAGGAGGTAGAACATTATAATTATAGTGGACAAATGATAAACAAGGAGGTAGAACAGTACTATTATAATGGCCCAATGATAAACAAGGAGGTAGAACAGTACTATTATAATGGCCCAATGATAAACAAGGAGGTAGAACAGTATAATTATAGTGGCCAAATGATAAACAAGGAGGTAGAACATTATAATTATAGTGGCCAAATGATAAACAAGGAGGTAGAACATTATAATTATAGTGGCAAATTGATAAACAAGGAGGTAGAACATTATAATTATAGTGGAAAAATGATAAACAAGGGGGTAGAACAGTACTATTATAATGGCCAAATGATAAAAAAGGAGGTAGAACATTACAATCATAGTGGCCAAATTACAAACAAGGAGGTAGAACAGTATAATTATAGCGGCAAAATGATAAACAAGGAGGTAGAACATTATAATTATAGTGGACAAATGGTAAACAAGGAGGTAGAACATTATAATTATAGTGGCCAAATGATAAACAAGGAGGTAGAACATTATAATTATAGTGGACAAATGATAAACAAGGAGGTAGAACATTATAATTATAGTGGACAAATGATAAACAAGGAGGTAGAACAGTACTATTATAATGGCCAAATGATAAACAAGGAGGTAGAACATTACAATCATAGTGGCCAAATAACAAACAAGGAGGTAGAACAGTATAATTATAGCGGAAAAAATGATAAACAAGGAGGTAGAACATTATAAATATAGTGGCCAAATGATAATTAAGGAGGTAGAACATTATAATAATAGTGGCCAAATGATAAACAAGGAGGTAGAACATTATAATTATAGTGGCCAAATGATAAACAAGCAGGTAGAACAGTATAATTATAGCGGCAAAATGTTAAAGAAGGAGGTAGAACATTACAATCATAGTGGCCAAATAACAAACAAGGAGGTAGAAAAGTATAATTATAGCGGCAAAATGATAAACAAGGAGGTAGAACAATATAATTATAGTGGCCAAATGATAAACAAGGAGGTAGAACATTATAATTATAGTGGACAAATGATAAACAAGGAGGTAGAACATTATAATTATAGTGGACAAATGATAAACAACGAGGTAGAACAATATAATAATAGTGGACAAATGATAAACAAGGAGGTAGAACATTATAATTATCGTGGACAAATGATAAAAGAGGAGGTAGAACAGTACTATTATAATGGCCCAATGATAAACAAGGAGGTAGAACAGTACTATTATAATGGCCCAATGATAAACAAGGAGGTAGAACAGTATAATTATAGCGGCAAAATGATAAACAAGGAGGTAGAACATTATAATTATAGTGGCCAAATGATAAACAAGGAGGTAGAACATTATAATTATAGTGGCCAAATGATAAACAAGGAGGTAGAACATTATAATTATAGTGGATAATTGATAAACAAGGAGGTAGAACATTATAATTATAGTGGAAAAATGATAAACAAGGGGGTAGAACAGTACTATTATAATGGCCAAATGATAAAAAAGGAGGTAGAACATTACAATCATAGTGGCCAAATAACAAACAAGGAGGTAGAACAGTATAATTATAGCGGCTTAGTGATAAACAAGGAGGTAGAACAGTATAATTATAGTGGCCAAATGATAAACAAGGAGGTAGAACATTATAATTATAGTGGCCAAATGATAAACAAGGAGGTAGAACATTATAATTATAGTGGCAAATTGATAAACAAGGAGGTAGAACATTATAATTATAGTGGAAAAATGATAAACAAGGGGGTAGAACAGTACTATTATAATGGCCAAATGATAAAAAAGGAGGTAGAACATTACAATCATAGTGGCCAAATTACAAAAAAGGAGGTAGAACAGTATAATTATAGCGGCAAAATGATAAACAAGGAGGTAGAACATTATAATTATAGTGGACAAATGGTAAACAAGGAGGTAGAACATTATAATTATAGTGGCCAAATGATAAACAAGGAGGTAGAACATTATAATTATAGTGGACAAATGATAAACAAGGAGGTAGAACATTATAATTATAGTGGACAAATGATAAACAAGGAGGTAGAACAGTACAATCATAGTGGCCAAATTACAATCAAGGAGGTAGAACAATATAATTATAGTGGACAAATGATAAACAAGGAGGTAGAACATTATAATTATAGTGGCCAAATGATAAACAAGGAGGTAGAACATCATAATTATAGTGGCCAAATGATAAACAAGGAGGTAGAACATTATAATTATAGTGACCTAATGATAATCAAAGAGGTAGAACAGTACAATTATAATGGCCAAATGATAAACAAGGAGGTAAAACATTACAATCATAGTGGCCAAATAACAAACAAGGAGGTAGAACAGTATAATTATAGCGGCAAAATGATAAACAAGGAGGTAGAACAGTATAATTATAGCGGCAAAATGATAAACAAGGAGGTAGAACATTATAATTATAGTGGCCAAATGATAATTAAGGAGGTAGAACATTATAATAATAGTGGCCAAATGATAAACAAGGAGGTAGAACATTATAATTATAGTGGCCAAATGATAAACAAGCAGGTAGAACAGTATAATTATAGCGGCAAAATGATAAACAAGGAGGTAGAACATTATAATTATAGTGGACAAATGATAAACAAGGAGGTAGAACAGTATAATTATAGCGGCAAAATGATAAAGAAGGAGGTAGAACAGTATAATTATAGTGGACAAATGATAAACAAGGAGGTAGAACATTATAATTATAGTGGACAAATGATAAACAAGGAGGTAGAACATTATAATTATAGTGGACAAATGATAAACAACGAGGTAGAACAATATAATAATAGTGGACAAATGATAAACAAGGAGGTAGAACATTATAATTATAGTGGACAAATGATAAACAAGGAGGTAGAACAGTACTATTATAATGGCCCAATGATAAACAAGGAGGTAGAACAGTACTATTATAATGGCCCAATGATAAACAAGGAGGTAGAACATTATAATTATAGTGGCCAAATGATAAACAAGGAGGTAGAACATTATAATTATAGTGGCCAAATGATAAACAAGGAGGTAGAACATTATAATTATAGTGGCAAATTGATAAACAAGGAGGTAGAACATTATAATTATAGTGGAAAAATGATAAACAAGGGGGTAGAACAGTACTATTATAATGGCCAAATGATAAAAAAGGAGGTAGAACATTACAATCATAGTGGCCAAATTACAAACAAGGAGGTAGAACAGTATAATTATAGCGGCAAAATGATAAACAAGGAGGTAGAACATTATAATTATAGTGGACAAATGGTAAACAAGGAGGTAGAACATTATAATTATAGTGGCCAAATGATAAACAAGGAGGTAGAACATTATAATTATAGTGGACAAATGATAAACAAGGAGGTAGAACATTATAATTATAGTGGACAAATGATAAACAAGGAGGTAGAACAGTACTATTATAATGGCCAAATGATAAACAAGGAGGTAGAACATTACAATCATAGTGGCCAAATAACAAACAAGGAGGTAGAACAGTATAATTATAGCGGCAAAATGATAAACAAGGAGGTAGAACATTATAATTATAGTGGCCAAATGATAATTAAGGAGGTAGAACATTATAATAATAGTGGCCAAATGATAAACAAGGAGGTAGAACATTATAATTATAGTGGCCAAATGATAAACAAGCAGGTAGAACAGTATAATTATAGCGGCAAAATGTTAAAGAAGGAGGTAGAACAGTACAATCATAGTGGCCAAATAACAAACAAGGAGGTAGAAAAGTATAATTATAGCGGCAAAATGATAAACAAGGAGGTAGAACAATATAATTATAGTGGCCAAATGATAAACAAGGAGGTAGAACATTATAATTATAGTGGACAAATGATAAACAAGGAGGTAGAACATTATAATTATAGTGGACAAATGATAAACAACGAGGTAGAACAATATAATAATAGTGGACAAATGATAAACAAGGAGGTAGAACATTATAATTATCGTGGACAAATGATAAAAGAGGAGGTAGAACAGTACTATTATAATGGCCCAATGATAAACAAGGAGGTAGAACAGTACTATTATAATGGCCCAATGATAAACAAGGAGGTAGAACAGTATAATTATAGCGGCAAAATGATAAACAAGGAGGTAGAACATTATAATTATAGTGGCCAAATGATAAACAAGGAGGTAGAACATTATAATTATAGTGGCCAAATGATAAACAAGGAGGTAGAACATTATAATTATAGTGGCCAAATGATAATCAAGGAGGTAGAACATTATAATTATAGTGGCCAAATGATAAACAAGGAGGTAGAACATTATAATTATAGTGGCAAATTGATAAACAAGGAGGTAGAACATTATAATTATAGTGGAAAAATGATAAACAAGGGGGTAGAACAGTACTATTATAATGGCCAAATGATAAAAAAGGAGGTAGAACAGTACTATTATAATGGCCAAATGATAAAAAAGGAGGTAGAACATTACAATCATAGTGGCCAAATAACAAACAAGGAGGTAGAACAGTATAATTATAGCGGCTTAGTGATAAACAAGGAGGTAGAACAGTATAATTATAGCGGCAAAATGATAAACAAGGAGGTAGAACATTATAATTATAGTGGCCAAATGATAAACAAGGAGGTAGAACATTATAATTATAGTGGCCAAATGATAAACAAGGAGGTAGAACATTATAATTATAGTGGCAAATTGATAAACAAGGAGGTAGAACATTATAATTATAGTGGAAAAATGATAAACAAGGGGGTAGAACAGTACTATTATAATGGCCAAATGATAAAAAAGGAGGTAGAACATTACAATCATAGTGGCCAAATAACAAACAAGGAGGTAGAACAGTATAATTATAGCGGCTTAGTGATAAACAAGGAGGTAGAACAGTATAATTATAGTGGCCAAATGATAAACAAGGAGGTAGAACATTATAATTATAGTGGCCAAATGATAAACAAGGAGGTAGAACATTATAATTATAGTGGCAAATTGATAAACAAGGAGGTAGAACATTATAATTATAGTGGAAAAATGATAAACAAGGGGGTAGAACAGTACTATTATAATGGCCAAATGATAAAAAAGGAGGTAGAACATTACAATCATAGTGGCCAAATTACAAAAAAGGATGTAGAACAGTATAATTATAGCGGCAAAATGATAAACAAGGAGGTAGAACATTATAATTATAGTGGACAAATGGTAAACAAGGAGGTAGAACATTATAATTATAGTGGCCAAATGATAAACAAGGAGGTAGAACATTATAATTATAGTGGACAAATGATAAACAAGGAGGTAGAACATTATAATTATAGTGGACAAATGATAAACAAGGAGGTAGAACAGTACTATTATTATGGCCAAATGATAAACAAGGAGAAAGAACATTACAATCATAGTGGCCAAATAACAAACAAGGAGGTAGAACAGTATAATTATAGCGGCAAAATGATAAACAAGGAGGTAGAACATTATAATTATAGTGGCAAAATGATAATTAAGGAGGTAGAACATTATAATAATAGTGGCCAAATGATAAACAAGGAGGTAGAACATTATAATTATAGTGGCCAAATGATAAACAAGCAGGTAGAACAGTATAATTATAGCGGCAAAATGTTAAAGAAGGAGGTAGAACATTACAATCATAGTGGCCAAATAACAAACAAGGAGGTAGAAAAGTATAATTATAGCGGCAAAATGATAAACAAGGAGGTAGAACAATATAATTATAGTGGCCAAATGATAAACAAGGAGGTAGAACATTATAATTATAGTGGACAAATGATAAACAAGGAGGTAGAACATTATAATTATAGTGGACAAATGATAAACAACGAGGTAGAACAATATAATAATAGTGGACAAATGATAAACAAGGAGGTAGAACATTATAATTATCGTGGACCAATGATAAAAGAGGAGGTAGAACAGTACTATTATAATGGCCCAATGATAAACAAGGAGGTAGAACAGTACTATTATAATGGCCCAATGATAAACAAGGAGGTAGAACAGTATAATTATAGCGGCAAAATGATAAACAAGGAGGTAGAACATTATAATTATAGTGGCCAAATGATAAACAAGGAGGTAGAACATTATAATTATAGTGGACAAATGATAAACAAGGAGGTAGAACAGTACTATTATAATGGCCAAATGATAAACAAGGAGGTAGAACATTACAATCATAGTGGCCAAATAACAAACAAGGAGGTAGAACAGTATAATTATAGCGGCAAAATGATAAACAAGGAGGTAGAACATTATAATTATAGTGGCCAAATGATAATTAAGGAGGTAGAACATTATAAAAATAGTGGCCAAATGATAAACAAGGAGGTAGAACATTATAATTATAGTGGCCAAATGATAAACAAGCAGGTAGAACAGTATAATTATAGCGGCAAAATGTTAAAGAAGGAGGTAGAACATTACAATCATAGTGGCCAAATAACAAACAAGGAGGTAGAAAAGTATAATTATAGCGGCAAAATGATAAACAAGGAGGTAGAACAATATAATTATAGTGGCCAAATAATAAACAAGGAGGTAGAACATTATAATTATAGTGGACAAATGATAAACAAGGAGGTAGAACATTATAATTATAGTGGACAAATGATAAACAACGAGGTAGAACAATATAATAATAGTGGACAAATGATAAACAAGGAGGTAGAACATTATAATTATCGTGGACAAATGATAAAAGAGGAGGTAGAACAGTACTATTATAATGGCGCAATGATAAACAAGGAGGTAGAACAGTACTATTATAATGGCCAAATGATAAAGAAGGAGGTAGAACATTACAATCATAGTGGCCAAATAACAAACAAGGAGGTAGAAAAGTATAATTATAGCGGCAAAATGATAAACAAGGAGGTAGAACAATATAATTATAGTGGCCAAATGATAAACAAGGAGGTAGAACATTATAATTATAGTGGACAAATGATAAACAACGAGGTAGAACAATATAATAATAGTGGACAAATGATAAACAAGGAGGTAGAACATTATAATTATAGTGGACAAATGATAAAAGAGGAGGTAGAACAGTACTATAATAATGGCCCAATGATAAACAAGGAGGTAGAACAGTACTATTATAATGGCCCAATGATAAACAAGGAGGTAGAACAGTATAATTATAGCGGCAAAATGATAAACAAGGAGGTAGAACATTATAATTATAGTGGCCAAATGATAAACAAGGAGGTAGAACATTATAATTATAGTGGCCAAATGATAAACAAGGAGGTAGAACATTATAATTATAGTGGCAAATTGATAAACAAGGAGGTAGAACATTATAATTATAGTGGAAAAATGATAAACAAGGGGGTAGAACAGTACTATTATAACGGCCAAATGATAAAAAAGGAGGTAGAACATTACAATCATAGTGGCCAAATTACAATCAAGGAGGTAGAACAATATAATTATAGTGGACAAATGATAAACAAGGAGGTAGAACATTATAATTATAGTGGCCAAATGATAAACAAGGAGGTAGAACATCATAATTATAGTGGCCAAATGATAAACAAGGAGGTAGAACATTATAATTATAGTGACCTAATGATAATCAAAGAGGTAGAACAGTACAATTATAATGGCCAAATGATAAACAAGGAGGTAGAACAGTACTATTATAATGGCCCAATGATAAACAAGGAGGTAGAACAGTACTATTATAATGGCCCAATGATAAACAAGGAGGTAGAACAGTATAATTATAGCGGCAAAATGATAAACAAGGAGGTAGAACATTATAATTATAGTGGCCAAATGATAAACAAGGAGGTAGAACATTATAATTATAGTGGCCAAATGATAAACAAGGAGGTAGAACATTATAATTATAGTGGCAAATTGATAAACAAGGAGGTAGGACATTATAATTGTAGTGGAAAAATGATAAACAAGGGGGTAGAACAGTACTATTATAATGGCCAAATGATAAAAAAGGAGGTAGAACATTACAATCATAGTGGCCAAATTACAATCAAGGAGGTAGAACAATATAATTATAGTGGACAAATGATAAACAAGGAGGTAGAACATTATAATTATAGTGGACAAATGATAAACAAGGAGGTAGAACATTATAATTATAGTGGACAAATGATAAACAACGAGGTAGAACAATATAATAATAGTGGACAAATGATAAACAAGGAGGTAGAACATTATAATTATAGTGGACAAATGATAAACAAGGAGGTAGAACATTATAATTATAGTGGCCAAATGATAAACAAGCAGGTAGAACAGTATAATTATAGCGGCAAAATGATAAACAAGGAGGTAGAACATTATAATTATAGTGGACAAATGATAAACAAGGAGGTAGAACAGTATAATTATAGCGGCAAAATGATAAAGAAGGAGGTAGAACAGTATAATTATAGTGGACAAATGATAAACAAGGAGGTAGAACATTATAATTATAGTGGACAAATGATAAACAAGGAGGTAGAACATTATAATTATAGTGGACAAATGATAAACAAGGAGGTAGAACATTATAATTATAGTGGACAAATGATAAACAACGAGGTAGAACAATATAATTATAGTGGACAAATGATAAAAGAGGAGGTAGAACAGTACTATTATAATGGCCCAATGATAAACAAGGAGGTAGAACAGTACTATTATAATGGCCCAATGATAAACAAGGAGGTAGAACAGTATAATTATAGCGGCAAAATGATAAACAAGGAGGTAGAACATTATAATTATAGTGGCCAAATGATAAACAAGGAGGTAGAACATTATAATTATAGTGGCCAAATGATAAACAAGGAGGTAGAACATTATAATTATAGTGGCAAATTGATAAACAAGGAGGTAGAACATTATAATTATAGTGGAAAAATGATAAACAAGGGGGTAGAACAGTACTATTATAATGGCCAAATGATAAAAAAGGAGGTAGAACATTACAATCATAGTGGCCAAATTACAATCAAGGAGGTAGAACAATATAATTATAGTGGACAAATGATAAACAAGGAGGTAGAACATTATAATTATAGTGGCCAAATGATAAACAAGGAGGTAGAACATCATAATTATAGTGGCCAAATGATAAACAAGGAGGTAGAACATTATAATTATAGTGACCTAATGATAATCAAAGAGGTAGAACAGTACAATTATAATGGCCAAATGATAAACAAGGAGGTAGAACATTACAATCATAGTGGCCAAATAACAAACAAGGAGGTAGAACAGTATAATTATAGCGGCAAAATGATAAACAAGGAGGTAGAACAGTATAATTATAGCGGCAAAATGATAAACAAGGAGGTAGAACATTATAATTTTAGTGGCCAAATGATAATTAAGGAGGTAGAACATTATAATAATAGTGGCCAAATGATAAACAAGGAGGTAGAACATTATAATTATAGTGGCCAAATGATAAACAAGCAGGTAGAACAGTATAATTATAGCGGCAAAATGATAAACAAGGAGGTAGAACATTATAATTATAGTGGACAAATGATAAACAAGGAGGTAGAACAGTATAATTATAGCGGCAAAATGATAAAGAAGGAGGTAGAACAGTATAATTATAGTGGACAAATGATAAACAAGGAGGTAGAACATTATAATTATAGTGGACAAATGATAAACAAGGAGGTAGAACATTATAATTATAGTGGACAAATGATAAACAAGGAGGTAGAACATTATAATTATAGTGGACAAATGATAAACAACGAGGTAGAACAATATAATAATAGTGGACAAATGATAAACAAGGAGGTAGAACATTATAATTATAGTGGACAAATGATAAACAAGGAGGTAGAACAGTACTATTATAATGGCCCAATGATAAACAAGGAGGTAGAACAGTACTATTATAATGGCCCAATGATAAACAAGGAGGTAGAACAGTATAATTATAGTGGCCAAATGATAAACAAGGAGGTAGAACATTATAATTATAGTGGCCAAATGATAAACAAGGAGGTAGAACATTATAATTATAGTGGCAAATGATAAACAACGAGGTAGAACAATATAATAATAGTGGACAAATGATAAACAAGGAGGTAGAACATTATAATTATAGTGGACAAATGATAAACAAGGAGGTAGAACAGTACTATTATAATGGCCCAATGATAAACAAGGAGGTAGAACAGTATAATTATAGTGGCCAAATGATAAACAAGGAGGTAGAACATTATAATTATAGTGGCCAAATGATAAACAAGGAGGTAGAACAGTACTATTATAATGGCCCAATGATAAACAAGGAGGTAGAACAGTACTATTATAATGGCCCAATGATAAACAAGGAGGTAGAACAGTATAATTATAGTGGCCAAATGATAAACAAGGAAGTAGAACATTATAATTATAGTGGCCAAATGATAAACAAGGAGGTAGAACATTATAATTATAGTGGCAAATTGATAAACAAGGAGGTAGAACATTATAATTATAGTGGAAAAATGATAAACAAGGTGGTAGAACAGTACTATTATAATGGCCAAATGATAAAAAAGGAGGTAGAACATTACAATCATAGTGGCCAAATTACAAACAAGGAGGTAGAACAGTATAATTATAGCGGCAAAATGATAAACAAGGAGGTAGAACATTATAATTATAGTGGACAAATGATAAACAAGGAGGTAGAACATTATAATTATAGTGGCCAAATGATAAACAAGGAGGTAGAACATTATAATTATAGTGGACAAATGATAAACAAGGAGGTAGAACATTATAATTATAGTGGACAAATGATAAACAAGGAGGTAGAACAGTACTATTATAATGGCCAAATGATAAACAAGGAGGTAGAACATTACAATCATAGTGGCCAAATAACAAACAAGGAGGTTGAACAGTATTATTATAGCGGCAAAATGATAAACAAGGAGGTAGAACATTATAATTATAGTGGACAAATAACAAACAAGGAGGTAGAACAGTATAATTATAGCGGCAAAATGATAAACAAGGAGGTAGAACAATATAATTATAGTGGCCAAATGATAAACAAGGAGGTTGAACATTATAATTATAGTGGACAAATGATAAACAAGGAGGTAGAACATTATAATTATAGTGGACAGATGATAAACAACGAGGTAGAACAATATAATAATAGTGGACAAATGATAAACAAGGAGGTAGAACATTATAATTATAGTGGACAAATGATAAACAAGGAGGTAGAACAGTACTATTATAATGGCCCAATGATAAACAAGGAGGTAGAACCGTACTATTATAATGGCCCAATGATAAACAAGGAGGTAGAAATGTATAATTATAGCGGCAAAATGATAAACAAGGAGGTAGAACATTATAATTATAGTGGACAAATGATAAACAAGGAGGTAGAACATTATAATTATAGTGGACAAATGATAAACAAGGAGGTAGAACATTATAATTATAGTGGACAAATGATAAACAAGGAGGTAGAACAGTACTATTATAGTGGACAAATGATAAACAAGGAGGTAGAACATTATAATTATAGTGACCTTATGATAATCAAAGAGGTAGAACAGTACTATTATAATGGCCAAATGATAAACATGGAGGTAGAACATTACAATCATAGTGGCCAAATAACAAACAAGGATGTGGAACAGCATAATTATAGCGGCAAAATGATAAACAAGGAGGTAGAACATTTTAATTATAGTGGGCAAATGATAAACAAGGAGGTAGAACATTATAATTATAGTGGACAAATGATAAACAAGGAGGTTGAACATTATAATTATAGTGGACAAATGATAAACAACGAAATAGAACAATATTATAATAGTGGACAAATGATAAACAAGGAGGTAGAATAGTACTATTATAATGGTCAAATGATAAACAAGGAGGTAGAACATTATAATTATAGTGGACAAATGATAAACAAGGAGGTAGAACATTATAATTATAGTGGACAAATGATAAACAAGGAGGTAGAACAGTACTATTATAATGGCCAAATGATAAACAAGGAGGTAGAACAGTATAATTATAGCGGCAAAATGATAAACAAGGAGGTAGAACAGTATAATTATAGCGGCAAAATGATAAACAAGGAGGTAGAACAGTAAAATTATAGCGGCCAAATGATAAACAAGGAGGTAGAACATTATAATTATAGTGGACAAATGATAAACAAGGAGGTAGAACATTATAATTATAGTGGACAAATGATAAACAAGGAGGTAGAACAGTACTATTATAATGGCCAAATGATAAACAAGGAGGTAGAACATTACAATCATAGTGGCCAAATAACAAACAAGGAGGTAGAACAGTATAATTATAGCGGCAAAATGATAAACAAGGAGGTAGAACATTACAATCATAGTGGCCAAATAACAAACGAGGAGGTAGAACAGTATAATTATAGCGGCAAAATGATAAACAAGGATGTAGAACAGTATAATTATAGCGGCAAACTGATGAACAAGGAGGTAGAACATTATAATTATAGTGGCCAAATGATAAACAAGGAGGTAGAACATTATAATTATAGTGGACAAATGATAAACAAGGAGGTAGAACATTATAATTATTGTGGACAATTGATAAACAAGGAGGTAGAACATTAAAATTATAGTGGACAAATGATAAACAACGAGGTAGAACAATATAATTATAGTGGACAAATCATAAACAAGGAGGTAGAACATTATAATTATAGTGGCCAAATGATAAACAAGGAGGTAGAACATCATAATTATAGTGGACAAATGATAAACAAGGAGGTAGAACATTATAATTATAGTGGACAGATGATAAACAAGGAGGTAGAACATTATAATTATAGTGGACAAATGATAAACAAGGAGGTAGAACAGTATAATTATAGCGGCAAAATGATAAACAAGAAGGTAGAACAGTATAATTATAGCGGCAAAATGATAAACAAGGAGGTAGAACATTATAATTATAGTGGACAAATGATAAACAAGGAGGTAGAACAGTATAATTATAGCGGCAAAATGATAAACAAGGAGGTAGAACATTATAATTATAGTGGCCAAATGATAAACAAGGAGGTAGAACAGTATAATTATTTCGGCAAAATGATAAACAAGGAGGTAGAACATTATAATTATAGTGGCCAAATGATAAACTTGGAGGTAGAACATTATAATTATAGTGGACAAATGATAAACAAGGAGGTAGAACAGTATAATTATAGTGGACAAATGATAAACAAGGAGGTAGAACATTATAATTATAGTGGCCTAATGATAAACAAGGAGGTAGAACATTATAATTATAGTGGACAAATGATAAACAAGGAGGTAGAACAGTATAATTATAGTGGACAAATGATAAACAAGGAGGTAGAACATTATAATTATAGTGGACAAATGATAAACAAGGAGGTAGAACATTATAATTATAGTGGACAAATGATAAACAAGGAGGTAGAACATTATAATTATAGTGGACAAATGATAAACAAGGAGGTAGAACATTATAATTATAGTGGCCTAATGATAAACAAGGAGGTAGAACATTATAATTATAGTGGAAAAATGATAAACAAGGAGGTAGAACAGTATAATTATAGTGGACAAATGATAAACAAGGAGGTAGAACATTATAATTATAGTGGCCTAATGATAAACAAGGAGGTAGAACATTATAATTATAGTGGACAAATGATAAACAAGGAGGTAGAACAGTATAATTATAGTGGACAAATGATAAACAAGGAGGTAGAACAGTATAATTATAGTGGACAAATGATAAACAAGGAGGTAGAACATTATAATTATAGTGGCCTAATGATAAACAAGGAGGTAGAACATTATAATTATAGTGGACAAATGATAAACAAGGAGGTAGAACAGTATAATTATAGTGGACAAATGATAAACAAGGAGGTAGAACATTATAATTATAGTGGCCTAATGATAAACAAGGAGGTAGAACATTATAATTATAGTGGACAAATGATAAACAAGGAGGTAGAACAGTATAATTATAGTGGACAAATGATAAACAAGGAGGTAGAACATTATAATTATAGTGGACAAATGATAAGCAAGGAGGTAGAACAGTATAATTATAGCGGCCAAATGATCAACAAGAAGGTAGAACAGTATAATTATAGCGGCAAAATGATAAACAAGGAGGTAGAACATTATAATTATAGTGGCCAAATGATAAACAAGGAGGTAGAACATTATAATTATAGTGGACAAATGATAAAGAAGGAGGTAGAACATTATAATTATAGTGGACAAATGATAAAAAAGGAGGTAGAACATTATAATTATAGTGGACAAATGATAAACAAGGAGGTAGAACAGTACGATTATAGCGGCAAAATGATAAACAAGGAGGTAGAATATTATAATTATAGTGGCCAAATGATAAACAAGGAGGTTGAACATTATAATTATAGTGGACAAATGATAAACAAGGAGGTAGAACATTATAATTATAGTGGACAAATGATAAACAACGAGGTAGAACAATATAATTATAGTGGACAAATGATAAACAAGGAGGTAGAACATTATAATTATAGTGGCCAAATGATAAACAAGGAGGTAGAACATCATAATTATAGTGGACATATGATAAACAAGGAAATAGAACATTATAATTATAGTGGACAAATGATAAACAAGGAGGTAGAACATTATAATTATAGTGGACAAATGATAAACAAGGAGGTAGAACATTATAATTATAGCGGCAAAATGATAAACAAGGAGGTAGAACAGTATAATTATAGCGGCAAAATGATAAACAAGGAGGTAGAACATTATAATTATAGTGGACAAATGATAAACAAGGAGGTAGAACATTATAATTATAGTGGACAAATGATAAACAAGGAGGTAGAACAGTACTATTATAATGGCCAAATGATAAACAAGGAGGTAGAACATTACAATCATAGTGGCCAAATAACAAACAAGGAGGTAGAACAGTATAATTATAGCGGCAAAATGATAAACAAGGAGGTAGAACATTACAATCATAGTGGCCAAATAACAAACAAGGAGGTAGAACAGTATAATTATAGCGGCAAAATGATAAACAAGGATGTAGAACAGTATAATTATAGCGGCAAACTGATGAACAAGGAGGTAGAACATTATAATTATAGTGGCCAAATGATAAACAAGGAGGTAGAACATTATAATTATAGTGGACAAATGATAAACAAGGAGGTAGAACATTATAATTATTGTGGACAATTGATAAACAAGGAGGTAGAACATTAAAATTATAGTGGACAAATGATAAACAACGAGGTAGAACAATATAATTATAGTGGACAAATCATAAACAAGGAGGTAGAACATTATAATTATAGTGGCCAAATGATAAACAAGGAGGTAGAACATCATAATTATAGTGGACAAATGATAAACAAGGAGGTAGAACATTATAATTATAGTGGACAGATGATAAACAAGGAGGTAGAACATTATAATTATAGTGGACAAATGATAAACAAGGAGGTAGAACAGTATAATTATAGCGGCAAAATGATAAACAAGAAGGTAGAACAGTATAATTATAGCGGCAAAATGATAAACAAGGAGGTAGAACATTATAATTATAGTGGACAAATGATAAACAAGGAGGTAGAACAGTATAATTATAGCGGCAAAATGATAAACAAGGAGGTAGAACATTATAATTATAGTGGCCAAATGATAAACAAGGAGGTAGAACAGTATAATTATTTCGGCAAAATGATAAACAAGGAGGTAGAACATTATAATTATAGTGGCCAAATGATAAACTTGGAGGTAGAACATTATAATTATAGTGGACAAATGATAAACAAGGAGGTAGAACAGTATAATTATAGTGGACAAATGATAAACAAGGAGGTAGAACATTATAATTATAGTGGCCTAATGATAAACAAGGAGGTAGAACATTATAATTATAGTGGACAAATGATAAACAAGGAGGTAGAACAGTATAATTATAGTGGACAAATGATAAACAAGGAGGTAGAACATTATAATTATAGTGGACAAATGATAAACAAGGAGGTAGAACATTATAATTATAGTGGACAAATGATAAACAAGGAGGTAGAACATTATAATTATAGTGGACAAATGATAAACAAGGAGGTAGAACATTATAATTATAGTGGCCTAATGATAAACAAGGAGGTAGAACATTATAATTATAGTGGACAAATGATAAACAAGGAGGTAGAACAGTATAATTATAGTGGACAAATGATAAACAAGGAGGTAGAACATTAATAATTATAGTGGCCTAATGATAAACAAGGAGGTAGAACATTATAATTATAGTGGACAAATGATAAACAAGGAGGTAGAACAGTATAATTATAGTGGACAAATGATAAACAAGGAGGTAGAACAGTATAATTATAGTGGACAAATGATAAACAAGGAGGTAGAACATTATAATTATAGTGGCCTAATGATAAACAAGGAGGTAGAACATTATAATTATAGTGGACAAATGATAAACAAGGAGGTAGAACAGTATAATTATAGTGGACAAATGATAAACAAGGAGGTAGAACATTATAATTATAGTGGCCTAATGATAAACAAGGAGGTAGAACATTATAATTATAGTGGACAAATGATAAACAAGGAGGTAGAACAGTATAATTATAGTGGACAAATGATAAACAAGGAGGTAGAACATTATAATTATAGTGGACAAATGATAAGCAAGGAGGTAGAACAGTATAATTATAGCGGCCAAATGATCAACAAGAAGGTAGAACAGTATAATTATAGCGGCAAAATGATAAACAAGGAGGTAGAACATTATAATTATAGTGGCCAAATGATAAACAAGGAGGTAGAACATTATAATTATAGTGGACAAATGATAAAGAAGGAGGTAGAACATTATAATTATAGTGGACAAATGATAAAAAAGGAGGTAGAACATTATAATTATAGTGGACAAATGATAAACAAGGAGGTAGAACAGTACGATTATAGCGGCAAAATGATAAACAAGGAGGTAGAATATTATAATTATAGTGGCCAAATGATAAACAAGGAGGTTGAACATTATAATTATAGTGGACAAATGATAAACAAGGAGGTAGAACATTATAATTATAGTGGACAAATGATAAACAACGAGGTAGAACAATATAATTATAGTGGACAAATGATAAACAAGGAGGTAGAACATTATAATTATAGTGGCCAAATGATAAACAAGGAGGTAGAACATCATAATTATAGTGGACATATGATAAACAAGGAGGTAGAACATTATAATTATAGTGGACAAATGATAAACAAGGAGGTAGAACATTATAATTATAGTGGACAAATGATAAACAAGGAGGTAGAACATTATAATTATAGCGGCAAAATGATAAACAAGGAGGTAGAACAGTATAATTATAGCGGCAAAATGATAAACAAGGAGGTAGAACAGTATAATTATAGCGGCAAAATGATAAACAAGGAGGTAGAACATTATAATTATAGTGGACAAATGATAAACAAGGAGGTAGAACATTATAATTAAAGTGGCCAAATGATAAACAAGGAGGTAGAACAGTACTATTATAATGGCCAAATGATAAACAAGGAGGTAGAACATTACAATCATAGTGGCCAAATTACAAACAAGGAGGTAGAACAGTATAATTATAGTGGACAAATGATAAACAAGGAGGTAGAACATTATAATTATAGTGGCCAAATGATAAACAAGGAGGTAGAACATTATAATTATAGTGGACTAATGATAAACAAGGAGGTAGAACTATATAATTATAGCGGCAAAATGATAAACAAGGAGGTAGAACATTATAATTATAGTTTCCAAATGATAAACAAGGAGGTAGAACAGTAAAATTATAGCGGCAAAATGATAAACAAGGAGGTAGAACATTATAATCATAGTGGCCAAATGATAAAAAAGGAGGTAGAACATTATAATTATAGTGGACAAATGATAAACAAGGAGGTAGAACATTATAATTATAGTGGCCAAATGATAAACAAGGAGGTAGAACATCATAATTATAGTGGACAAATGATAAACAAGGAGGTAGAACATTATAATTATAGTGGACAGATGATAAACAAGGAGGTAGAACATTATAATTATAGTGGACAAATGATAAACAAGGAGGTAGAACAGTATAATTATAGCGGCAAAATGATAAACAAGAAGGTAGAACAGTATAATTATAGCGGCAAAATGATAAACAAGGAGGTAGAACATTATAATTATAGTGGACAAATGATAAACAAGGAGGTAGAACAGTATAATTATAGCGGCAAAATGATAAACAAGGAGGTAGAACATTATAATTATAGTGGCCAAATGATAAACAAGGAGGTAGAACAGTATAATTATTTCGGCAAAATGATAAACAAGGAGGTAGAACATTATAATTATAGTGGCCAAATGATAAACTTGGAGGTAGAACATTATAATTATAGTGGACAAATGATAAACAAGGAGGTAGAACAGTATAATTATAGTGGACAAATGATAAACAAGGAGGTAGAACATTATAATTATAGTGGCCTAATGATAAACAAGGAGGTAGAACATTATAATTATAGTGGACAAATGATAAACAAGGAGGTAGAACAGTATAATTATAGTGGACAAATGATAAACAAGGGGGTAGAACATTATAATTATAGTGGCCTAATGATAAACAAGGAGGTAGAACATTATAATTATAGTGGACAAATGATAAACAAGGAGGTAGAACAGTATAATTATAGTGGACAAATGATAAACAAGGAGGTAGAACATTATAATTATAGTGGCCTAATGATAAACAAGGAGGTAGAACATTATAATTATAGTGGACAAATGATAAACAAGGAGGTAGAACAGTATAATTATAGTGGACAAATGATAAACAAGGAGGTAGAACATTATAATTATAGTGGACAAATGATAAACAAGGAGGTAGAACAGTATAATTATAGTGGACAAATGATAAACAAGGAGGTAGAACATTATAATTATAGTGGCCTAATGATAAACAAGGAGGTAGAACATTATAATTATAGTGGACAAATGATAAACAAGGAGGTAGAACAGTATAATTATAGTGGACAAATGATAAACAAGGAGGTAGAACAGTATAATTATAGTGGACAAATGATAAACAAGGAGGTAGAACATTATAATTATAGTGGCCTAATGATAAACAAGGAGGTAGAACATTATAATTATAGTGGACAAATGATAAACAAGGAGGTAGAACAGTATAATTATAGTGGACAAATGATAAACAAGGAGGTAGAACATTATAATTATAGTGGCCTAATGATAAACAAGGAGGTAGAACATTATAATTATAGTGGACAAATGATAAGCAAGGAGGTAGAACATTATAATTATAGTGGACAAATGATAAGCAAGGAGGTAGAACAGTATAATTATAGCGGCCAAATGATCAACAAGAAGGTAGAACAGTATAATTATAGCGGCAAAATGATAAACAAGGAGGTAGAACATTATAATTATAGTGGCCAAATGATAAACAAGGAGGTAGAACATTATAATTATAGTGGACAAATGATAAAGAAGGAGGTAGAACATTATAATTATAGTGGACAAATGATAAAAAAGGAGGTAGAACATTATAATTATAGTGGACAAATGATAAACAAGGAGGTAGAACAGTACGATTATAGCGGCAAAATGATAAACAAGGAGGTAGAATATTATAATTATAGTGGCCAAATGATAAACAAGGAGGTTGAACATTATAATTATAGTGGACAAATGATAAACAAGGAGGTAGAACATTATAATTATAGTGGACAAATGATAAACAACGAGGTAGAACAATATAATTATAGTGGACAAATGATAAACAAGGAGGTAGAACATTATAATTATAGTGGCCAAATGATAAACAAGGAGGTAGAACATCATAATTATAGTGGACATATGATAAACAAGGAGGTAGAACATTATAATTATAGTGGACAAATGATAAACAAGGAGGTAGAACATTATAATTATAGTGGACAAATGATAAACAAGGAGGTAGAACATTATAATTATAGCGGCAAAATGATAAACAAGGAGGTAGAACAGTATAATTATAGCGGCAAAATGATAAACAAGGAGGTAGAACAGTATAATTATAGCGGCAAAATGATAAACAAGGAGGTAGAACATTATAATTATAGTGGACAAATGATAAACAAGGAGGTAGAACATTATAATTAAAGTGGCCAAATGATAAACAAGGAGGTAGAACAGTACTATTATAATGGCCAAATGATAAACAAGGAGGTAGAACATTACAATCATAGTGGCCAAATTACAAACAAGGAGGTAGAACAGTATAATTATAGTGGACAAATGATAAACAAGGAGGTAGAACATTATAATTATAGTGGCCAAATGATAAACAAGGAGGTAGAACATTATAATTATAGTGGACTAATGATAAACAAGGAGGTAGAACTATATAATTATAGCGGCAAAATGATAAACAAGGAGGTAGAACATTATAATTATAGTTTCCAAATGATAAACAAGGAGGTAGAACAGTAAAATTATAGCGGCAAAATGATAAACAAGGAGGTAGAACATTATAATCATAGTGGCCAAATGATAAACAAGGAGGTAGAACATTATAATTATAGTGGACAAATGATAAACAAGGAGGTAGAACATTATAATTATAGTGGCCAAATGATAAACAAGGAGGTAGAACATCATAATTATAGTGGACAAATGATAAACAAGGAGGTAGAACATTATAATTATAGTGGACAGATGATAAACAAGGAGGTAGAACATTATAATTATAGTGGACAAATGATAAACAAGGAGGTAGAACAGTATAATTATAGCGGCAAAATGATAAACAAGAAGGTAGAACAGTATAATTATAGCGGCAAAATGATAAACAAGGAGGTAGAACATTATAATTATAGTGGACAAATGATAAACAAGGAGGTAGAACAGTATAATTATAGCGGCAAAATGATAAACAAGGAGGTAGAACATTATAATTATAGTGGCCAAATGATAAACAAGGAGGTAGAACAGTATAATTATTTCGGCAAAATGATAAACAAGGAGGTAGAACATTATAATTATAGTGGCCAAATGATAAACTTGGAGGTAGAACATTATAATTATAGTGGACAAATGATAAACAAGGAGGTAGAACAGTATAATTATAGTGGACAAATGATAAACAAGGAGGTAGAACATTATAATTATAGTGGCCTAATGATAAACAAGGAGGTAGAACATTATAATTATAGTGGACAAATGATAAACAAGGAGGTAGAACAGTATAATTATAGTGGACAAATGATAAACAAGGAGGTAGAACATTATAATTATAGTGGCCTAATGATAAACAAGGAGGTAGAACATTATAATTATAGTGGACAAATGATAAACAAGGAGGTAGAACAGTATAATTATAGTGGACAAATGATAAACAAGGAGGTAGAACATTATAATTATAGTGGCCTAATGATAAACAAGGAGGTAGAACATTATAATTATAGTGGACAAATGATAAACAAGGAGGTAGAACAGTATAATTATAGTGGACAAATGATAAACAAGGAGGTAGAACATTATAATTATAGTGGACAAATGATAAGCAAGGAGGTAGAACAGTATAATTATAGCGGCCAAATGATCAACAAGAAGGTAGAACAGTATAATTATAGCGGCAAAATGATAAACAAGGAGGTAGAACATTATAATTATAGTGGCCAAATGATAAACAAGGAGGTAGAACATTATAATTATAGTGGACAAATGATAAAGAAGGAGGTAGAACATTATAATTATAGTGGACAAATGATAAAAAAGGAGGTAGAACATTATAATTATAGTGGACAAATGATAAACAAGGAGGTAGAACAGTAGGATTATAGCGGCAAAATGATAAACAAGGAGGTAGAATATTATAATTATAGTGGCCAAATGATAAACAAGGAGGTTGAACATTATAATTATAGTGGACAAATGATAAACAAGGAGGTAGAACATTATAATTATAGTGGACAAATGATAAACAACGAGGTAGAACAATATAATTATAGTGGACAAATGATAAACAAGGAGGTAGAACATTATAATTATAGTGGCCAAATGATAAACAAGGAGGTAGAACATCATAATTATAGTGGACATATGATAAACAAGGAGGTAGAACATTATAATTATAGTGGACAAATGATAAACAAGGAGGTAGAACATTATAATTATAGTGGACAAATGATAAACAAGGAGGTAGAACATTATAATTATAGCGGCAAAATGATAAACAAGGAGGTAGAACAGTATAATTATAGCGGCAAAATGATAAACAAGGAGGTAGAACAGTATAATTATAGCGGCAAAATGATAAACAAGGAGGTAGAACATTATAATTATAGTGGACAAATGATAAACAAGGAGGTAGAACATTATAATTATAGTGGACAAATGATAAACAAGGAGGTAGAACAGTACTATTATAATGGCCAAATGATAAACAAGGAGGTAGAACATTACAATCATAGTGGCCAAATAACAAACAAGGAGGTAGAACAGTATAATTATAGCGGCAAAATGATAAACAAGGAGGTAGAACATTACAATCATAGTGGCCAAATAACAAACAAGGAGGTAGAACAGTATAATTATAGCGGCAAAATGATAAACAAGGATGTAGAACAGTATAATTATAGCGGCAAACTGATGAACAAGGAGGTAGAACATTATAATTATAGTGGCCAAATGATAAACAAGGAGGTAGAACATTATAATTATAGTGGACAAATGATAAACAAGGAGGTAGAACATTATAATTATTGTGGACAATTGATAAACAAGGAGGTAGAACATTAAAATTATAGTGGACAAATGATAAACAACGAGGTAGAACAATATAATTATAGTGGACAAATCATAAACAAGGAGGTAGAACATTATAATTATAGTGGCCAAATGATAAACAAGGAGGTAGAACATCATAATTATAGTGGACAAATGATAAACAAGGAGGTAGAACATTATAATTATAGTGGACAGATGATAAACAAGGAGGTAGAACATTATAATTATAGTGGACAAATGATAAACAAGGAGGTAGAACAGTATAATTATAGCGGCAAAATGATAAACAAGAAGGTAGAACAGTATAATTATAGCGGCAAAATGATAAACAAGGAGGTAGAACATTATAATTATAGTGGACAAATGATAAACAAGGAGGTAGAACAGTATAATTATAGCGGCAAAATGATAAACAAGGAGGTAGAACATTATAATTATAGTGGCCAAATGATAAACAAGGAGGTAGAACAGTATAATTATTTCGGCAAAATGATAAACAAGGAGGTAGAACATTATAATTATAGTGGCCAAATGATAAACTTGGAGGTAGAACATTATAATTATAGTGGACAAATGATAAACAAGGAGGTAGAACAGTATAATTATAGTGGACAAATGATAAACAAGGAGGTAGAACATTATAATTATAGTGGCCTAATGATAAACAAGGAGGTAGAACATTATAATTATAGTGGACAAATGATAAACAAGGAGGTAGAACAGTATAATTATAGTGGACAAATGATAAACAAGGAGGTAGAACATTATAATTATAGTGGACAAATGATAAACAAGGAGGTAGAACATTATAATTATAGTGGACAAATGATAAACAAGGAGGTAGAACATTATAATTATAGTGGACAAATGATAAACAAGGAGGTAGAACATTATAATTATAGTGGCCTAATGATAAACAAGGAGGTAGAACATTATAATTATAGTGGACAAATGATAAACAAGGAGGTAGAACAGTATAATTATAGTGGACAAATGATAAACAAGGAGGTAGAACATTATAATTATAGTGGCCTAATGATAAACAAGGAGGTAGAACATTATAATTATAGTGGACAAATGATAAACAAGGAGGTAGAACAGTATAATTATAGTGGACAAATGATAAACAAGGAGGTAGAACAGTATAATTATAGTGGACAAATGATAAACAAGGAGGTAGAACATTATAATTATAGTGGCCTAATGATAAACAAGGAGGTAGAACATTATAATTATAGTGGACAAATGATAAACAAGGAGGTAGAACAGTATAATTATAGTGGACAAATGATAAACAAGGAGGTAGAACATTATAATTATAGTGGCCTAATGATAAACAAGGAGGTAGAACATTATAATTATAGTGGACAAATGATAAACAAGGAGGTAGAACAGTATAATTATAGTGGACAAATGATAAACAAGGAGGTAGAACATTATAATTATAGTGGACAAATGATAAGCAAGGAGGTAGAACAGTATAATTATAGCGGCCAAATGATCAACAAGAAGGTAGAACAGTATAATTATAGCGGCAAAATGATAAACAAGGAGGTAGAACATTATAATTATAGTGGCCAAATGATAAACATGGAGGTAGAACATTATAATTATAGTGGACAAATGATAAAGAAGGAGGTAGAACATTATAATTATAGTGGACAAATGATAAAAAAGGAGGTAGAACATTATAATTATAGTGGACAAATGATAAACAAGGAGGTAGAACAGTACGATTATAGCGGCAAAATGATAAACAAGGAGGTAGAATATTATAATTATAGTGGCCAAATGATAAACAAGGAGGTTGAACATTATAATTATAGTGGACAAATGATAAACAAGGAGGTAGAACATTATAATTATAGTGGACAAATGATAAACAACGAGGTAGAACAATATAATTATAGTGGACAAATGATAAACAAGGAGGTAGAACATTATAATTATAGTGGCCAAATGATAAACAAGGAGGTAGAACATCATAATTATAGTGGACATATGATAAACAAGGAGGTAGAACATTATAATTATAGTGGACAAATGATAAACAAGGAGGTAGAACATTATAATTATAGTGGACAAATGATAAACAAGGAGGTAGAACATTATAATTATAGCAGCAAAATGATTAACAAGGAGGTAGAACAGTATAATTATAGCGGCAAAATGATAAACAAGGAGGTAGAACAGTATAATTATAGCGGCAAAATGATAAACAAGGAGGTAGAACATTATAATTATAGTGGACAAATGATAAACAAGGAGGTAGAACATTATAATTAAAGTGGCCAAATGATAAACAAGGAGGTAGAACAGTACTATTATAATGGCCAAATGATAAACAAGGAGGTAGAACATTACAATCATAGTGGCCAAATTACAAACAAGGAGGTAGAACAGTATAATTATAGTGGACAAATGATAAACAAGGAGGTAGAACATTATAATTATAGTGGCCAAATGATAAACAAGGAGGTAGAACATTATAATTATAGTGGACTAATGATAAACAAGGAGGTAGAACTATATAATTATAGCGGCAAAATGATAAACAAGGAGGTAGAACATTATAATTATAGTTTCCAAATGATAAACAAGGAGGTAGAACAGTAAAATTATAGCGGCAAAATGATAAACAAGGAGGTAGAACATTATAATCATAGTGGCCAAATGATAAACAAGGAGGTAGAACATTATAATTATAGTGGACAAATGATAAACAAGGAGGTAGAACATTATAATTATAGTGGCCAAATGATAAACAAGGAGGTTGAACATTATCATTATAGTAGACAAATGATAAACAAGGAGGTAGAACATTATAATTATAGTGGACAAATGATAAACAAGGAGGTAGAACAGTATAATTATAGCGGCAAAATGATAAACTAGGAGGTAGAACAGTATAATTATAGCGGCAAAATGATAAACAAGGAGGTAGAACATTATAATTATAGTGGACAAATGATAAACAAGGAGGTAGAACAGTATAATTATAGCGGAAAAATGATAAACAAGGAGGTAGAACAGTATAATTATAGTAACCAAATGATAAACAAGGAGGTAGAACATTATAATTTTTGTGGCCAAATGATAAACAAGGAGGTAGAACAGTATAATTATAGCGGCAAAATGATAAACAAGGAGGTAGAACATTATAATTATAGTGGTCAAATGATAAACTTGGAGGTAGAACATTATAATTATAGTGGACAAATGATAAACAAGGAGGTAGAACATTATAATTATAGTGGACAAATGATAAACAAGGAGGTAGAACAGTACTATTATAATGGCCAAATGATAAACAAGGAGGTAGATCAGTATAATTATAGCGGCAAAATGATAAACAAGGAGGTAGAACAGTATAATTATAGCGGCAAAATGATAAACAAGGAGGTAGAACAGTATAATTATAGCGGCCAAATGATAAACAAGGAGGTAGAACATTATAATTATAGTGGACAAATGATAAACAAGGAGGTAGAACATTATAATTATAGTGGACAAATGAGAAACAAGGAGGTAGAACATTATAATTATAGTGGACAAATGAGAAACAAGGAGGTAGAACATTATAATTATAGTGGACAAATGATAAACAAGGAGGTAGAACAGTACTATTATAATGGCCAAATGATAAACAAGGAGGTAGAACATTACAATCATAGTGGCCAAATAACAAACAAGGAGGTAGAACAGTATAATTATAGCGGCCAAATGATAAACAAGGAGGTAGAAATTTATAATTATAGTGGACAAATGATAAACAAGGAGGTAGAACATTATAATTATAGTGGACAAATGAGAAACAAGGAGGTAGAACATTATAATTATAGTGGACAAATGAGAAACAAGGAGGTAGAACATTATAATTATAGTGGAAAATGATAAACAAGGAGGTAGAACAGTACTATTATAATGGCCAAATGATAAACAAGGAGGTAGAACATTACAATCATAGTGGCCAAATAACAAACAAGGAGGTAGAACAGTATAATTATAGCGGCAAAATGATAAACAAGGAGGTAGAACATTACAATCATAGTGGCCAAATAACAAACAAGGAGGTAGAACAGTATAATTATAGCGGCAAAATGATAAACAAGGATGTAGAACAGTATAATTATAGCGGACAAATGATAAACAAGGAGGTAGAACATTATAATTATAGTGGCCAAATGATAAACAAGGAGGTAGAACATTATAATTATAGTGGACAAATGATAAACAAGGAGGTAGAATATTATAATTATAGTGGCCAAATGATAAACAAGGAGGTAGAACATTATAATTATAGTGGACAAATGATAAACAAGGAGGTAGAACAGTATAATTATAGCGGCAAAATGATAAACAAGGAGGTAGAACATTATAATTATAGTGGCCAAATGATAAACAAGGAGGTAGAACATTATAATTATAGTGGACTAATGATAAACAAGGAGGTAGAACTATATAATTATAGCGGCAAAATGATAAACAAGGAGGTAGAACATTATAATTATAGTTTCCAAATGATAAACAAGGAGGTAGAACAGTAAAATTATAGCGGCAAAATGATAAACAAGGAGGTAGAACATTATAATCATAGTGGCCAAATGATAAACAAGGAGGTAGAACATTATAATTATAGTGGACAAATGATAAACAAGGAGGTAGAACATTATAATTATAGTGGACAAATGATAAACAAGGAGGTAGAACATTATAATTATAGTGGCCAAATGATAAACAAGGAGGTAGAACATTATAATTATAGTGGACAAATGATAAAGAAGGAGGTAGAACATTATAATTATAGTGGCCAAATGATAAACAAGGAGGTAGAACAGTATAATTATAGCGGCAAAATGATAAACAAGAAGGTAGAACAGTATAATTATAGCGGCCAAATGATAAACAAGGAGGCAGAACATTATAATTATAGTGGACAAATGATAAACAAGGAGGTAGAACAGTATAATTATAGCGGCAAAATGATAAACAAGGAGGTAGAACATTATAATTATAGTGGCCAAATGATAAACAAGGAGGTAGAACATTACAATCATAGTGGCCAAATAACAAACAAGGAGGTAGAACAGTATAATTATAGCGGCAAAATGATAAACAAGGAGGTAGAAGATTATAATTATAGTGGCCAAATGATAAACAAGGAGGTAGAACATTATAATTATAGTGGACAAATGATATACAAGGAGGTAGAACATTATAATTATAGTGGACAAATGATAAACAAGGAGGTAGAACATTATAATTATAGTGGACAAATGATAAACAAGGAGGTAGAACATTATAATTATAGTGGACAAATGATAAACAAGGAGGTTGAACATTATAATTATAGTGGACAAATGATAAACAAGGAGGTAGAACATTATAATTATAGTGGAAAAATGATAAACAACGAGGTAGAACAATATAATTATAGTGGACAAATGATAAATAAGGAGGTAGAACATTATAATTATAGTGGCCAAATGATAAACAAGGAGGTAGAACATCATAATTATAGTGGACAAATGATAAACAAGGAGGTAGAACATTATAATTATAGTGGACAAATGATAAACAAGGAGGTAGAACATTATAATTATAGTGGACAAATGATAAACAAGGAGGTAGAACATTATAATTATAGTGGACAAATGATAAACAAGGAGGTAGAACATTATAATTATAGTGGACAAATGATAAACAAGGAGGTAGAACAGTATAATTATGGTGGCCAAATGATAAACAAGGAGGTAGAACA
The DNA here is from genome assembly GCA_948150685.1 of Rhaphigaster nebulosa. NCBI lineage: Eukaryota > Metazoa > Arthropoda > Insecta > Hemiptera > Pentatomidae > Rhaphigaster > Rhaphigaster nebulosa. The sequence continues at coordinate 178,340,944 of OX411307.1, forward strand.
GTATAATTATAGCGGCAAAATGATAAACAAGGAGGTAGAACATTATAATTATAGTGGCCAAATGATAAACTTGGAGGTAGAACATTATAATTATAGCGGCAAAATGATAAACAAGGAGGTAGAACATTATAATTATAGTGGCCAAATGATAAACAAGGAGGTAGAACAGTATAATTATTTCGGCAAAATGATAAACAAGGAGGTAGAACATTATAATTATAGTGGCCAAATGATAAACTTGGAGGTAGAACATTATAATTATAGCGGCAAAATGATAAACAAGGAGGTAGAACATTATAATTATAGTGGCCAAATGATAAACAAGGAGGTAGAACATTATAATTATAGTGGACAAATGATAAACAAGGAGGTAGAACAGTATAATTATAGTGGACAAATGATAAACAAGGAGGTAGAACATTATAATTGTAGTGGACAAATGATAAACAAGGAGGTAGAACAGTATAATTATAGCGGCAAAATGATAAACAAGGAGGTAGAACAGTATAATTATAGCGGCCAAATGATAAACAAGGAGGTAGAACATTATAATTATAGTGGACAAATGATAAACAAGGAGGTAGAACATTATAATTGTAGTGGACAAATGATAAACAAGGAGGTAGAACAGTATAATTATAGCGGCCAAATGATCAACAAGAAGGTAGAACAGTATAATTATAGCGGCAAAATGATAAACAAGGAGGTAGAACATTATAATTATAGTGGCCAAATGATAAACTTGGAGGTAGAACATTATAATTATAGCGGCAAAATGATAAACATGGAGGTAGAACATTATAATTATAGTGGCCAAATGATAAACAAGGAGGTAGAACATTATAATTATAGTGGACAAATGATAAACAAGGAGGTAGAACAGTATAATTATAGCGGCAAAATGATAAACAAGGAGGTAGAACAGTATAATTATAGCGACAAAATGATAAACAAGGAGGTAGAACAGTATAATTATAGCGGCCAAATGATAAACAAGGAGGTAGAACATTATAATTATAGTGGACAAATGATAAACAAGGAGGTAGAACAGTATAATTATAGCGGCAAAATGATAAACAAGGAGGTAGAAGATTATAATTATAGTGGACAAATAATAAACAAGGAGGTAGAACAGTATAATTATAGCGGCAAAATGATAAACAAGGAGGTAGAACAGTATAATTATAGCGGCAAAATGATAAACAAGGAGGTAGAACAGTATAATTATAGCGGCCAAATGATAAACAAGGAGGTAGAAATTTATAATTATAGTGGACAAATGATAAACAAGGAGGTAGAACATTATAATTATAGTGGACAAATGAAAAACAAGGAGGTAGAACATTATAATTATAGTGGACAAATGAGAAACAAGGAGGTAGAACATTATAATTATAGTGGAAAATGATAAACAAGGAGGTAGAACAGTACTATTATAATGGCCAAATGATAAACAAGGAGGTAGAACATTACAATCATAGTGGCCAAATAACAAACAAGGAGGTAGAACAGTATAATTATAGCGGCAAAATGATAAACAAGGAGGTAGAACATTACAATCATAGTGGCCAAATAACAAACAAGGAGGTAGAACAGTATAATTATAGCGGCAAAATGATAAACAAGGATGTAGAACAGTATAATTATAGCGGCCAAATGATAAACAAGGAGGTAGAACATTATAATTATAGTGGCCAAATGATAAACAAGGAGGTAGAACATTATAATTATAGTGGACAAATGATAAACAAGGAGGTAGAATATTATAATTATAGTGGCCAAATGATAAACAAGGAGGTAGAACATTATAATTATAGTGGACAAATGATAAACAAGGAGGTAGAACAGTATAATTATAGCGGCAAAATGATAAACAAGGAGGTAGAACATTATAATTATAGTGGCCAAATGATAAACAAGGAGGTAGAACATTATAATTATAGTGGACTAATGATAAACAAGGAGGTAGAACTATATAATTATAGCGGCAAAATGATAAACAAGGAGGTAGAACATTATAATTATAGTTTCCAAATGATAAACAAGGAGGTAGAACAGTAAAATTATAGCGGCAAAATGATAAACAAGGAGGTAGAACATTATAATCATAGTGGCCAAATGATAAACAAGGAGGTAGAACATTATAATTATAGTGGACAAATGATAAACAAGGAGGTAGAACATTATAATTATAGTGGCCAAATGATAAACAAGGAGGTAGAACATTATAATTATAGTGGACAAATGATAAAGAAGGAGGTAGAACATTATAATTATAGTGGCCAAATGATAAACAAGGAGGTAGAACATTATAATTATAGTGGACAAATGATAAACAAGGAGGTAGAACAGTATAATTATAGCGGCAAAATGATAAACAAGAAGGTAGAACAGTATAATTATAGCGGCAAAATGATAAACAAGGAGGTAGAACATTATAATTATAGTGGACAAATGATAAACAAGGAGGTAGAACAGTATAATTATAGCGGCAAAATGATAAACAAGGAGGTAGAACATTATAATTATAGTGGCCAAATGATAAACAAGGAGGTAGAACATTACAATCATAGTGGCCAAATAACAAACAAGGAGGTAGAACAGTATAATTATAGCGGCAAAATGATAAACAAGGAGGTAGAACATTATAATTATAGTGGCCAAATGATAAACTTGGAGGTAGAACATTATAATTATAGCGGCAAAATGATAAACAAGGAGGTAGAACATTATAATTATAGTGGCCAAATGATAAACAAGGAGGTAGAACAGTATAATTATTTCGGCAAAATGATAAACAAGGAGGTAGAACATTATAATTATAGTGGCCAAATGATAAACTTGGAGGTAGAACATTATAATTATAGCGGCAAAATGATAAACAAGGAGGTAGAACATTATAATTATAGTGGCCAAATGATAAACAAGGAGGTAGAACATTATAATTATAGTGGACAAATGATAAACAAGGAGGTAGAACAGTATAATTATAGTGGACAAATGATAAACAAGGAGGTAGAACATTATAATTGTAGTGGACAAATGATAAACAAGGAGGTAGAACAGTATAATTATAGCGGCCAAATGATCAACAAGGAGGTAGAACATTATAATTATAGTGGACAAATGATAAACAAGGAGGTAGAACAGTATAATTATAGCGGAAAAATGATAAACAAGGAGGTAGAACAGTATAATTATAGTAACCAAATGATAAACAAGGAGGTAGAACATTATAATTTTTGTGGCCAAATGATAAACAAGGAGGTAGAACAGTATAATTATAGCGGCAAAATGATAAACAAGGAGGTAGAACATTATAATTATAGTGGTCAAATGATAAACTTGGAGGTAGAACATTATAATTATAGTGGACAAATGATAAACAAGGAGGTAGAACATTATAATTATAGTGGACAAATGATAAACAAGGAGGTAGAACAGTACTATTATAATGGCCAAATGATAAACAAGGAGGTAGAACAGTATAATTATAGCGGCAAAATGATAAACAAGGAGGTAGAACAGTATAATTATAGCGGCAAAATGATAAACAAGGAGGTAGAACAGTATAATTATAGCGGCCAAATGATAAACAAGGAGGTAGAACATTATAATTATAGTGGACAAATGATAAACAAGGAGGTAGAACATTATAATTATAGTGGACAAATGAGAAACAAGGAGGTAGAACATTATAATTATAGTGGACAAATGAGAAACAAGGAGGTAGAACATTATAATTATAGTGGACAAATGATAAACAAGGAGGTAGAACAGTACTATTATAATGGCCAAATGATAAACAAGGAGGTAGAACATTACAATCATAGTGGCCAAATAACAAACAAGGAGGTAGAACAGTATAATTATAGCGGCAAAATGATAAACAAGGAGGTAGAACATTACAATCATAGTGGCCAAATAACAAACAAGGAGGTAGAACATTATAATTAAAGTGGCCAAATGATAAACAAGGAGGTAGAACAGTACTATTATAATGGCCAAATGATAAACAAGGAGGTAGAACATTACAATCATAGTGGCCAAATTACAAACAAGGAGGTAGAACATTATAATTATAGTGGCCAAATGATAAACAAGGAGGTTGAACATTATAATTATAGTTTCCAAATGATAAACAAGGAGGTAGAACAGTATAATTATAGCGGCAAAATGATAAACAAGGAGGTAGAACATTATAATTATAGTGGCCAAATGATAAACAAGGAGGTAGAACATTACAATCATAGTGGCCAAATAACAAACAAGGAGGTAGAACAGTATAATAAAAGCGGCAAAATGATAAACAAGGAGGTAGAAGATTATAATTATAGTGGCCAAATGATAAACAAGGAGGTAGAACATTATAATTATAGTGGACAAATGATATACAAGGAGGTAGAACATTATAATTATAGTGGACAAATGATAAACAAGGAGGTAGAACATTATAATTATAGTGGACAAATGATAAACAAGGAGGTAGAACATTATAATTATAGTGGACAAATGATAAACAAGGAGGTAGAACAGTATAATTATAGCGGCAAAATGATAAACAAGGAGGTAGAACAGTATAATTATAGTAACCAAATGATAAACAAGGAGGTAGAACATTATAATTATAGTGGCCAAATGATAAACAAGGAGGTAGAACAGTATAATTATAGCGGCAAAATGATAAACAAGGAGGTAGAACATTATAATTATAGTGGCCAAATGATAAACTTGGAGGTAGAACATTATAATTATAGCGGCAAAATGATAAACATGGAGGTAGAACATTATAATTATAGTGGCCAAATGATAAACAAGGAGGTAGAACATTATAATTATAGTGGACAAATGATAAACAAGGAGGTAGAACAGTATAATTATAGCGGCAAAATGATAAACAAGGAGGTAGAACAGTATAATTATAGCGACAAAATGATAAACAAGGAGGTAGAACAGTATAATTATAGCGGCATAATGATAAACAAGGAGGTAGAACATTATAATTATAGTGGACAAATGATAAACAAGGAGGTAGAACAGTATAATTATAGCGGCAAAATGATAAACAAGGAGGTAGAAGATTATAATTATAGTGGACAAATAATAAACAAGGAGGTTGAACAGTATAATTATAGCGGCAAAATGATAAACAAGGAGGTAGAACAGTATAATTATAGCGGCAAAATGATAAACAAGGAGGTAGAACAGTATAATTATAGCGGCCAAATGATAAAAAAGGAGGTAGAAATTTATAATTATAGTGGACAAATGATAAACAAGGAGGTAGAACATTATAATTATAGTGGACAAATGAGAAACAAGGAGGTAGAAGATTATAATTATAGTGGACAAATGAGAAACAAGGAGGTAGAACATTATAATTATAGTGGAAAATGATAAACAAGGAGGTAGAACAGTACTATTATAATGGCCAAATGATAAACAAGGAGGTAGAACATTACAATCATAGTGGCCAAATAACAAACAAGGAGGTAGAACAGTATAATTATAGCGGCAAAATGATAAACAAGGAGGTAGAACATTACAATCATAGTGGCCAAATAACAAACAAGGAGGTAGAACAGTATAATTATAGCGGCAAAATGATAAACAAGGATGTAGAACAGTATAATTATAGCGGCCAAATGATAAACAAGGAGGTAGAACATTATAATTATAGTGGCCAAATGATAAACAAGGAGGTAGAACATTATAATTATAGTGGACAAATGATAAACAAGGAGGTAGAATATTATAATTATAGTGGCCAAATGATAAACAAGGAGGTAGAACATTATAATTATAGTGGACAAATGATAAACAAGGAGGTAGAACAGTATAATTATAGCGGCAAAATGATAAACAAGGAGGTAGAACATTATAATTATAGTGGCCAAATGATAAACAAGGAGGTAGAACATTATAATTATAGTGGACTAATGATAAACAAGGAGGTAGAACTATATAATTATAGCGGCAAAATGATAAACAAGGAGGTAGAACATTATAATTATAGTTTCCAAATGATAAACAAGGAGGTAGAACAGTAAAATTATAGCGGCAAAATGATAAACAAGGAGGTAGAACATTATAATCATAGTGGCCAAATGATAAACAAGGAGGTAGAACATTATAATTATAGTGGACAAATGATAAACAAGGAGGTAGAACATTATAATTATAGTGGCCAAATGATAAACAAGGAGGTAGAACATTATAATTATAGTGGACAAATGATAAAGAAGGAGGTAGAACATTATAATTATAGTGGCCAAATGATAAACAAGGAGGTAGAACATTATAATTATAGTGGACAAATGATAAACAAGGAGGTAGAACAGTATAATTATAGCGGCAAAATGATAAACAAGAAGGTAGAACAGTATAATTATAGCGGCCAAATGATAAACAAGGAGGTAGAACATTATAATTATAGTGGACAAATGATAAACAAGGAGGTAGAACAGTATAATTATAGCGGCAAAATGATAAACAAGGAGGTAGAACATTATAATTATAGTGGCCAAATGATAAACAAGGAGGTAGAACATTACAATCATAGTGGCCAAATAACAAACAAGGAGGTAGAACAGTATAATTATAGCGGCAAAATGATAAACAAGGAGGTAGAAGATTATAATTATAGTGGCCAAATGATAAACAAGGAGGTAGAACATTATAATTATAGTGGACAAATGATATACAAGGAGGTAGAACATTATAATTATAGTGGACAAATGATAAACAAGGAGGTAGAACATTATAATTATAGTGGACAAATGATAAACAAGGAGGTAGAACATTATAATTATAGTGGACAAATGATAAACAAGGAGGTTGAACATTATAATTATAGTGGACAAATGATAAACAAGGAGGTAGAACATTATAATTATAGTGGACAAATGATAAACAACGAGGTAGAACAATATAATTATAGTGGACAAATGATAAACAAGGAGGTAGAACATTATAATTATAGTGGCCAAATGATAAACAAGGAGGTAGAACATCATAATTATAGTGGACAAATGATAAACAAGGAGGTAGAACATTATAATTATAGTGGACAAATGATAAACAAGGAGGTAGAACATTATAATTATAGTGGACAAATGATAAACTAGGAGGTAGAACATTATAATTATAGTGGACAAATGATAAACAAGGAGGTAGAACATTATAATTATAGTGGACAAATGATAAACAAGGAGGTAGAACAGTATAATTATGGTGGCCAAATGATAAACAAGGAGGTAGAACAGTATAATTATAGCGGCAAAATGATAAACAAGGAGGTAGAACATTATAATTATAGTGGCCAAATGATAAACTTGGAGGTAGAACATTATAATTATAGCGGCAAAATGATAAACAAGGAGGTAGAACATTATAATTATAGTGGCCAAATGATAAACTTGGAGGTAGAACATTATAATTATAGCGGCAAAATGATAAACATGGAGGTAGAACATTATAATTATAGTGGCCAAATGATAAACAAGGAGGTAGAACATTATAATTATAGTGGACAAATGATAAACAAGGAGGTAGAACAGTATAATTATAGCGGCAAAATGATAAACAAGGAGGTAGAACAGTATAATTATAGCGACAAAATGATAAACAAGGAGGTAGAACAGTATAATTATAGCGGCATAATGATAAACAAGGAGGTAGAACATTATAATTATAGTGGACAAATGATAAACAAGGAGGTAGAACAGTATAATTATAGCGGCAAAATGATAAACAAGGAGGTAGAAGATTATAATTATAGTGGACAAATAATAAACAAGGAGGTTGAACAGTATAATTATAGCGGCAAAATGATAAACAAGGAGGTAGAACAGTATAATTATAGCGGCAAAATGATAAACAAGGAGGTAGAACAGTATAATTATAGCGGCCAAATGATAAACAAGGAGGTAGAAATTTATAATTATAGTGGACAAATGATAAACAAGGAGGTAGAACATTATAATTATAGTGGACAAATGAGAAACAAGGAGGTAGAACATTATAATTATAGTGGCCAAATGATAAACTTGGAGGTAGAACATTATAATTATAGCGGCAAAATGATAAACAAGGAGGTAGAACATTATAATTATAGTGGCCAAATGATAAACAAGGAGGTAGAACATTATAATTATAGTGGACAAATGATAAACAAGGAGGTAGAACAGTATAATTATAGTGGACAAATGATAAACAAGGAGGTAGAACATTATAATTGTAGTGGACAAATGATAAACAAGGAGGTAGAACAGTATAATTATAGCGGCCAAATGATCAACAAGGAGGTAGAACATTATAATTATAGTGGACAAATGATAAACAAGGAGGTAGAACAGTATAATTATAGCGGAAAAATGATAAACAAGGAGGTAGAACAGTATAATTATAGTAACCAAATGATAAACAAGGAGGTAGAACATTATAATTTTTGTGGCCAAATGATAAACAAGGAGGTAGAACAGTATAATTATAGCGGCAAAATGATAAACAAGGAGGTAGAACATTATAATTATAGTGGTCAAATGATAAACTTGGAGGTAGAACATTATAATTATAGTGGACAAATGATAAACAAGGAGGTAGAACATTATAATTATAGTGGACAAATGATAAACAAGGAGGTAGAACAGTACTATTATAATGGCCAAATGATAAACAAGGAGGTAGAACAGTATAATTATAGCGGCAAAATGATAAACAAGGAGGTAGAACAGTATAATTATAGCGGCAAAATGATAAACAAGGAGCTAGAACAGTATAATTATAGCGGCCAAATGATAAACAAGGAGGTAGAACATTATAATTATAGTGGACAAATGATAAACAAGGAGGTAGAACATTATAATTATAGTGGACAAATGAGAAACAAGGAGGTAGAACATTATAATTATAGTGGACAAATGAGAAACAAGGAGGTAGAACATTATAATTATAGTGGACAAATGATAAACAAGGAGGTAGAACAGTACTATTATAATGGCCAAATGATAAACAAGGAGGTAGAACATTACAATCATAGTGGCCAAATAACAAACAAGGAGGTAGAACAGTATAATTATAGCGGCAAAATGATAAACAAGGAGGTAGAACATTACAATCATAGTGGCCAAATAACAAACAAGGAGGTAGAACATTATAATTAAAGTGGCCAAATGATAAACAAGGAGGTAGAACAGTACTATTATAATGGCCAAATGATAAACAAGGAGGTAGAACATTACAATCATAGTGGCCAAATTACAAACAAGGAGGTAGAACATTATAATTATAGTGGCCAAATGATAAACAAGGAGGTTGAACATTATAATTATAGTTTCCAAATGATAAACAAGGAGGTAGAACAGTATAATTATAGCGGCAAAATGATAAACAAGGAGGTAGAACATTATAATTATAGTGGCCAAATGATAAACAAGGAGGTAGAACATTACAATCATAGTGGCCAAATAACAAACAAGGAGGTAGAACAGTATAATAAAAGCGGCAAAATGATAAACAAGGAGGTAGAAGATTATAATTATAGTGGCCAAATGATAAACAAGGAGGTAGAACATTATAATTATAGTGGACAAATGATATACAAGGAGGTAGAACATTATAATTATAGTGGACAAATGATAAACAAGGAGGTAGAACATTATAATTATAGTGGACAAATGATAAACAAGGAGGTAGAACATTATAATTATAGTGGACAAATGATAAACAAGGAGGTAGAACAGTATAATTATAGCGGCAAAATGATAAACAAGGAGGTAGAACAGTATAATTATAGTAACCAAATGATAAACAAGGAGGTAGAACATTATAATTATAGTGGCCAAATGATAAACAAGGAGGTAGAACAGTATAATTATAGCGGCAAAATGATAAACAAGGAGGTAGAACATTATAATTATAGTGGCCAAATGATAAACTTGGAGGTAGAACATTATAATTATAGCGGCAAAATGATAAACATGGAGGTAGAACATTATAATTATAGTGGCCAAATGATAAACAAGGAGGTAGAACATTATAATTATAGTGGACAAATGATAAACAAGGAGGTAGAACAGTATAATTATAGCGGCAAAATGATAAACAAGGAGGTAGAACAGTATAATTATAGCGACAAAATGATAAACAAGGAGGTAGAACAGTATAATTATAGCGGCATAATGATAAACAAGGAGGTAGAACATTATAATTATAGTGGACAAATGATAAACAAGGAGGTAGAACAGTATAATTATAGCGGCAAAATGATAAACAAGGAGGTAGAAGATTATAATTATAGTGGACAAATAATAAACAAGGAGGTTGAACAGTATAATTATAGCGGCAAAATGATAAACAAGGAGGTAGAACAGTATAATTATAGCGGCAAAATGATAAACAAGGAGGTAGAACAGTATAATTATAGCGGCCAAATGATAAACAAGGAGGTAGAAATTTATAATTATAGTGGACAAATGATAAACAAGGAGGTAGAACATTATAATTATAGTGGACAAATGAGAAACAAGGAGGTAGAACATTATAATTATAGTGGACAAATGAGAAACAAGGAGGTAGAACATTATAATTATAGTGGAAAATGATAAACAAGGAGGTAGAACAGTACTATTATAATGGCCAAATGATAAACAAGGAGGTAGAACATTACAATCATAGTGGCCAAATAACAAACAAGGAGGTAGAACAGTATAATTATAGCGGCAAAATGATAAACAAGGAGGTAGAACATTACAATCATAGTGGCCAAATAACAAACAAGGAGGTAGAACAGTATAATTATAGCGGCAAAATGATAAACAAGGATGTAGAACAGTATAATTATAGCGGCCAAATGATAAACAAGGAGGTAGAACATTATAATTATAGTGGCCAAATGATAAACAAGGAGGTAGAACATTATAATTATAGTGGACAAATGATAAACAAGGAGGTAGAATATTATAATTATAGTGGCCAAATGATAAACAAGGAGGTAGAACATTATAATTATAGTGGACAAATGATAAACAAGGAGGTAGAACAGTATAATTATAGCGGCAAAATGATAAACAAGGAGGTAGAACATTATAATTATAGTGGCCAAATGATAAACAAGGAGGTAGAACATTATAATTATAGTGGACTAATGATAAACAAGGAGGTAGAACTATATAATTATAGCGGCAAAATGATAAACAAGGAGGTAGAACATTATAATTATAGTTTCCAAATGATAAACAAGGAGGTAGAACAGTAAAATTATAGCGGCAAAATGATAAACAAGGAGGTAGAACATTATAATCATAGTGGCCAAATGATAAACAAGGAGGTAGAACATTATAATTATAGTGGACAAATGATAAACAAGGAGGTAGAACATTATAATTATAGTGGCCAAATGATAAACAAGGAGGTAGAACATTATAATTATAGTGGACAAATGATAAAGAAGGAGGTAGAACATTATAATTATAGTGGCCAAATGATAAACAAGGAGGTAGAACATTATAATTATAGTGGACAAATGATAAACAAGGAGGTAGAACAGTATAATTATAGCGGCAAAATGATAAACAAGAAGGTAGAACAGTATAATTATAGCGGCCAAATGATAAACAAGGAGGTAGAACATTATAATTATAGTGGACAAATGATAAACAAGGAGGAAGAACAGTATAATTATAGCGGCAAAATGATAAACAAGGAGGTAGAACATTATAATTATAGTGGCCAAATGATAAACAAGGAGGTAGAACATTACAATCATAGTGGCCAAATAACAAACAAGGAGGTAGAACAGTATAATTATAGCGGCAAAATGATAAACAAGGAGGTAGAAGATTATAATTATAGTGGCCAAATGATAAACAAGGAGGTAGAACATTATAATTATAGTGGACAAATGATATACAAGGAGGTAGAACATTATAATTATAGTGGACAAATGATAAACAAGGAGGTAGAACATTATAATTATAGTGGACAAATGATAAACAAGGAGGTAGAACATTATAATTATAGTGGACAAATGATAAACAAGGAGGTTGAACATTATAATTATAGTGGACAAATGATAAACAAGGAGGTAGAACATTATAATTATAGTGGACAAATGATAAACAACGAGGTAGAACAATATAATTATAGTGGACAAATGATAAACAAGGAGGTAGAACATTATAATTATAGTGGCCAAATGATAAACAAGGAGGTAGAACATCATAATTATAGTGGACAAATGATAAACAAGGAGGTAGAACATTATAATTATAGTGGACAAATGATAAACAAGGAGGTAGAACATTATAATTATAGTGGACAAATGATAAACTAGGAGGTAGAACATTATAATTATAGTGGACAAATGATAAACAAGGAGGTAGAACATTATAATTATAGTGGACAAATGATAAACAAGGAGGTAGAACAGTATAATTATGGTGGCCAAATGATAAACAAGGAGGTAGAACAGTATAATTATAGCGGCAAAATGATAAACAAGGAGGTAGAACATTATAATTATAGTGGCCAAATGATAAACTTGGAGGTAGAACATTATAATTATAGCGGCAAAATGATAAACAAGGAGGTAGAACATTATAATTATAGTGGCCAAATGATAAACTTGGAGGTAGAACATTATAATTATAGCGGCAAAATGATAAACATGGAGGTAGAACATTATAATTATAGTGGCCAAATGATAAACAAGGAGGTAGAACATTATAATTATAGTGGACAAATGATAAACAAGGAGGTAGAACAGTATAATTATAGCGGCAAAATGATAAACAAGGAGGTAGAACAGTATAATTATAGCGACAAAATGATAAACAAGGAGGTAGAACAGTATAATTATAGCGGCATAATGATAAACAAGGAGGTAGAACATTATAATTATAGTGGACAAATGATAAACAAGGAGGTAGAACAGTATAATTATAGCGGCAAAATGATAAACAAGGAGGTAGAAGATTATAATTATAGTGGACAAATAATAAACAAGGAGGTTGAACAGTATAATTATAGCGGCAAAATGATAAACAAGGAGGTAGAACAGTATAATTATAGCGGCAAAATGATAAACAAGGAGGTAGAACAGTATAATTATAGCGGCCAAATGATAAACAAGGAGGTAGAAATTTATAATTATAGTGGACAAATGATAAACAAGGAGGTAGAACATTATAATTATAGTGGACAAATGAGAAACAAGGAGGTAGAACATTATAATTATAGTGGACAAATGAGAAACAAGGAGGTAGAACATTATAATTATAGTGGAAAATGATAAACAAGGAGGTAGAACAGTACTATTATAATGGCCAAATGATAAACAAGGAGGTAGAACATTACAATCATAGTGGCCAAATAACAAACAAGGAGGTAGAACAGTATAATTATAGCGGCAAAATGATAAACAAGGAGGTAGAACATTACAATCATAGTGGCCAAATAACAAACAAGGAGGTAGAACAGTATAATTATAGCGGCAAAATGATAAACAAGGATGTAGAACAGTATAATTATAGCGGCCAAATGATAAACAAGGAGGTAGAACATTATAATTATAGTGGCCAAATGATAAACAAGGAGGTAGAACATTATAATTATAGTGGACAAATGATAAACAAGGAGGTAGAATATTATAATTATAGTGGCCAAATGATAAACAAGGAGGTAGAACATTATAATTATAGTGGACAAATGATAAACAAGGAGGTAGAACAGTATAATTATAGCGGCAAAATGATAAACAAGGAGGTAGAACATTATAATTATAGTGGCCAAATGATAAACAAGGAGGTAGAACATTATAATTATAGTGGACTAATGATAAACAAGGAGGTAGAACTATATAATTATAGCGGCAAAATGATAAACAAGGAGGTAGAACATTATAATTATAGTTTCCAAATGATAAACAAGGAGGTAGAACAGTAAAATTATAGCGGCAAAATGATAAACAAGGAGGTAGAACATTATAATCATAGTGGCCAAATGATAAACAAGGAGGTAGAACATTATAATTATAGTGGACAAATGATAAACAAGGAGGTAGAACATTATAATTATAGTGGCCAAATGATAAACAAGGAGGTAGAACATTATAATTATAGTGGACAAATGATAAAGAAGGAGGTAGAACATTATAATTATAGTGGCCAAATGATAAACAAGGAGGTAGAACATTATAATTATAGTGGACAAATGATAAACAAGGAGGTAGAACAGTATAATTATAGCGGCAAAATGATAAACAAGAAGGTAGAACAGTATAATTATAGCGGCCAAATGATAAACAAGGAGGTAGAACATTATAATTATAGTGGACAAATGATAAACAAGGAGGTAGAACAGTATAATTATAGCGGCAAAATGATAAACAAGGAGGTAGAACATTATAATTATAGTGGCCAAATGATAAACAAGGAGGTAGAACATTACAATCATAGTGGCCAAATAACAAACAAGGAGGTAGAACAGTATAATTATAGCGGCAAAATGATAAACAAGGAGGTAGAAGATTATAATTATAGTGGCCAAATGATAAACAAGGAGGTAGAACATTATAATTATAGTGGACAAATGATATACAAGGAGGTAGAACATTATAATTATAGTGGACAAATGATAAACAAGGAGGTAGAACATTATAATTATAGTGGACAAATGATAAACAAGGAGGTAGAACATTATAATTATAGTGGACAAATGATAAACAAGGAGGTTGAACATTATAATTATAGTGGACAAATGATAAACAAGGAGGTAGAACATTATAATTATAGTGGACAAATGATAAACAACGAGGTAGAACAATATAATTATAGTGGACAAATGATAAACAAGGAGGTAGAACATTATAATTATAGTGGCCAAATGATAAACAAGGAGGTAGAACATCATAATTATAGTGGACAAATGATAAACAAGGAGGTAGAACATTATAATTATAGTGGACAAATGATAAACAAGGAGGTAGAACATTATAATTATAGTGGACAAATGATAAACTAGGAGGTAGAACATTATAATTATAGTGGACAAATGATAAACAAGGAGGTAGAACATTATAATTATAGTGGACAAATGATAAACAAGGAGGTAGAACAGTATAATTATGGTGGCCAAATGATAAACAAGGAGGTAGAACAGTATAATTATAGCGGCAAAATGATAAACAAGGAGGTAGAACATTATAATTATAGTGGCCAAATGATAAACTTGGAGGTAGAACATTATAATTATAGCGGCAAAATGATAAACAAGGAGGTAGAACATTATAATTATAGTGGCCAAATGATAAACAAGGAGGTAGAACAGTATAATTATTTCGGCAAAATGATAAACAAGGAGGTAGAACATTATAATTATAGTGGCCAAATGATAAACTTGGAGGTAGAACATTATAATTATAGCGGCAAAATGATAAACAAGGAGGTAGAACATTATAATTATAGTGGCCAAATGATAAACAAGGAGGTAGAACATTATAATTATAGTGGACAAATGATAAACAAGGAGGTAGAACAGTATAATTATAGTGGACAAATGATAAACAAGGAGGTAGAACATTATAATTGTAGTGGACAAATGATAAACAAGGAGGTAGAACAGTATAATTATAGCGGCAAAATGATAAACAAGGAGGTAGAACAGTATAATTATAGCGGCCAAATGATAAACAAGGAGGTAGAACATTATAATTATAGTGGACAAATGATAAACAAGGAGGTAGAACATTATAATTGTAGTGGACAAATGATAAACAAGGAGGTAGAACAGTATAATTATAGCGGCCAAATGATCAACAAGAAGGTAGAACAGTATAATTATAGCGGCAAAATGATAAACAAGGAGGTAGAACATTATAATTATAGTGGCCAAATGATAAACTTGGAGGTAGAACATTATAATTATAGCGGCAAAATGATAAACATGGAGGTAGAACATTATAATTATAGTGGCCAAATGATAAACAAGGAGGTAGAACATTATAATTATAGTGGACAAATGATAAACAAGGAGGTAGAACAGTATAATTATAGCGGCAAAATGATAAACAAGGAGGTAGAACAGTATAATTATAGCGACAAAATGATAAACAAGGAGGTAGAACAGTATAATTATAGCGGCCAAATGATAAACAAGGAGGTAGAACATTATAATTATAGTGGACAAATGATAAACAAGGAGGTAGAACAGTATAATTATAGCGGCAAAATGATAAACAAGGAGGTAGAAGATTATAATTATAGTGGACAAATAATAAACAAGGAGGTAGAACAGTATAATTATAGCGGCAAAATGATAAACAAGGAGGTAGAACAGTATAATTATAGCGGCAAAATGATAAACAAGGAGGTAGAACAGTATAATTATAGCGGCCAAATGATAAACAAGGAGGTAGAAATTTATAATTATAGTGGACAAATGATAAACAAGGAGGTAGAACATTATAATTATAGTGGACAAATGAGAAACAAGGAGGTAGAACATTATAATTATAGTGGACAAATGAGAAACAAGGAGGTAGAACATTATAAAAATAGTGGAAAATGATAAACAAGGAGGTAGAACAGTACTATTATAATGGCCAAATGATAAACAAGGAGGTAGAACATTACAATCATAGTGGCCAAATAACAAACAAGGAGGTAGAACAGTATAATTATAGCGGCAAAATGATAAACAAGGAGGTAGAACATTACAATCATAGTGGCCAAATAACAAACAAGGAGGTAGAACAGTATAATTATAGCGGCAAAATGATAAACAAGGATGTAGAACAGTATAATTATAGCGGCCAAATGATAAACAAGGAGGTAGAACATTATAATTATAGTGGCCAAATGATAAACAAGGAGGTAGAACATTATAATTATAGTGGACAAATGATAAACAAGGAGGTAGAATATTATAATTATAGTGGCCAAATGATAAACAAGGAGGTAGAACATTATAATTATAGTGGACAAATGATAAACAAGGAGGTAGAACAGTATAATTATAGCGGCAAAATGATAAACAAGGAGGTAGAACATTATAATTATAGTGGCCAAATGATAAACAAGGAGGTAGAACATTATAATTATAGTGGACTAATGATAAACAAGGAGGTAGAACTATATAATTATAGCGGCAAAATGATAAACAAGGAGGTAGAACATTATAATTATAGTTTCCAAATGATAAACAAGGAGGTAGAACAGTAAAATTATAGCGGCAAAATGATAAACAAGGAGGTAGAACATTATAATCATAGTGGCCAAATGATAAACAAGGAGGTAGAACATTATAATTATAGTGGACAAATGATAAACAAGGAGGTAGAACATTATAATTATAGTGGCCAAATGATAAACAAGGAGGTAGAACATTATAATTATAGTGGACAAATGATAAAGAAGGAGGTAGAACATTATAATTATAGTGGCCAAATGATAAACAAGGAGGTAGAACATTATAATTATAGTGGACAAATGATAAACAAGGAGGTAGAACAGTATAATTATAGCGGCAAAATGATAAACTAGAAGGTAGAACAGTATAATTATAGCGGCAAAATGATAAACAAGGAGGTAGAACATTATAATTATAGTGGACAAATGATAAACAAGGAGGTAGAACAGTATAATTATAGCGGCAAAATGATAAACAAGGAGGTAGAACATTATAATTATAGTGGCCAAATGATAAACAAGGAGGTAGAACATTACAATCATAGTGGCCAAATAACAAACAAGGAGGTAGAACAGTATAATTATAGCGGCAAAATGATAAACAAGGAGGTAGAAGATTATAATTATAGTGGCCAAATGATAAACAAGGAGGTAGAACATTATAATTATAGTGGACAAATGATATACAAGGAGGTAGAACATTATAATTATAGTGGACAAATGATAAACAAGGAGGTAGAACATTATAATTATAGTGGACAAATGATAAACAAGGAGGTAGAACATTATAATTATAGTGGACAAATGATAAACAAGGAGGTTGAACATTATAATTATAGTGGACAAATGATAAACAAGGAGGTAGAACATTATAATTATAGTGGACAAATGATAAACAACGAGGTAGAACAATATAATTATAGTGGACAAATGATAAACAAGGAGGTAGAACATTATAATTATAGTGGCCAAATGATAAACAAGGAGGTAGAACATCATAATTATAGTGGACAAATGATAAACAAGGAGGTAGAACATTATAATTATAGTGGACAAATGATAAACAAGGAGGTAGAACATTATAATTATAGTGGACAAATGATAAACAAGGAGGTAGAACATTATAATTATAGTGGACAAATGATAAACAAGGAGGTAGAACATTATAATTATAGTGGACAAATGATAAACAAGGAGGTAGAACAGTATAATTATGGTGGCCAAATGATAAACAAGGAGGTAGAACAGTATAATTATAGCGGCAAAATGATAAACAAGGAGGTAGAACATTATAATTATAGTGGCCAAATGATAAACTTGGAGGTAGAACATTATAATTATAGCGGCAAAATGATAAACAAGGAGGTAGAACATTATAATTATAGTGGCCAAATGATAAACAAGGAGGTAGAACAGTATAATTATTTCGGCAAAATGATAAACAAGGAGGTAGAACATTATAATTATAGTGGCCAAATGATAAACTTGGAGGTAGAACATTATAATTATAGCGGCAAAATGATAAACAAGGAGGTAGAACATTATAATTATAGTGGCCAAATGATAAACAAGGAGGTAGAACATTATAATTATAGTGGACAAATGATAAACAAGGAGGTAGAACAGTATAATTATAGTGGACAAATGATAAACAAGGAGGTAGAACATTATAATTGTAGTGGACAAATGATAAACAAGGAGGTAGAACAGTATAATTATAGCGGCCAAATGATCAACAAGAAGGTAGAACAGTATAATTATAGCGGCAAAATGATAAACAAGGAGGTAGAACAGTATAATTATAGCGGCCAAATGATAAACAAGGAGGTAGAACATTATAATTATAGTGGACAAATGATAAACAAGGAGGTAGAACATTATAATTATAGTGGACAAATGATAAACAAGGAGGTAGAACAGTATAATTATAGCGGCCAAATGATCAACAAGAAGGTAGAACAGCATAATTATAGCGACAAAATGATAAACAAGGAGGTAGAACAGTATAATTATAGCGGCCAAATGATAAACAAGGAGGTAGAACATTATAATTATAGTGGACAAATGATAAACAAGGAGGTAGAACAGTATAATTATAGCGGCCAAATGATCAACAAGAAGGTAGAACAGTATAATTATAGCGACAAAATGATAAACAAGGAGGTAGAACAGTATAATTATAGTGGCCAAATGATAAACAAGGAGGTAGAACATCATAATTATAGTGGACATATGATAAACAAGGAGGTAGAACATTATAATTATAGTGGACAAATGATAAACAAGGAGGTAGAACATTATAATTATAGTGGACAAATGATAAACAAGGAGGTAGAACATTATTATTATAGCGGCAAAATGATAAACAAGGAGGTAGAACAGTATAATTATAGCGGCAAAATGATAAACAAGGAGGTAGAACAGTATAATTATAGCGGCAAAATGATAAACAAGGAGGTAGAACATTATAATTATAGTGGACAAATGATAAACAAGGAGGTAGAACATTATAATTAAAGTGGCCAAATGATAAACAAGGAGGTAGAACAGTACTATTATAATGGCCAAATGATAAACAAGGAGGTAGAACATTACAATCATAGTGGCCAAATTACAAACAAGGAGGTAGAACAGTATAATTATAGTGGACAAATGATAAACAAGAAGGTAGAACAGTACGATAATAGCGGCAAAATGATAAACAAGGAGGTAGAACAGTATAATTATAGCGGCAAAATGATAAACAAGGAGGTAGAACATTATAATTATAGTGGCCAAATGATAAACAAGGAGGTAGAACAGTATAATTATTTCGGCAAAATGATAAACAAGGAGGTAGAACATTATAATTATAGTGGCCAAATGATAAACTTGGAGGTAGAACATTATAATTATAGCGGCAAAATGATAAACAAGGAGGTAGAACATTATAATTATAGTGGCCAAATGATAAACAAGGAGGTAGAACATTATAATTATAGTGGACAAATGATAAACAAGGAGGTAGAACAGTATAATTATAGTGGACAAATGATAAACAAGGAGGTAGAACATTATAATTGTAGTGGACAAATGATAAACAAGGAGGTAGAACAGTATAATTATAGCGGCAAAATGATAAACAAGGAGGTAGAACAGTATAATTATAGCGGCCAAATGATAAACAAGGAGGTAGAACATTATAATTATAGTGGACAAATGATAAACAAGGAGGTAGAACATTATAATTGTAGTGGACAAATGATAAACAAGGAGGTAGAACAGTATAATTATAGCGGCCAAATGATCAACAAGAAGGTAGAACAGTATAATTATAGCGGCAAAATGATAAACAAGGAGGTAGAACATTATAATTATAGTGGCCAAATGATAAACTTGGAGGTAGAACATTATAATTATAGCGGCAAAATGATAAACATGGAGGTAGAACATTATAATTATAGTGGCCAAATGATAAACAAGGAGGTAGAACATTATAATTATAGTGGACAAATGATAAACAAGGAGGTAGAACAGTATAATTATAGCGGCAAAATGATAAACAAGGAGGTAGAACAGTATAATTATAGTTTCCAAATGATAAACAAGGAGGTAGAACAGTAAAATTATAGCGGCAAAATGATAAACAAGGAGGTAGAACATTATAATCATAGTGGCCAAATGATAAACAAGGAGGTAGAACATTATAATTATAGTGGACAAATGATAAACAAGGAGGTAGAACATTATAATTATAGTGGCCAAATGATAAACAAGGAGGTAGAACATTATAATTATAGTGGACAAATGATAAAGAAGGAGGTAGAACATTATAATTATAGTGGCCAAATGATAAACAAGGAGGTAGAACATTATAATTATAGTGGACAAATGATAAACAAGGAGGTAGAACAGTATAATTATAGCGGCAAAATGATAAACTAGAAGGTAGAACAGTATAATTATAGCGGCAAAATGATAAACAAGGAGGTAGAACATTATAATTATAGTGGACAAATGATAAACAAGGAGGTAGAACAGTATAATTATAGCGGCAAAATGATAAACAAGGAGGTAGAACATTATAATTATAGTGGCCAAATGATAAACAAGGAGGTAGAACATTACAATCATAGTGGCCAAATAACAAACAAGGAGGTAGAACAGTATAATTATAGCGGCAAAATGATAAACAAGGAGGTAGAAGATTATAATTATAGTGGCCAAATGATAAACAAGGAGGTAGAACATTATAATTATAGTGGACAAATGATATACAAGGAGGTAGAACATTATAATTATAGTGGACAAATGATAAACAAGGAGGTAGAACATTATAATTATAGTGGACAAATGATAAACAAGGAGGTAGAACATTATAATTATAGTGGACAAATGATAAACAAGGAGGTTGAACATTATAATTATAGTGGACAAATGATAAACAAGGAGGTAGAACATTATAATTATAGTGGACAAATGATAAACAACGAGGTAGAACAATATAATTATAGTGGACAAATGATAAACAAGGAGGTAGAACATTATAATTATAGTGGCCAAATGATAAACAAGGAGGTAGAACATCATAATTATAGTGGACAAATGATAAACAAGGAGGTAGAACATTATAATTATAGTGGACAAATGATAAACAAGGAGGTAGAACATTATAATTATAGTGGACAAATGATAAACAAGGAGGTAGAACATTATAATTATAGTGGACAAATGATAAACAAGGAGGTAGAACATTATAATTATAGTGGACAAATGATAAACAAGGAGGTAGAACAGTATAATTATGGTGGCCAAATGATAAACAAGGAGGTAGAACAGTATAATTATAGCGGCAAAATGATAAACAAGGAGGTAGAACATTATAATTATAGTGGCCAAATGATAAACTTGGAGGTAGAACATTATAATTATAGCGGCAAAATGATAAACAAGGAGGTAGAACATTATAATTATAGTGGCCAAATGATAAACAAGGAGGTAGAACAGTATAATTATTTCGGCAAAATGATAAACAAGGAGGTAGAACATTATAATTATAGTGGCCAAATGATAAACTTGGAGGTAGAACATTATAATTATAGCGGCAAAATGATAAACAAGGAGGTAGAACATTATAATTATAGTGGCCAAATGATAAACAAGGAGGTAGAACATTATAATTATAGTGGACAAATGATAAACAAGGAGGTAGAACAGTATAATTATAGTGGACAAATGATAAACAAGGAGGTAGAACATTATAATTGTAGTGGACAAATGATAAACAAGGAGGTAGAACAGTATAATTATAGCGGCCAAATGATCAACAAGAAGGTAGAACAGTATAATTATAGCGGCAAAATGATAAACAAGGAGGTAGAACAGTATAATTATAGCGGCCAAATGATAAACAAGGAGGTAGAACATTATAATTATAGTGGACAAATGATAAACAAGGAGGTAGAACATTATAATTATAGTGGACAAATGATAAACAAGGAGGTAGAACAGTATAATTATAGCGGCCAAATGATCAACAAGAAGGTAGAACAGCATAATTATAGCGACAAAATGATAAACAAGGAGGTAGAACAGTATAATTATAGCGGCCAAATGATAAACAAGGAGGTAGAACATTATAATTATAGTGGACAAATGATAAACAAGGAGGTAGAACAGTATAATTATAGCGGCCAAATGATCAACAAGAAGGTAGAACAGTATAATTATAGCGACAAAATGATAAACAAGGAGGTAGAACAGTATAATTATAGTGGCCAAATGATAAACAAGGAGGTAGAACATCATAATTATAGTGGACATATGATAAACAAGGAGGTAGAACATTATAATTATAGTGGACAAATGATAAACAAGGAGGTAGAACATTATAATTATAGTGGACAAATGATAAACAAGGAGGTAGAACATTATTATTATAGCGGCAAAATGATAAACAAGGAGGTAGAACAGTATAATTATAGCGGCAAAATGATAAACAAGGAGGTAGAACAGTATAATTATAGCGGCAAAATGATAAACAAGGAGGTAGAACATTATAATTATAGTGGACAAATGATAAACAAGGAGGTAGAACATTATAATTAAAGTGGCCAAATGATAAACAAGGAGGTAGAACAGTACTATTATAATGGCCAAATGATAAACAAGGAGGTAGAACATTACAATCATAGTGGCCAAATTACAAACAAGGAGGTAGAACAGTATAATTATAGTGGACAAATGATAAACAAGAAGGTAGAACAGTACGATAATAGCGGCAAAATGATAAACAAGGAGGTAGAACAGTATAATTATAGCGGCAAAATGATAAACAAGGAGGTAGAACATTATAATTATAGTGGCCAAATGATAAACAAGGAGGTAGAACAGTATAATTATTTCGGCAAAATGATAAACAAGGAGGTAGAACATTATAATTATAGTGGCCAAATGATAAACTTGGAGGTAGAACATTATAATTATAGCGGCAAAATGATAAACAAGGAGGTAGAACATTATAATTATAGTGGCCAAATGATAAACAAGGAGGTAGAACATTATAATTATAGTGGACAAATGATAAACAAGGAGGTAGAACAGTATAATTATAGTGGACAAATGATAAACAAGGAGGTAGAACATTATAATTGTAGTGGACAAATGATAAACAAGGAGGTAGAACAGTATAATTATAGCGGCAAAATGATAAACAAGGAGGTAGAACAGTATAATTATAGCGGCCAAATGATAAACAAGGAGGTAGAACATTATAATTATAGTGGACAAATGATAAACAAGGAGGTAGAACATTATAATTGTAGTGGACAAATGATAAACAAGGAGGTAGAACAGTATAATTATAGCGGCCAAATGATCAACAAGAAGGTAGAACAGTATAATTATAGCGGCAAAATGATAAACAAGGAGGTAGAACATTATAATTATAGTGGCCAAATGATAAACTTGGAGGTAGAACATTATAATTATAGCGGCAAAATGATAAACATGGAGGTAGAACATTATAATTATAGTGGCCAAATGATAAACAAGGAGGTAGAACATTATAATTATAGTGGACAAATGATAAACAAGGAGGTAGAACAGTATAATTATAGCGGCAAAATGATAAACAAGGAGGTAGAACAGTATAATTATAGCGACAAAATGATAAACAAGGAGGTAGAACAGTATAATTATAGCGGCCAAATGATAAACAAGGAGGTAGAACATTATAATTATAGTGGACAAATGATAAACAAGGAGGTAGAACAGTATAATTATAGCGGCAAAATGATAAACAAGGAGGTAGAAGATTATAATTATAGTGGACAAATAATAAACAAGGAGGTAGAACAGTATAATTATAGCGGCAAAATGATAAACAAGGAGGTAGAACAGTATAATTATAGCGGCAAAATGATAAACAAGGAGGTAGAACAGTATAATTATAGCGGCCAAATGATAAACAAGGAGGTAGAAATTTATAATTATAGTGGACAAATGATAAACATGGAGGTAGAACATTATAATTATAGTGGACAAATGAGAAACAAGGAGGTAGAACATTATAATTATAGTGGACAAATGAGAAACAAGGAGGTAGAACATTATAATTATAGTGGAAAATGATAAACAAGGAGGTAGAACAGTACTATTATAATGGCCAAATGATAAACAAGGAGGTAGAACATTACAATCATAGTGGCCAAATAACAAACAAGGAGGTAGAACAGTATAATTATAGCGGCAAAATGATAAACAAGGAGGTAGAACATTACAATCATAGTGGCCAAATAACAAACAAGGAGGTAGAACAGTATAATTATAGCGGCAAAATGATAAACAAGGATGTAGAACAGTATAATTATAGCGGCCAAATGATAAACAAGGAGGTAGAACATTATAATTATAGTGGCCAAATGATAAACAAGGAGGTAGAACATTATAATTATAGTGGCCAAATGATAAACAAGGAGGTAGAACATTATAATTATAGTGGACTAATGATAAACAAGGAGGTAGAACTATATAATTATAGCGGCAAAATGATAAACAAGGAGGTAGAACATTATAATTATAGTTTCCAAATGATAAACAAGGAGGTAGAACAGTAAAATTATAGCGGCAAAATGATAAACAAGGAGGTAGAACATTATAATCATAGTGGCCAAATGATAAACAAGGAGGTAGAACATTATAATTATAGTGGACAAATGATAAACAAGGAGGTAGAACATTATAATTATAGTGGCCAAATGATAAACAAGGAGGTAGAACATTATAATTATAGTGGACAAATGATAAAGAAGGAGGTAGAACATTATAATTATAGTGGCCAAATGATAAACAAGGAGGTAGAACATTATAATTATAGTGGACAAATGATAAACAAGGAGGTAGAACAGTATAATTATAGCGGCAAAATGATAAACAAGAAGGTAGAACAGTATAATTATAGCGGCAAAATGATAAACAAGGAGGTAGAACATTATAATTATAGTGGACAAATGATAAACAAGGAGGTAGAACAGTATAATTATAGCGGCAAAATGATAAACAAGGAGGTAGAACATTATAATTATAGTGGCCAAATGATAAACAAGGAGGTAGAACATTACAATCATAGTGGCCAAATAACAAACAAGGAGGTAGAACAGTATAATTATAGCGGCAAAATGATAAACAAGGAGGTAGAAGATTATAATTATAGTGGCCAAATGATAAACAAGGAGGTAGAACATTATAATTATAGTGGACAAATGATATACAAGGAGGTAGAACATTATAATTATAGTGGACAAATGATAAACAAGGAGGTAGAACATTATAATTATAGTGGACAAATGATAAACAAGGAGGTAGAACATTATAATTATAGTGGACAAATGATAAACAAGGAGGTTGAACATTATAATTATAGTGGACAAATGATAAACAAGGAGGTAGAACATTATAATTATAGTGGACAAATGATAAACAACGAGGTAGAACAATATAATTATAGTGGACAAATGATAAACAAGGAGGTAGAACATTATAATTATAGTGGCCAAATGATAAACAAGGAGGTAGAACATCATAATTATAGTGGACAAATGATAAACAAGGAGGTAGAACATTATAATTATAGTGGACAAATGATAAACAAGGAGGTATAACATTATAATTATAGTGGACAAATGATAAACAAGGAGGTAGAACATTATAATTATAGTGGACAAATGATAAACAAGGAGGTAGAACATTATAATTATAGTGGACAAATGATAAACAAGGAGGTAGAACAGTATAATTATGGTGGCAAAATGATAAACAAGGAGGTCGAACAGTATAATTATAGCGGCAAAATGATAAACAAGGAGGTAGAACATTATAATTATAGTGGCCAAATGATAAACTTGGAGGTAGAACATTATAATTATAGCGGCAAAATGATAAACAAGGAGGTAGAACATTATAATTATAGTGGCCAAATGATAAACAAGGAGGTAGAACAGTATAATTATTTCGGCAAAATGATAAACAAGGAGGTAGAACATTATAATTATAGTGGCCAAATGATAAACTTGGAGGTAGAACATTATAATTATAGCGGCAAAATGATAAACAAGGAGGTAGAACATTATAATTGTAGTGGACAAATGATAAACAAGGAGGTAGAACAGTATAATTATAGCGGCCAAATGATCAACAAGAAGGTAGAACAGTATAATTATAGCGGCAAAATGATAAACAAGGAGGTAGAACATTATAATTATAGTGGCCAAATGATAAACTTGGAGGTAGAACATTATAATTATAGCGGCAAAATGATAAACATGGAGGTAGAACATTATAATTATAGTGGCCAAATGATAAACAAGGAGGTAGAACATTATAATTATAGTGGACAAATGATAAACAAGGAGGTAGAACAGTATAATTATAGCGGCAAAATGATAAACAAGGAGGTAGAACAGTATAATTATAGCGACAAAATGATAAACAAGGAGGTAGAACAGTATAATTATAGCGGCCAAATGATAAACAAGGAGGTAGAACATTATAATTATAGTGGACAAATGATAAACAAGGAGGTAGAACAGTATAATTATAGCGGCAAAATGATAAACAAGGAGGTAGAAGATTATAATTATAGTGGACAAATAATAAACAAGGAGGTAGAACAGTATAATTATAGCGGCAAAATGATAAACAAGGAGGTAGAACAGTATAATTATAGCGGCAAAATGATAAACAAGGAGGTAGAACAGTATAATTATAGCGGCCAAATGATAAACAAGGAGGTAGAAATTTATAATTATAGTGGACAAATGATAAACAAGGAGGTAGAACATTATAATTATAGTGGACAAATGAGAAACAAGGAGGTAGAACATTATAATTATAGTGGACAAATGAGAAACAAGGAGGTAGAACATTATAATTATAGTGGAAAATGATAAACAAGGAGGTAGAACAGTACTATTATAATGGCCAAATGATAAACAAGGAGGTAGAACATTACAATCATAGTGGCCAAATAACAAACAAGGAGGTAGAACAGTATAATTATAGCGGCAAAA
Source organism: Rhaphigaster nebulosa (assembly GCA_948150685.1). NCBI lineage: Eukaryota > Metazoa > Arthropoda > Insecta > Hemiptera > Pentatomidae > Rhaphigaster > Rhaphigaster nebulosa. The sequence goes on from OX411307.1 coordinate 178,368,677, forward strand.
TGATAAACAAGGAGGTAGAACATTACAATCATAGTGGCCAAATAACAAACAAGGAGGTAGAACAGTATAATTATAGCGGCAAAATGATAAACAAGGATGTAGAACAGTATAATTATAGCGGCCAAATGATAAACAAGGAGGTAGAACATTATAATTATAGTGGCCAAATGATAAACAAGGAGGTAGAACATTATAATTATAGTGGACAAATGATAAACAAGGAGGTAGAATATTATAATTATAGTGGCCAAATGATAAACAAGGAGGTAGAACATTATAATTATAGTGGACAAATGATAAACAAGGAGGTAGAACAGTATAATTATAGCGGCAAAATGATAAACAAGGAGGTAGAACATTATAATTATAGTGGCCAAATGATAAACAAGGAGGTAGAACATTATAATTATAGTGGACTAATGATAAACAAGGAGGTAGAACTATATAATTATAGCGGCAAAATGATAAACAAGGAGGTAGAACATTATAATTATAGTTTCCAAATGATAAACAAGGAGGTAGAACAGTAAAATTATAGCGGCAAAATGATAAACAAGGAGGTAGAACATTATAATCATAGTGGCCAAATGATAAACAAGGAGGTAGAACATTATAATTATAGTGGACAAATGATAAACAAGGAGGTAGAACATTATAATTATAGTGGCCAAATGATAAACAAGGAGGTAGAACATTATAATTATAGTGGACAAATGATAAAGAAGGAGGTAGAACATTATAATTATAGTGGCCAAATGATAAACAAGGAGGTAGAACATTATAATTATAGTGGACAAATGATAAACAAGGAGGTAGAACAGTATAATTGTAGCGGCAAAATGATAAACAAGAAGGTAGAACAGTATAATTATAGCGGCAAAATGATAAACAAGGAGGTAGAACATTATAATTATAGTGGACAAATGATAAACAAGGAGGTAGAACAGTATAATTATAGCGGCAAAATGATAAACAAGGAGGTAGAAGATTATAATTATAGTGGACAAATAATAAACAAGGAGGTAGAACAGTATAATTATAGCGGCAAAATGATAAACAAGGAGGTAGAACAGTATAATTATAGCGGCAAAATGATAAACAAGGAGGTAGAACAGTATAATTATAGCGGCCAAATGATAAACAAGGAGGTAGAAATTTATAATTATAGTGGACAAATGATAAACAAGGAGGTAGAACATTATAATTATAGTGGACAAATGAGAAACAAGGAGGTAGAACATTATAATTATAGTGGACAAATGAGAAACAAGGAGGTAGAACATTATAATTATAGTGGAAAATGATAAACAAGGAGGTAGAACAGTACTATTATAATGGCCAAATGATAAACAAGGAGGTAGAACATTACAATCATAGTGGCCAAATAACAAACAAGGAGGTAGAACAGTATAATTATAGCGGCAAAATGATAAACAAGGAGGTAGAACATTACAATCATAGTGGCCAAATAACAAACAAGGAGGTAGAACAGTATAATTATAGCGGCAAAATGATAAACAAGGATGTAGAACAGTATAATTATAGCGGCCAAATGATAAACAAGGAGGTAGAACATTATAATTATAGTGGCCAAATGATAAACAAGGAGGTAGAACATTATAATTATAGTGGACAAATGATAAACAAGGAGGTAGAATATTATAATTATAGTGGCCAAATGATAAACAAGGAGGTAGAACATTATAATTATAGTGGACAAATGATAAACAAGGAGGTAGAACAGTATAATTATAGCGGCAAAATGATAAACAAGGAGGTAGAACATTATAATTATAGTGGCCAAATGATAAACAAGGAGGTAGAACATTATAATTATAGTGGACTAATGATAAACAAGGAGGTAGAACTATATAATTATAGCGGCAAAATGATAAACAAGGAGGTAGAACATTATAATTATAGTTTCCAAATGATAAACAAGGAGGTAGAACAGTAAAATTATAGCGGCAAAATGATAAACAAGGAGGTAGAACATTATAATCATAGTGGCCAAATGATAAACAAGGAGGTAGAACATTATAATTATAGTGGACAAATGATAAACAAGGAGGTAGAACATTATAATTATAGTGGCCAAATGATAAACAAGGAGGTAGAACATTATAATTATAGTGGACAAATGATAAAGAAGGAGGTAGAACATTATAATTATAGTGGCCAAATGATAAACAAGGAGGTAGAACATTATAATTATAGTGGACAAATGATAAACAAGGAGGTAGAACAGTATAATTATAGCGGCAAAATGATAAACAAGAAGGTAGAACAGTATAATTATAGCGGCAAAATGATAAACAAGGAGGTAGAACATTATAATTATAGTGGACAAATGATAAACAAGGAGGTAGAACAGTATAATTATAGCGGCAAAATGATAAACAAGGAGGTAGAACATTATAATTATAGTGGCCAAATGATAAACAAGGAGGTAGAACATTACAATCATAGTGGCCAAATAACAAACAAGGAGGTAGAACAGTATAATTATAGCGGCAAAATGATAAACAAGGAGGTAGAAGATTATAATTATAGTGGCCAAATGATAAACAAGGAGGTAGAACATTATAATTATAGTGGACAAATGATATACAAGGAGGTAGAACATTATAATTATAGTGGACAAATGATAAACAAGGAGGTAGAACATTATAATTATAGTGGACAAATGATAAACAAGGAGGTAGAACATTATAATTATAGTGGACAAATGATAAACAAGGAGGTTGAACATTATAATTATAGTGGACAAATGATAAACAAGGAGGTAGAACATTATAATTATAGTGGACAAATGATAAACAACGAGGTAGAACAATATAATTATAGTGGACAAATGATAAACAAGGAGGTAGAACATTATAATTATAGTGGCCAAATGATAAACAAGGAGGTAGAACATCATAATTATAGTGGACAAATGATAAACAAGGAGGTAGAACATTATAATTATAGTGGACAAATGATAAACAAGGAGGTAGAACATTATAATTATAGTGGACAAATGATAAACAAGGAGGTAGAACATTATAATTATAGTGGACAAATGATAAACAAGGAGGTAGAACATTATAATTATAGTGGACAAATGATAAACAAGGAGGTAGAACAGTATAATTATGGTGGCCAAATGATAAACAAGGAGGTAGAACAGTATAATTATAGCGGCAAAATGATAAACAAGGAGGTAGAACATTATAATTATAGTGGCCAAATGATAAACTTGGAGGTAGAACATTATAATTATAGCGGCAAAATGATAAACAAGGAGGTAGAACATTATAATTATAGTGGCCAAATGATAAACAAGGAGGTAGAACAGTCTAATTATTTCGGCAAAATGATGAACAAGGAGGTAGAACATTATAATTATAGTGGCCAAATGATAAACTTGGAGGTAGAACATTATAATTATAGCGGCAAAATGATAAACAAGGAGGTAGAACATTATAATTATAGTGGCCAAATGATAAACAAGGAGGTAGAACATTATAATTATAGTGGACAAATGATAAACAAGGAGGTAGAACAGTATAATTATAGTGGACAAATGATAAACAAGGAGGTAGAACATTATAATTGTAGTGGACAAATGATAAACAAGGAGGTAGAACAGTATAATTATAGCGGCCAAATGATCAACAAGAAGGTAGAACAGTATAATTATAGCGGCAAAATGATAAACAAGGAGGTAGAACAGTATAATTATAGCGGCCAAATGATAAACAAGGAGGTAGAACATTATAATTATAGTGGACAAATGATAAACAAGGAGGTAGAACATTATAATTATAGTGGACAAATGATAAACAAGGAGGTAGAACAGTATAATTATAGCGGCCAAATGATCAACAAGAAGGTAGAACAGCATAATTATAGCGACAAAATGATAAACAAGGAGGTAGAACAGTATAATTATAGCGGCCAAATGATAAACAAGGAGGTAGAACATTATAATTATAGTGGACAAATGATAAACAAGGAGGTAGAACAGTATAATTATAGCGGCCAAATGATCAACAAGAAGGTAGAACAGTATAATTATAGCGACAAAATGATAAACAAGGAGGTAGAACAGTATAATTATAGTGGCCAAATGATAAACAAGGAGGTAGAACATCATAATTATAGTGGACATATGATAAACAAGGAGGTAGAACATTATAATTATAGTGGACAAATGATAAACAAGGAGGTAGAACATTATAATTATAGTGGACAAATGATAAACAAGGAGGTAGAACATTATTATTATAGCGGCAAAATGATAAACAAGGAGGTAGAACAGTATAATTATAGCGGCAAAATGATAAACAAGGAGGTAGAACAGTATAATTATAGCGGCAAAATGATAAACAAGGAGGTAGAACATTATAATTATAGTGGACAAATGATAAACAAGGAGGTAGAACATTATAATTAAAGTGGCCAAATGATAAACAAGGAGGTAGAACAGTACTATTATAATGGCCAAATGATAAACAAGGAGGTAGAACATTACAATCATAGTGGCCAAATTACAAACAAGGAGGTAGAACAGTATAATTATAGTGGACAAATGATAAACAAGAAGGTAGAACAGTACGATAATAGCGGCAAAATGATAAACAAGGAGGTAGAACAGTATAATTATAGCGGCAAAATGATAAACAAGGAGGTAGAACATTATAATTATAGTGGCCAAATGATAAACAAGGAGGTAGAACAGTATAATTATTTCGGCAAAATGATAAACAAGGAGGTAGAACATTATAATTATAGTGGCCAAATGATAAACTTGGAGGTAGAACATTATAATTATAGCGGCAAAATGATAAACAAGGAGGTAGAACATTATAATTATAGTGGCCAAATGATAAACAAGGAGGTAGAACATTATAATTATAGTGGACAAATGATAAACAAGGAGGTAGAACAGTATAATTATAGTGGACAAATGATAAACAAGGAGGTAGAACATTATAATTGTAGTGGACAAATGATAAACAAGGAGGTAGAACAGTATAATTATAGCGGCAAAATGATAAACAAGGAGGTAGAACAGTATAATTATAGCGGCCAAATGATAAACAAGGAGGTAGAACATTATAATTATAGTGGACAAATGATAAACAAGGAGGTAGAACATTATAATTGTAGTGGACAAATGATAAACAAGGAGGTAGAACAGTATAATTATAGCGGCCAAATGATCAACAAGAAGGTAGAACAGTATAATTATAGCGGCAAAATGATAAACAAGGAGGTAGAACATTATAATTATAGTGGCCAAATGATAAACTTGGAGGTAGAACATTATAATTATAGCGGCAAAATGATAAACATGGAGGTAGAACATTATAATTATAGTGGCCAAATGATAAACAAGGAGGTAGAACATTATAATTATAGTGGACAAATGATAAACAAGGAGGTAGAACAGTATAATTATAGCGGCAAAATGATAAACAAGGAGGTAGAACAGTATAATTATAGCGACAAAATGATAAACAAGGAGGTAGAACAGTATAATTATAGCGGCCAAATGATAAACAAGGAGGTAGAACATTATAATTATAGTGGACAAATGATAAACAAGGAGGTAGAACAGTATAATTATAGCGGCAAAATGATAAACAAGGAGGTAGAAGATTATAATTATAGTGGACAAATAATAAACAAGGAGGTAGAACAGTATAATTATAGCGGCAAAATGATAAACAAGGAGGTAGAACAGTATAATTATAGCGGCAAAATGATAAACAAGGAGGTAGAACAGTATAATTATAGCGGCCAAATGATAAACAAGGAGGTAGAAATTTATAATTATAGTGGACAAATGATAAACAAGGAGGTAGAACATTATAATTATAGTGGACAAATGAGAAACAAGGAGGTAGAACATTATAATTATAGTGGACAAATGAGAAACAAGGAGGTAGAACATTATAATTATAGTGGAAAATGATAAACAAGGAGGTAGAACAGTACTATTATAATGGCCAAATGATAAACAAGGAGGTAGAACATTACAATCATAGTGGCCAAATAACAAACAAGGAGGTAGAACAGTATAATTATAGCGGCAAAATGATAAACAAGGAGGTAGAACATTACAATCATAGTGGCCAAATAACAAACAAGGAGGTAGAACAGTATAATTATAGCGGCAAAATGATAAACAAGGATGTAGAACAGTATAATTATAGCGGCCAAATGATAAACAAGGAGGTAGAACATTATAATTATAGTGGCCAAATGATAAACAAGGAGGTAGAACATTATAATTATAGTGGCCAAATGATAAACAAGGAGGTAGAACATTATAATTATAGTGGACTAATGATAAACAAGGAGGTAGAACTATATAATTATAGCGGCAAAATGATAAACAAGGAGGTAGAACATTATAATTATAGTTTCCAAATGATAAACAAGGAGGTAGAACAGTAAAATTATAGCGGCAAAATGATAAACAAGGAGGTAGAACATTATAATCATAGTGGCCAAATGATAAACAAGGAGGTAGAACATTATAATTATAGTGGACAAATGATAAACAAGGAGGTAGAACATTATAATTATAGTGGCCAAATGATAAACAAGGAGGTAGAACATTATAATTATAGTGGACAAATGATAAAGAAGGAGGTAGAACATTATAATTATAGTGGCCAAATGATAAACAAGGAGGTAGAACATTATAATTATAGTGGACAAATGATAAACAAGGAGGTAGAACAGTATAATTATAGCGGCAAAATGATAAACAAGAAGGTAGAACAGTATAATTATAGCGGCAAAATGATAAACAAGGAGGTAGAACATTATAATTATAGTGGACAAATGATAAACAAGGAGGTAGAACAGTATAATTATAGCGGCAAAATGATAAACAAGGAGGTAGAACATTATAATTATAGTGGCCAAATGATAAACAAGGAGGTAGAACATTACAATCATAGTGGCCAAATAACAAACAAGGAGGTAGAACAGTATAATTATAGCGGCAAAATGATAAACAAGGAGGTAGAAGATTATAATTATAGTGGCCAAATAATAAACAAGGAGGTAGAACATTATAATTATAGTGGACAAATGATATACAAGGAGGTAGAACATTATAATTATAGTGGACAAATGATAAACAAGGAGGTAGAACATTATAATTATAGTGGACAAATGATAAACAAGGAGGTAGAACATTATAATTATAGTGGACAAATGATAAACAAGGAGGTTGAACATTATAATTATAGTGGACAAATGATAAACAAGGAGGTAGAACATTATAATTATAGTGGACAAATGATAAACAACGAGGTAGAACAATATAATTATAGTGGACAAATGATAAACAAGGAGGTAGAACATTATAATTATAGTGGCCAAATGATAAACAAGGAGGTAGAACATCATAATTATAGTGGACAAATGATAAACAAGGAGGTAGAACATTATAATTATAGTGGACAAATGATAAACAAGGAGGTATAACATTATAATTATAGTGGACAAATGATAAACAAGGAGGTAGAACATTATAATTATAGTGGACAAATGATAAACAAGGAGGTAGAACATTATAATTATAGTGGACAAATGATAAACAAGGAGGTAGAACAGTATAATTATGGTGGCCAAATGATAAACAAGGAGGTAGAACAGTATAATTATAGCGGCAAAATGATAAACAAGGAGGTAGAACATTATAATTATAGTGGCCAAATGATAAACTTGGAGGTAGAACATTATAATTATAGCGGCAAAATGATAAACAAGGAGGTAGAACATTATAATTATAGTGGCCAAATGATAAACAAGGAGGTAGAACAGTATAATTATTTCGGCAAAATGATAAACAAGGAGGTAGAACATTATAATTATAGTGGCCAAATGATAAACTTGGAGGTAGAACATTATAATTATAGCGGCAAAATGATAAACAAGGAGGTAGAACATTATAATTATAGTGGCCAAATGATAAACAAGGAGGTAGAACATTATAATTATAGTGGACAAATGATAAACAAGGAGGTAGAACAGTATAATTATAGTGGACAAATGATAAACAAGGAGGTAGAACATTATAATTGTAGTGGACAAATGATAAACAAGGAAGTAGAACAGTATAATTATAGCGGCCAAATGATCAACAAGAAGGTAGAACAGTATAATTATAGCGGCAAAATGATAAACAAGGAGGTAGAACAGTATAATTATAGCGGCCAAATGATAAACAAGGAGGTAGAACATTATAATTATAGTGGACAAATGATAAACAAGGAGGTAGAACATTATAATTATAGTGGACAAATGATAAAGAAGGAGGTAGAACAGTATAATTATAGCGGCCAAATGATCAACAAGAAGGTAGAACAGTATAATTATAGCGACAAAATGATAAACAAGGAGGTAGAACAGTATAATTATAGCGGCCAAATGATAAACAAGGAGGTAGAACATTATAATTATAGTGGACAAATGATAAACAAGGAGGTAGAACAGTATAATTATAGCGGCCAAATGATCAACAAGAAGGTAGAACAGTATAATTATAGCGACAAAATGATAAACAAGGAGGTAGAACAGTATAATTATAGTGGCCAAATGATAAACAAGGAGGTAGAACATCATAATTATAGTGGACATATGATAAACAAGGAGGTAGAACATTATAATTATAGTGGACAAATGATAAACAAGGAGGTAGAACATTATAATTATAGTGGACAAATGATAAACAAGGAGGTAGAACATTATTATTATAGCGGCAAAATGATAAACAAGGAGGTAGAACAGTATAATTATAGCGGCAAAATGATAAACAAGGAGGTAGAACAGTATAATTATAGCGGCAAAATGATAAACAAGGAGGTAGAACATTATAATTATAGTGGACAAATGATAAACAAGGAGGTAGAACATTATAATTAAAGTGGCCAAATGATAAACAAGGAGGTAGAACAGTACTATTATAATGGCCAAATGATAAACAAGGAGGTAGAACATTACAATCATAGTGGCCAAATTACAAACAAGGAGGTAGAACAGTATAATTATAGTGGACAAATGATAAACAAGAAGGTAGAACAGTACGATAATAGCGGCAAAATGATAAACAAGGAGGTAGAACAGTATAATTATAGCGGCAAAATGATAAACAAGGAGGTAGAACATTATAATTATAGTGGCCAAATGATAAACTTGGAGGTAGAACATTATAATTATAGTGGACAAATGATAAACAAGGAGGTAGAACATTATAATTATAGTGGACAAATGATAAACAAGGAGGTTGAACATTATAATTATAGTGGCCAAATGATAAACAAGGAGGTAGAACATTATAATTATAGTGGACAAATGATAAACAAGGAGGTAGAACAGTATAATTATAGCGGCAAAATGATAAACAAGGAGGTAGAACAGTATAATTATAGCGACAAAATGATAAACAAGGAGGTAGAACAGTATAATTATAGCGGCCAAATGATAAACAAGGAGGTAGAACATTATAATTATAGTGGACAAATGATAAACAAGGAGGTAGAACATTATAATTATAGTGGACAAATGATAAACAAGGAGGTAGAACAGTATAATTATAGTGGACAAATGATAAACAAGGAGGTAGAACATTATAATTATAGTGGACAAATGATAAGCAAGGAGGTAGAACAGTATAATTATAGCGGCCAAATGATCAACAAGAAGGTAGAACAGTATAATTATAGCGGCAAAATGATAAACAAGGAGGTAGAACATTATAATTATAGTGGCCAAATGATAAACAAGGAGGTAGAACATTATAATTATAGTGGACAAATGATAAAGAAGGAGGTAGAACATTATAATTATAGTGGACAAATGATAAAAAAGGAGGTAGAACATTATAATTATAGTGGACAAATGATAAACAAGGAGGTAGAACAGTACGATTATAGCGGCAAAATGATAAACAAGGAGGTAGAATATTATAATTATAGTGGCCAAATGATAAACAAGGAGGTTGAACATTATAATTATAGTGGACAAATGATAAACAAGGAGGTAGAACATTATAATTATAGTGGACAAATGATAAACAACGAGGTAGAACAATATAATTATAGTGGACAAATGATAAACAAGGAGGTAGAACATTATAATTATAGTGGCCAAATGATAAACAAGGAGGTAGAACATCATAATTATAGTGGACATATGATAAACAAGGAGGTAGAACATTATAATTATAGTGGACAAATGATAAACAAGGAGGTAGAACATTATAATTATAGTGGACAAATGATAAACAAGGAGGTAGAACATTATAATTATAGCGGCAAAATGATAAACAAGGAGGTAGAACAGTATAATTATAGCGGCAAAATGATAAACAAGGAGGTAGAACAGTATAATTATAGCGGCAAAATGATAAACAAGGAGGTAGAACATTATAATTATAGTGGACAAATGATAAACAAGGAGGTAGAACATTATAATTAAAGTGGCCAAATGATAAACAAGGAGGTAGAACAGTACTATTATAATGGCCAAATGATAAACAAGGAGGTAGAACATTACAATCATAGTGGCCAAATTACAAACAAGGAGGTAGAACAGTATAATTATAGTGGACAAATGATAAACAAGGAGGTAGAACAGTACGATAATAGCGGCAAAATGATAAACAAGGAGGTAGAACATTATAATTATAGTGGCCAAATGATAAACAAGGAGGTTGAACATTATAATTATAGTGGACAGATGATAAACAAGGAGGTAGAACATTATAATTATAGTGGACAAATGATAAACAACGAGGTAGAACAATATAATTATAGTGGACAAATGATAAACAAGGAGGTAGAACATTATAATTATAGTGGCCAAATGATAAACAAGGAGGTAGAACATCATAATTATAGTGGACAAATGATAAACAAGGAGGTAGAACATTATCATTATAGTAGACAAATGATAAACAAGGAGGTAGAACATTATAATTATAGTGGACAAATGATAAACAAGGAGGTAGAACAGTATAATTATAGCGGCAAAATGATAAACTAGGAGGTAGAACAGTATAATTATAGCGGCAAAATGATAAACAAGGAGGTAGAACATTATAATTATAGTGGACAAATGATAAACAAGGAGGTAGAACAGTATAATTATAGCGGAAAAATGATAAACAAGGAGGTAGAACAGTATAATTATAGTAACCAAATGATAAACAAGGAGGTAGAACATTATAATTATTGTGGCCAAATGATAAACAAGGAGGTAGAACAGTATAATTATAGCGGCAAAATGATAAACAAGGAGGTAGAACATTATAATTATAGTGGTCAAATGATAAACTTGGAGGTAGAACATTATAATTATAGTGGACAAATGATAAACAAGGAGGTAGAACATTATAATTATAGTGGACAAATGATAAACAAGGAGGTAGAACAGTACTATTATAATGGCCAAATGATAAACAAGGAGGTAGAACAGTATAATTATAGCGGCAAAATGATAAACAAGGAGGTAGAACAGTATAATTATAGCGGCAAAATGATAAACAAGGAGGTAGAACAGTATAATTATAGCGGCCAAATGATAAACAAGGAGGTAGAACATTATAATTATAGTGGACAAATGATAAACAAGGAGGTAGAACATTATAATTATAGTGGACAAATGAGAAACAAGGAGGTAGAACATTATAATTATAGTGGACAAATGAGAAACAAGGAGGTAGAACATTATAATTATAGTGGACAAATGATAAACAAGGAGGTAGAACAGTACTATTATAATGGCCAAATGATAAACAAGGAGGTAGAACATTACAATCATAGTGGCCAAATAACAAACAAGGAGGTAGAACAGTATAATTATAGCGGCAAAATGATAAACAAGGAGGTAGAACATTACAATCATAGTGGCCAAATAACAAACAAGGAGGTAGAACATTATAATTAAAGTGGCCAAATGATAAACAAGGAGGTAGAACAGTACTATTATAATGGCCAAATGATAAACAAGGAGGTAGAACATTACAATCATAGTGGCCAAATTACAAACAAGGAGGTAGAACATTATAATTATAGTGGCCAAATGATAAACAAGGAGGTTGAACATTATAATTATAGTTTCCAAATGATAAACAAGGAGGTAGAACAGTATAATTATAGCGGCAAAATGATAAACAAGGAGGTAGAACATAATAATTATAGTGGCCAAATGATAAACAAGGAGGTAGAACATTACAATCATAGTGGCCAAATAACAAACAAGGAGGTAGAACAGTATAATTATAGCGGCAAAATGATAAACAAGGAGGTAGAAGATTATAATTATAGTGGCCAAATGATAAACAAGGAGGTAGAACATTATAATTATAGTGGACAAATGATATACAAGGAGGTAGAACATTATAATTATAGTGGACAAATGATAAACAAGGAGGTAGAACATTATAATTATAGTGGACAAATGATAAACAAGGAGGTAGAACATTATAATTATAGTGGACAAATGATAAACAAGGAGGTAGAACAGTATAATTATAGCGGCAAAATGATAAACAAGGAGGTAGAACAGTATAATTATAGTAACCAAATGATAAACAAGGAGGTAGAACATTATAATTATAGTGGCCAAATGATAAACAAGGAGGTAGAACAGTATAATTATAGCGGCAAAATGATAAACAAGGAGGTAGAACATTATAATTATAGTGGCCAAATGATAAACTTGGAGGTAGAACATTATAATTATAGCGGCAAAATGATAAACATGGAGGTAGAACATTATAATTATAGTGGCCAAATGATAAACAAGGAGGTAGAACATTATAATTATAGTGGACAAATGATAAACAAGGAGGTAGAACAGTATAATTATAGCGGCAAAATGATAAACAAGGAGGTAGAACAGTATAATTATAGCGACAAAATGATAAACAAGGAGGTAGAACAGTATAATTATAGCGGCCAAATGATAAACAAGGAGGTAGAACATTATAATTATAGTGGACAAATGATAAACAAGGAGGTAGAACAGTATAATTATAGCGGCAAAATGATAAACAAGGAGGTAGAAGATTATAATTATAGTGGACAAATAATAAACAAGGAGGTAGAACAGTATAATTATAGCGGCAAAATGATAAACAAGGAGGTAGAACAGTATAATTATAGCGGCAAAATGATAAACAAGGAGGTAGAACAGTATAATTATAGCGGCCAAATGATAAACAAGGAGGTAGAAATTTATAATTATAGTGGACAAATGATAAACAAGGAGGTTGAACATTATAATTATAGTGGACAAATGAGAAACAAGGAGGTAGAACATTATAATTATAGTGGACAAATGAGAAACAAGGAGGTAGAACATTATAATTATAGTGGAAAATGATAAACAAGGAGGTAGAACAGTACTATTATAATGGCCAAATGATAAACAAGGAGGTAGAACATTACAATCATAGTGGCCAAATAACAAACAAGGAGGTAGAACAGTATAATTATAGCGGCAAAATGATAAACAAGGAGGTAGAACATTACAATCATAGTGGCCAAATAACAAACAAGGAGGTAGAACAGTATAATTATAGCGGCAAAATGATAAACAAGGATGTAGAACAGTATAATTATAGCGGCCAAATGATAAACAAGGAGGTAGAACATTATAATTATAGTGGCCAAATGATAAACAAGGAGGTAGAACATTATAATTATAGTGGACAAATGATAAAGGAGGAGGTAGAATATTATAATTATAGTGGCCAAATGATAAACAAGGAGGTAGAACATTATAATTATAGTGGACAAATGATAAACAAGGAGGTAGAACAGTATAATTATAGCGGCAAAATGATAAACAAGGAGGTAGAACATTATAATTATAGTGGCCAAATGATAAACAAGGAGGTAGAACATTATAATTATAGTGGACTAATGATAAACAAGGAGGTAGAACTATATAATTATAGCGGCAAAATGATAAACAAGGAGGTAGAACATTATAATTATAGTTTCCAAATGATAAACAAGGAGGTAGAACAGTAAAATTATAGCGGCAAAATGATAAACAAGGAGGTAGAACATTATAATCATAGTGGCCAAATGATAAACAAGGAGGTAGAACATTATAATTATAGTGGACAAATGATAAACAAGGAGGTAGAACATTATAATTATAGTGGCCAAATGATAAACAAGGAGGTAGAACATTATAATTATAGTGGACAAATGATAAAGAAGGAGGTAGAACATTATAATTATAGTGGCCAAATGATAAACAAGGAGGTAGAACATTATAATTATAGTGGACAAATGATAAACAAGGAGGTAGAACAGTATAATTATAGCGGCAAAATGATAAACAAGAAGGTAGAACAGTATAATTATAGCGGCAAAATGATAAACAAGGAGGTAGAACATTATAATTATAGTGGACAAATGATAAACAAGGAGGTAGAACAGTATAATTATAGCGGCAAATGATAAACAAGGAGGTAGAACATTATAATTATAGTGGCCAAATGATAAACAAGGAGGTAGAACATTACAATCATAGTGGCCAAATAACAAACAAGGAGGTAGAACAGTATAATTATAGCGGCAAAATGATAAACAAGGAGGTAGAAGATTATAATTATAGTGGCCAAATGATAAACAAGGAGGTAGAACATTATAATTATAGTGGACAAATGATATACAAGGAGGTAGAACATTATAATTATAGTGGACAAATGATAAACAAGGAGGTAGAACATTATAATTATAGTGGACAAATGATAAACAAGGAGGTAGAACATTATAATTATAGTGGACAAATGATAAACAAGGAGGTTGAACATTATAATTATAGTGGACAAATGATAAACAAGGAGGTAGAACATTATAATTATAGTGGACAAATGATAAACAACGAGGTAGAACAATATAATTATAGTGGACAAATGATAAACAAGGAGGTAGAACATTATAATTATAGTGGCCAAATGATAAACAAGGAGGTAGAACATCATAATTATAGTGGACAAATGATAAACAAGGAGGTAGAACATTATAATTATAGTGGACAAATGATAAACAAGGAGGTAGAACATTATAATTATAGTGGACAAATGATAAACAAGGAGGTAGAACATTATAATTATAGTGGACAAATGATAAACAAGGAGGTAGAACATTATAATTATAGTGGACAAATGATAAACAAGGAGGTAGAACAGTATAATTATGGTGGCCAAATGATAAACAAGGAGGTAGAACAGTATAATTATAGCGGCAAAATGATAAACAAGGAGGTAGAACATTATAATTATAGTGGCCAAATGATAAACTTGGAGGTAGAACATTATAATTATAGCGGCAAAATGATAAACAAGGAGGTAGAACATTATAATTATAGTGGCCAAATGATAAACAAGGAGGTAGAACAGTATAATTATTTCGGCAAAATGATAAACAAGGAGGTAGAACATTATAATTATAGTGGCCAAATGATAAACTTGGAGGTAGAACATTATAATTATAGCGGCAAAATGATAAACAAGGAGGTAGAACATTATAATTATAGTGGCCAAATGATAAACAAGGAGGTAGAACATTATAATTATAGTGGACAAATGATAAACAAGGAGGTAGAACAGTATAATTATAGTGGACAAATGATAAACAAGGAGGTAGAACATTATAATTGTAGTGGA
The DNA here is from genome assembly GCA_948150685.1 of Rhaphigaster nebulosa. Lineage (NCBI taxonomy): Eukaryota > Metazoa > Arthropoda > Insecta > Hemiptera > Pentatomidae > Rhaphigaster > Rhaphigaster nebulosa. Next base: position 178,384,377 of record OX411307.1, read on the forward strand.
CAAATGATAAACAAGGAGGTAGAACAGTATAATTATAGCGGCCAAATGATCAACAAGAACGTAGAACAGTATAATTATAGCGGCAAAATGATAAACAAGGAGGTAGAACATTATAATTATAGTGGCCAAATGATAAACAAGGAGGTAGAACATTATAATTATAGTGGACAAATGATAAAGAAGGAGGTAGAACATTATAATTATAGTGGACAAATGATAAAAAAGGAGGTAGAACATTATAATTATAGTGGACAAATGATAAACAAGGAGGTAGAACAGTACGATTATAGCGGCAAAATGATAAACAAGGAGGTAGAACATTATAATTATAGTTGCCAAATGATAAACAAGGAGGTTGAACATTATAATTATAGTGGACAAATGATAAACATGGAGGTAGAACATTATAATTATAGTGGACAAATGATAAACAACGAGGTAGAACAATATAATTATAGTGGACAAATGATAAACAAGGAGGTAGAACATTATAATTATAGTGGCCAAATGATAAACAAGGAGGTAGAACATCATAATTATAGTGGACATATGATAAACAAGGAGGTAGAACATTATAATTATAGTGGACAAATGATAAACAAGGAGGTAGAACATTATAATTATAGTGGACAAATGATAAACAAGGATGTAGAACATTATTATTATAGCGGCAAAATGATAAACAAGGAGGTAGAACAGTATAATTATAGCGGCAAAATGATAAACAAGGAGGTAGAACAGTATAATTATAGCGGCAAAATGATAAACAAGGAGGTAGAACATTATAATTATAGTGGACAAATGATAAACAAGGAGGTAGAACATTATAATTAAAGTGGCCAAATGATAAACAAGGAGGTAGAACAGTACTATTATAATGGCCAAATGATAAACAAGGAGGTAGAACATTACAATCATAGTGGCCAAATTACAAACAAGGAGGTAGAACAGTATAATTATAGTGGACAAATGATAAACAAGGAGGTAGAACAGTACGATAATAGCGGCAAAATGATAAACAAGGAGGTAGAACAGTATAATTATAGCGGCAAAATGATAAACAAGGAGGTAGAACATTATAATTATAGTGGCCAAATGATAAACTTGGAGGTAGAACATTATAATTATAGTGGACAAATGATAAACAAGGAGGTAGAACATTATAATTATAGTGGACAAATGATAAACAAGGAGGTTGAACATTATAATTATAGTGGCCAAATGATAAACAAGGAGGTAGAACATTATAATTATAGTGGACAAATGATAAACAAGGAGGTAGAACAGTATAATTATAGCGGCAAAATGATAAACAAGGAGGTAGAACAGTATAATTATAGCGACAAAATGATAAACAAGGAGGTAGAACAGTATAATTATAGCGGCCAAATGATAAACAAGGAGGTAGAACATTATAATTATAGTGGACAAATGATAAACAAGGAGGTAGAACATTATAATTATAGTGGACAAATGATAAACAAGGAGGTAGAACAGTATAATTATAGCGGCCAAATGATAAACAAGGAGGTAGAACATTATAATTATAGTGGCCAAATGATAAACAAGGAGGTAGAACATTATAATTATAGTGGACAAATGATAAACAAGGAGGTAGAATATTATAATTATAGTGGACAAATGATAAACAAGGAGGTAGAACATTATAATTATAGTGGCCAAATGATAAACAAGGAGGTAGAACATCATAATTATAGTGGACAAATGATAAACAAGGAGGTAGAACATTATAATTATAGTGGACAAATGATAAACAAGGAGGTAGAACATTATAATTATAGTGGACAAATGATAAACAAGGAGGTAGAACAGTATAATTATAGCGGCAAAATGATAAACAAGAAGGTAGAACAGTATAATTATAGCGGCAAAACGATAAACAAGGAGGTAGAACATTATAATTATAGTGGACAAATGATAAACAAGGAGGTAGAACAGTATAATTATAGCGGCAAAATGATAAACAAGGAGGTAGAACATTATAATTATAGTGGCCAAATGATAAACAAGGAGGTAGAACATTACAATCATAGTGGCCAAATAACAAACAAGGAGGTAGAACAGTATAATTATAGCGGCAAAATGATAAACAAGGAGGTAGAAGATTATAATTATAGTGGCCAAATGATAAACAAGGAGGTAGAACATTATAATTATAGTGGACAAATGATATACAAGGAGGTAGAACATTATCATTATAGTAGACAAATGATAAACAAGGAGGTAGAACATTATAATTATAGTGGACAAATGATAAACAAGGAGGTAGAACAGTATAATTATAGCGGCAAAATGATAAACTAGGAGGTAGAACAGTATAATTATAGCGGCAAAATGATAAACAAGGAGGTAGAACATTATAATTATAGTGGACAAATGATAAACAAGGAGGTAGAACAGTATAATTATAGCGGAAAAATGATAAACAAGGAGGTAGAACAGTATAATTATAGTAACCAAATGATAAACAAGGAGGTAGAACATTATAATTATTGTGGCCAAATGATAAACAAGGAGGTAGAACAGTATAATTATAGCGGCAAAATGATAAACAAGGAGGTAGAACATTATAATTATAGTGGTCAAATGATAAACTTGGAGGTAGAACATTATAATTATAGTGGACAAATGATAAACAAGGAGGTAGAACATTATAATTATAGTGGACAAATGATAAACAAGGAGGTAGAACAGTACTATTATAATGGCCAAATGATAAACAAGGAGGTAGAACAGTATAATTATAGCGGCAAAATGATAAACAAGGAGGTAGAACAGTATAATTATAGCGGCAAAATGATAAACAAGGAGGTAGAACAGTATAATTATAGCGGCCAAATGATAAACAAGGAGGTAGAACATTATAATTATAGTGGACAAATGATAAACAAGGAGGTAGAACATTATAATTATAGTGGACAAATGAGAAACAAGGAGGTAGAACATTATAATTATAGTGGACAAATGAGAAACAAGGAGGTAGAACATTATAATTATAGTGGACAAATGATAAACAAGGAGGTAGAACAGTACTATTATAATGGCCAAATGATAAACAAGGAGGTAGAACATTACAATCATAGTGGCCAAATAACAAACAAGGAGGTAGAACAGTATAATTATAGCGGCAAAATGATAAACAAGGAGGTAGAACATTACAATCATAGTGGCCAAATAACAAACAAGGAGGTAGAACATTATAATTAAAGTGGCCAAATGATAAACAAGGAGGTAGAACAGTACTATTATAATGGCCAAATGATAAACAAGGAGGTAGAACATTACAATCATAGTGGCCAAATTACAAACAAGGAGGTAGAACATTATAATTATAGTGGCCAAATGATAAACAAGGAGGTTGAACATTATAATTATAGTTTCCAAATGATAAACAAGGAGGTAGAACAGTATAATTATAGCGGCAAAATGATAAACAAGGAGGTAGAACATAATAATTATAGCGGCCAAATGATAAACAAGGAGGTAGAACATTACAATCATAGTGGCCAAATAACAAACAAGGAGGTAGAACAGTATAATTATAGCGGCAAAATGATAAACAAGGAGGTAGAAGATTATAATTATAGTGGCCAAATGATAAACAAGGAGGTAGAACATTATAATTATAGTGGACAAATGATATACAAGGAGGTAGAACATTATAATTATAGTGGACAAATGATAAACAAGGAGGTAGAACATTATAATTATAGTGGACAAATGATAAACAAGGAGGTAGAACATTATAATTATAGTGGACAAATGATAAACAAGGAGGTAGAACAGTATAATTATAGCGGCAAAATGATAAACAAGGAGGTAGAACAGTATAATTATAGTAACCAAATGATAAACAAGGAGGTAGAACATTATAATTATAGTGGCCAAATGATAAACAAGGAGGTAGAACAGTATAATTATAGCGGCAAAATGATAAACAAGGAGGTAGAACATTATAATTATAGTGGCCAAATGATAAACTTGGAGGTAGAACATTATAATTATAGCGGCAAAATGATAAACATGGAGGTAGAACATTATAATTATAGTGGCCAAATGATAAACAAGGAGGTAGAACATTATAATTATAGTGGACAAATGATAAACAAGGAGGTAGAACAGTATAATTATAGCGGCAAAATGATAAACAAGGAGGTAGAACAGTATAATTATAGCGACAAAATGATAAACAAGGAGGTAGAACAGTATAATTATAGCGGCCAAATGATAAACAAGGAGGTAGAACATTATAATTATAGTGGACAAATGATAAACAAGGAGGTAGAACAGTATAATTATAGCGGCAAAATGATAAACAAGGAGGTAGAAGATTATAATTATAGTGGACAAATAATAAACAAGGAGGTAGAACAGTATAATTATAGCGGCAAAATGATAAACAAGGAGGTAGAACAGTATAATTATAGCGGCAAAATGATAAACAAGGAGGTAGAACAGTATAATTATAGCGGCCAAATGATAAACAAGGAGGTAGAAATTTATAATTATAGTGGACAAATGATAAACAAGGAGGTTGAACATTATAATTATAGTGGACAAATGAGAAACAAGGAGGTAGAACATTATAATTATAGTGGACAAATGAGAAACAAGGAGGTAGAACATTATAATTATAGTGGAAAATGATAAACAAGGAGGTAGAACAGTACTATTATAATGGCCAAATGATAAACAAGGAGGTAGAACATTACAATCATAGTGGCCAAATAACAAACAAGGAGGTAGAACAGTATAATTATAGCGGCAAAATGATAAACAAGGAGGTAGAACATTACAATCATAGTGGCCAAATAACAAACAAGGAGGTAGAACAGTATAATTATAGCGGCAAAATGATAAACAAGGATGTAGAACAGTATAATTATAGCGGCCAAATGATAAACAAGGAGGTAGAACATTATAATTATAGTGGCCAAATGATAAACAAGGAGGTAGAACATTATAATTATAGTGGACAAATGATAAACAAGGAGGTAGAATATTATAATTATAGTGGCCAAATGATAAACAAGGAGGTAGAACATTATAATTATAGTGGACAAATGATAAACAAGGAGGTAGAACAGTATAATTATAGCGGCAAAATGATAAACAAGGAGGTAGAACATTATAATTATAGTGGCCAAATGATAAACAAGGAGGTAGAACATTATAATTATAGTGGACTAATGATAAACAAGGAGGTAGAACTATATAATTATAGCGGCAAAATGATAAACAAGGAGGTAGAACATTATAATTATAGTTTCCAAATGATAAACAAGGAGGTAGAACAGTAAAATTATAGCGGCAAAATGATAAACAAGGAGGTAGAACATTATAATCATAGTGGCCAAATGATAAACAAGGAGGTAGAACATTATAATTATAGTGGACAAATGATAAACAAGGAGGTAGAACATTATAATTATAGTGGCCAAATGATAAACAAGGAGGTAGAACATTATAATTATAGTGGACAAATGATAAAGAAGGAGGTAGAACATTATAATTATAGTGGCCAAATGATAAACAAGGAGGTAGAACATTATAATTATAGTGGACAAATGATAAACAAGGAGGTAGAACAGTATAATTATAGCGGCAAAATGATAAACAAGAAGGTAGAACAGTATAATTATAGCGGCAAAATGATAAACAAGGAGGTAGAACATTATAATTATAGTGGACAAATGATAAACAAGGAGGTAGAACAGTATAATTATAGCGGCAAAATGATAAACAAGGAGGTAGAACATTATAATTATAGTGGCCAAATGATAAACAAGGAGGTAGAACATTACAATCATAGTGGCCAAATAACAAACAAGGAGGTAGAACAGTATAATTATAGCGGCAAAATGATAAACAAGGAGGTAGAAGATTATAATTATAGTGGCCAAATGATTAACAAGGAGGTAGAACATTATAATTATAGTGGACAAATGATATACAAGGAGGTAGAACATTATAATTATAGTGGACAAATGATAAACAAGGAGGTAGAACATTATAATTATAGTGGACAAATGATAAACAAGGAGGTAGAACATTATAATTATAGTGGACAAATGATAAACAAGGAGGTTGAACATTATAATTATAGTGGACAAATGATAAACAAGGAGGTAGAACATTATAATTATAGTGGACAAATGATAAACAACGAGGTAGAACAATATAATTATAGTGGACAAATGATAAACAAGGAGGTAGAACATTATAATTATAGTGGCCAAATGATAAACAAGGAGGTAGAACATCATAATTATAGTGGACAAATGATAAACAAGGAGGTAGAACATTATAATTATAGTGGACAAATGATAAACAAGGAGGTAGAACATTATAATTATAGTGGACAAATGATAAACAAGGAGGTAGAACATTATAATTATAGTGGACAAATGATAAACAAGGAGGTAGAACATTATAATTATAGTGGACAAATGATAAACAAGGAGGTAGAACAGTATAATTATGGTGGCCAAATGATAAACAAGGAGGTAGAACAGTATAATTATAGCGGCAAAATGATAAACAAGGAGGTAGAACATTATAATTATAGTGGCCAAATGATAAACTTGGAGGTAGAACATTATAATTATAGCGGCAAAATGATAAACAAGGAGGTAGAACATTATAATTATAGTGGCCAAATGATAAACAAGGAGGTAGAACAGTATAATTATTTCGGCAAAATGATAAACAAGGAGGTAGAACATTATAATTATAGTGGCCAAATGATAAACTTGGAGGTAGAACATTATAATTATAGCGGCAAAATGATAAACAAGGAGGTAGAACATTATAATTATAGTGGCCAAATGATAAACAAGGAGGTAGAACATTATAATTATAGTGGACAAATGATAAACAAGGAGGTAGAACAGTATAATTATAGTGGACAAATGATAAACAAGGAGGTAGAACATTATAATTGTAGTGGACAAATGATAAACAAGGAGGTAGAACAGTATAATTATAGCGGCCAAATGATCAACAAGAAGGTAGAACAGTATAATTATAGCGGCAAAATGATAAACAAGGAGGTAGAACATTATAATTATAGTGGCCAAATGATAAACAAGGAGGTAGAACATTATAATTATAGTGGACAAATGATAAAGAAGGAGGTAGAACATTATAATTATAGTGGACAAATGATAAAAAAGGAGGTAGAACATTATAATTATAGTGGACAAATGATAAACAAGGAGGTAGAACAGTACGATTATAGCGGCAAAATGATAAACAAGGAAGTAGAACATTATAATTATAGTTGCCAAATGATAAACAAGGAGGTTGAACATTATAATTATAGTGGACAAATGATAAACATGGAGGTAGAACATTATAATTATAGTGGACAAATGATAAACAACGAGGTAGAACAATATAATTATAGTGGACAAATGATAAACAAGGAGGTAGAACATTATAATTATAGTGGCCAAATGATAAACAAGGAGGTAGAACATCATAATTATAGTGGACATATGATAAACAAGGAGGTAGAACATTATAATTATAGTGGACAAATGATAAACAAGGAGGTAGAACATTATAATTATAGTGGACAAATGATAAACAAGGAGGTAGAACATTATTATTATAGCGGCAAAATGATAAACAAGGAGGTAGAACAGTATAATTATAGCGGCAAAATGATAAACAAGGAGGTAGAACAGTATAATTATAGCGGCAAAATGATAAACAAGGAGGTAGAACATTATAATTATAGTGGACAAATGATAAACAAGGAGGTAGAACGTTATAATTAAAGTGGCCAAATGATAAACAAGGAGGTAGAACAGTACTATTATAATGGCCAAATGATAAACAAGGAGGTAGAACATTACAATCATAGTGGCCAAATTACAAACAAGGAGGTAGAACAGTATAATTATAGTGGACAAATGATAAACAAGGAGGTAGAACAGTACGATAATAGCGGCAAAATGATAAACAAGGAGGTAGAACAGTATAATTATAGCGGCAAAATGATAAACAAGGAGGTAGAACATTATAATTATAGTGGCCAAATGATAAACTTGGAGGTAGAACATTATAATTATAGTGGACAAATGATAAACAAGGAGGTAGAACATTATAATTATAGTGGACAAATGATAAACAAGGAGGTTGAACATTATAATTATAATGGCCAAATGATAAACAAGGAGGTAGAACATTATAATTATAGTGGACAAATGATAAACAAGGAGGTAGAACAGTATAATTATAGCGGCAAAATGATAAACAAGGAGGTAGAACAGTATAATTATAGCGACAAAATGATAAACAAGGAGGTAGAACAGTATAATTATAGCGGCCAAATGATAAACAAGGAGGTAGAACATTATAATTATAGTGGACAAATGATAAACAAGGAGGTAGAACATTATAATTATAGTGGACAAATGATAAACAAGGAGGTAGAACAGTATAATTATAGCGGCCAAATGATAAACAAGGAGGTAGAACATTATAATTATAGTGGCCAAATGATAAACAAGGAGGTAGAACATTATAATTATAGTGGACAAATGATAAACAAGGAGGTAGAATATTATAATTATAGTGGACAAATGATAAACAAGGAGGTAGAACATTATAATTATAGTGGCCAAATGATAAACAAGGAGGTAGAACATCATAATTATAGTGGACAAATGATAAACAAGGAGGTAGAACATTATAATTATAGTGGACAAATGATAAACAAGGAGGTAGAACATTATAATTATAGTGGACAAATGATAAACAAGGAGGTAGAACAGTATAATTATAGCGGCAAAATGATAAACAAGAAGGTAGAACAGTATAATTATAGCGGCAAAACGATAAACAAGGAGGTAGAACATTATAATTATAGTGGACAAATGATAAACAAGGAGGTAGAACAGTATAATTATAGCGGCAAAATGATAAACAAGGAGGTAGAACATTATAATTATAGTGGCCAAATGATAAACAAGGAGGTAGAACATTACAATCATAGTGGCCAAATAACAAACAAGGAGGTAGAACAGTATAATTATAGCGGCAAAATGATAAACAAGGAGGTAGAAGATTATAATTATAGTGGCCAAATGATAAACAAGGAGGTAGAACATTATAATTATAGTGGACAAATGATATACAAGGAGGTAGAACATTATAATTATAGTGGACAAATGATAAACAAGGAGGTAGAACATTATAATTATAGTGGACAAATGATAAATAAGGAGGTAGAACATTATAATTATAGTGGAAAAATGATAAACAAGGAGGTAGAACATTATAATTATAGTGGCCAAATGATAAACAAGGAGGTAGAACATTATAATTATAGTGGACAAATGATAAACAAGGAGGTAGAACAGTATAATTATAGCGGCAAAATGATAAACAAGGAGGTAGAACATTATAATTATAGTGGCCAAATGATAAACAAGGAGGTAGAACATTATAATTATAGTGGACTAATGATAAACAAGGAGGTAGAACTATATAATTATAGCGGCAAAATGATAAACAAGGAGGTAGAACATTATAATTATAGTTTCCAAATGATAAACAAGGAGGTAGAACAGTAAAATTATAGCGGCAAAATGATAAACAAGGAGGTAGAACATTATAATTATAGTGGCCAAATGATAAACAAGGAGGTAGAACATTATAATTATAGTGGACAAATGATAAACAAGGAGGTAGAACATTATAATTATAGTGGCCAAATGATAAACAAGGAGGTAGAACATTATAATTATAGTGGACAAATGATAAAGAAGGAGGTAGAACATTATAATTATAGTGGACAAATGATAAACAAGGAGGTAGAACATTATAATTATAGTGGACAAATGATAAACAAGGAGGTAGAACAGTACGATTATAGCGGCAAAATGATAAACAAGGAGGTAGAAAATTATAATTATAGTGGCCAAATGATAAACAAGGAGGTAGAACATTATAATTATAGTGGACAAATGATAAACATGGAGGTAGAACAGTATAATTATAGCGGCAAAATGATAAACAAGGAGGTAGAACAGTATAATTATAGCGGCAAAATGATAAACAAGGAGGTAGAACATTATAATTATAGTGGGCAAATGATAAACAAGGAGGTAGAACAGTATAATTATAGCGGCAAAATGATAAACAAGGAGGTAGAACAGTATAATTATAGTGGCCAAATGATAAACAAGGAGGTAGAACATTATAATTATAGTGGACAAATGATGAACAAGGAGGTATAACATTATAATTATAGTGGCCAAATGATAAACAAGGAGGTAGAACAGTATAATTATAGCGGCAAAATGATAAACAAGGAGGTAGAACATTATAATTATAGTGGCCAAATGATAAACAAGGAGGTAGAACATTACAATCATAGTGGCCAAATAACAAACAAGGAGGTAGAACAGTATAATTATTGTGGACAAATGATAAACAAGGAGGTAGAACAGTACGATTGTAGCGGCAAAATGATAAACAAGGAGGTAGAACATTATAATTATAGTGGCCAAATGATAAACAAGGAGGTTGAACATTATAATTATAGTGGACAAATGATAAACAAGGAGGTAGAACATTATAATTATAGTGGACAAATGATAAACAACGAGGTAGAACAATATAATAATAGTGGACAAATGATAAACAAGGAGGTAGAACATTATAATTATAGTGGCCAAATGATAAACAAGGAGGTAGAACAGTATAATTATAGTGGACAAATGATAAACAAGGAGGTAGAACAGTATAATTATAGCGGCAAAATGATAAACAAGGAGGTAGAACATTATAATTATAATGGACAAATGATAAACAATGAGGTAATACAGTATAATTATAGCGGCAAAATGATAAACAAGGAGGTAGAACAGTATAATTATAGTGGCCAAATGATAAACAAGGAGGTAGAACATTATAATTATAGTAGACAAATGATAAACAAGGAGATAGAACATTATAATTATAGTGGCCAAATGATAAACAAGGAGGTAGAACATTATAATTATAGTGGACAAATGATAAAGAAGGAGGTAGAACATTATAATTATAGTGGACAAATGATAAACAAGGAGGTAGAACATTATAATTATAGTGGACAAATGATAAACAAGGAGGTAGAACAGTACGATTATAGCGGCAAAATGATAAACAAGGAGGTAGAACATTATAATTATAGTGGCCAAATGATAAACAAGGAGGTTGAACATTATAATTATAGTGGACAAATGATAAAAGAGGAGGTAGAACATTATAATTATAGTGGACAAATGATAAACAACGAGGTAGAACAATATAATTATAGTGGACAAATGATAAACAAGGAGGTAGAACATTATAATTATAGTGGCCAAATGATAAACAAGGAGGTAGAACATTATAATTATAGTGGACAAATGATAAACAAGGAGGTTGAACATTATAATTATAGTGGACAAATGATAAACAAGGAGGTAGAACATTATGATTATAGTGGACAAATGATAAACAACGAGGTAGAACAATATAATTATAGTGGACAAATGATAAACAAGGAGGTAGAACATTATAATTATAGTGGCCAAATGATAAACAAGGAGGTAGAACATCATAATTATAGTGGACAAATGATAAAAAAGGAGGTAGAACATTATAATTATAGTGGACAAATGATAAACAAGGAGGTAGAACATTATAATTATAGTGGACAAATGATAAACAAGGAGGTAGAACATTATAATTATAGTGGACAAATGATAAACAAGGAGGTAGAACATTATAATTATAGTGGACAAATGATAAACAAGGAGGTAGAACAGTATAATTATGGTGGCCAAATGATAAACAAGGAGGTAGAACAGTATAATTATAGCGGCAAAATGATAAACAAGGAGGTAGAACATTATAATTATAGTGGCCAAATGATAAACTTGGAGGTAGAACATTATAATTATAGCGGCAAAATGATAAACAAGGAGGTAGAACATTATAATTATAGTGGCCAAATGATAAACAAGGAGGTAGAACAGTATAATTATTTCGGCAAAATGATAAACAAGGAGGTAGAACATTATAATTATAGTGGCCAAATGATAAACTTGGAGGTAGAACATTATAATTATAGCGGCAAAATGATAAACAAGGAGGTAGAACATTATAATTATAGTGGCCAAATGATAAACAAGGAGGTAGAACATTATAATTATAGTGGACAAATGATAAACAAGGAGGTAGAACAGTATAATTATAGTGGACAAATGATAAACAAGGAGGTAGAACATTATAATTGTAGTGGACAAATGATAAACAAGGAGGTAGAACAGTATAATTATAGCGGCCAAATGATCAACAAGAAGGTAGAACAGTATAATTATAGCGGCAAAATGATAAACAAGGAGGTAGAACATTATAATTATAGTGGCCAAATGATAAACAAGGAGGTAGAACATTATAATTATAGTGGACAAATGATAAAGAAGGAGGTAGAACATTATAATTATAGTGGACAAATGATAAAAAAGGAGGTAGAACATTATAATTATAGTGGACAAATGATAAACAAGGAGGTAGAACACTACGATTATAGCGGCAAAATGATAAACAAGGAGGTAGAACATTATAATTATAGTTGCCAAATGATAAACAAGGAGGTTGAACATTATAATTATAGTGGACAAATGATAAACATGGAGGTAGAACATTATAATTATAGTGGACAAATGATAAACAACGAGGTAGAACAATATAATTATAGTGGACAAATGATAAACAAGGAGGTAGAACATTATAATTATAGTGGCCAAATGATAAACAAGGAGGTAGAACATCATAATTATAGTGGACATATGATAAACAAGGAGGTAGAACATTATAATTATAGTGGACAAATGATAAACAAGGAGGTAGAACATTATAATTATAGTGGACAAATGATAAACAAGGAGGTAGAACATTATTATTATAGCGGCAAAATGATAAACAAGGAGGTAGAACAGTATAATTATAGCGGCAAAATGATAAACAAGGAGGTAGAACAGTATAATTATAGCGGCAAAATGATAAACAAGGAGGTAGAACATTATAATTATAGTGGACAAATGATAAACAAGGAGGTAGAACATTATAATTAAAGTGGCCAAATGATAAACAAGGAGGTAGAACAGTACTATTATAATGGCCAAATGATAAACAAGGAGGTAGAACATTACAATCATAGTGGCCAAATTACAAACAAGGAGGTAGAACAGTATAATTATAGTGGACAAATGATAAACAAGGAGGTAGAACAGTACGATAATAGCGGCAAAATGATAAACAAGGAGGTAGAACAGTATAATTATAGCGGCAAAATGATAAACAAGGAGGTAGAACATTATAATTATAGTGGCCAAATGATAAACTTGGAGGTAGAACATTATAATTATAGTGGACAAATGATAAACAAGGAGGTAGAACATTATAATTATAGTGGACAAATGATAAACAAGGAGGTTGAACATTATAATTATAGTGGCCAAATGATAAACAAGGAGGTAGAACATTATAATTATAGTGGACAAATGATAAACAAGGAGGTAGAACAGTATAATTATAGCGGCAAAATGATAAACAAGGAGGTAGAACAGTATAATTATAGCGACAAAATGATAAACAAGGAGGTAGAACAGTATAATTATAGCGGCCAAATGATAAACAAGGAGGTAGAACATTATAATTATAGTGGACAAATGATAAACAAGGAGGTAGAACATTATAATTATAGTGGACAAATGATAAACAAGGAGGTAGAACAGTATAATTATAGCGGCCAAATGATAAACAAGGAGGTAGAACATTATAATTATAGTGGCCAAATGATAAACAAGGAGGTAGAACATTATAATTATAGTGGACAAATGATAAACAAGGAGGTAGAATATTATAATTATAGTGGACAAATGATAAACAAGGAGGTAGAACATTATAATTATAGTGGCCAAATGATAAACAAGGAGGTAGAACATCATAATTATAGTGGACAAATGATAAACAAGGAGGTAGAACATTATAATTATAGTGGACAAATGATAAACAAGGAGGTAGAACATTATAATTATAGTGGACAAATGATAAACAAGGAGGTAGAACAGTATAATTATAGCGGCAAAATGATAAACAAGAAGGTAGAACAGTATAATTATAGCGGCAAAACGATAAACAAGGAGGTAGAACATTATAATTATAGTGGACAAATGATAAACAAGGAGGTAGAACAGTATAATTATAGCGGCAAAATGATAAACAAGGAGGTAGAACATTATAATTATAGTGGCCAAATGATAAACAAGGAGGTAGAACATTACAATCATAGTGGCCAAATAACAAACAAGGAGGTAGAACAGTATAATTATAGCGGCAAAATGATAAACAAGGAGGTAGAAGATTATAATTATAGTGGCCAAATGATAAACAAGGAGGTAGAACATTATAATTATAGTGGACAAATGATATACAAGGAGGTAGAACATTATAATTATAGTGGACAAATGATAAACAAGGAGGTAGAACATTATAATTATAGTGGACAAATGATAAATAAGGAGGTAGAACATTATAATTATAGTGGAAAAATGATAAACAAGGAGGTAGAACATTATAATTATAGTGGCCAAATGATAAACAAGGAGGTAGAACATTATAATTATAGTGGACAAATGATAAACAAGGAGGTAGAACAGTATAATTATAGCGGCAAAATGATAAACAAGGAGGTAGAACATTATAATTATAGTGGCCAAATGATAAACAAGGAGGTAGAACATTATAATTATAGTGGACTAATGATAAACAAGGAGGTAGAACTATATAATTATAGCGGCAAAATGATAAACAAGGAGGTAGAACATTATAATTATAGTTTCCAAATGATAAACAAGGAGGTAGAACAGTAAAATTATAGCGGCAAAATGATAAACAAGGAGGTAGAACATTATAATTATAGTGGCCAAATGATAAACAAGGAGGTAGAACATTATAATTATAGTGGACAAATGATAAACAAGGAGGTAGAACATTATAATTATAGTGGCCAAATGATAAACAAGGAGGTAGAACATTATAATTATAGTGGACAAATGATAAAGAAGGAGGTAGAACATTATAATTATAGTGGACAAATGATAAACAAGGAGGTAGAACATTATAATTATAGTGGACAAATGATAAACAAGGAGGTAGAACAGTACGATTATAGCGGCAAAATGATAAACAAGGAGGTAGAAAATTATAATTATAGTGGCCAAATGATAAACAAGGAGGTAGAACATTATAATTATAGTGGACAAATGATAAACATGGAGGTAGAACAGTATAATTATAGCGGCAAAATGATAAACAAGGAGGTAGAACAGTATAATTATAGCGGCAAAATGATAAACAAGGAGGTAGAACATTATAATTATAGTGGACAAATGATAAACAAGGAGGTAGAACAGTATAATTATAGCGGCAAAATGATAAACAAGGAGGTAGAACAGTATAATTATAGTGGCCAAATGATAAACAAGGAGGTAGAACATTATAATTATAGTGGACAAATGATGAACAAGGAGGTAGAACATTATAATTATAGTGGCCAAATGATAAACAAGGAGGTAGAACAGTATAATTATAGCGGCAAAATGATAAACAAGGAGGTAGAACATTATAATTATAGTGGCCAAATGATAAACAAGGAGGTAGAACATTACAATCATAGTGGCCAAATAACAAACAAGGAGGTAGAACAGTATAATTATTGTGGACAAATGATAAACAAGGAGGTAGAACAGTACGATTGTAGCGGCAAAATGATAAACAAGGAGGTAGAACATTATAATTATAGTGGCCAAATGATAAACAAGGAGGTTGAACATTATAATTATAGTGGACAAATGATAAACAAGGAGGTAGAACATTATAATTATAGTGGACAAATGATAAACAACGAGGTAGAACAATATAATAATAGTGGACAAATGATAAACAAGGAGGTAGAACATTATAATTATAGTGGCCAAATGATAAACAAGGAGGTAGAACAGTATAATTATAGTGGACAAATGATAAACAAGGAGGTAGAACAGTATAATTATAGCGGCAAAATGATAAACAAGGAGGTAGAACATTATAATTATAGTGGACAAATGATAAACAAGGAGGTAGAACAGTATAATTATAGCGGCAAAATGATAAACAAGGAGGTAGAACAGTATAATTATAGTGGCCAAATGATAAACAAGGAGGTAGAACATTATAATTATAGTAGACAAATGATAAACAAGGAGATAGAACATTATAATTATAGTGGCCAAATGATAAACAAGGAGGTAGAACATTATAATTATAGTGGACAAATGATAAAGAAGGAGGTAGAACATTATAATTATAGTGGACAAATGATAAACAAGGAGGTAGAACATTATAATTATAGTGGACAAATGATAAACAAGGAGGTAGAACAGTACGATTATAGCGGCAAAATGATAAACAAGGAGGTAGAACATTATAATTATAGTGGCCAAATGATAAACAAGGAGGTTGAACATTATAATTATAGTGGACAAATGATAAAAGAGGAGGTAGAACATTATAATTATAGTGGACAAATGATAAACAACGAGGTAGAACAATATAATTATAGTGGACAAATGATAAACAAGGAGGTAGAACATTATAATTATAGTGGCCAAATGATAAACAAGGAGGTAGAACATCATAATTATAGTGGACAAATGATAAACAAGGAGGTAGAACATTATAATTATAGTGGACAAATGATAAAAAAGGAGGTAGAACATTATAATTATAGTGGACAAATGATAAACAAGGAGGTAGAACAGTATAATTATAGCGGCAAAATGATAAACAAGGAGGTAGAACAGTATAATTATAGCGGCAAAATGATTAACAAGGAGGTAGAACAGTATAATTATAGTGGACAAATGATAAACAAGGAGGTAGAACAGTATAATTATAGCGGCAAAATGATAAACAAGGAGGTAGAACAGTATAATTATAGTGGCCAAATGATAAACAAGGAGGTAGAACATTATAATTATAGTGGACAAATGATAAACAAGGAGGTAGAACATTATAATTATAGTGGCCAAATGATAAACAAGGAGGTAGAACAGTATGATTATAGCGGCAAAATGATAAACAAGGAGGTAGAACATCATAATTATAGTGGCCAAATGATAAACAAGGAGGTAGAACATTACAATCATAGTGGCCAAATAACAAACAAGGAGGTAGAACAGTATAATTATAGTGGACAAATGATAAACAAGGAGGTAGAACAGTACGATTATAGCGGCAAAATGATAAACAAGGAGGTAGAACATTATAATTATAGTGGCCAAATGATAAACAAGGAGGTTGAACATTATAATTATAGTGGACAAATGATAAACAAGGAGGTAGAACATTATAATTATAGTGGACAAATGATAAACAACGAGGTAGAACAATATAATAATAGTGGACAAATGATAAACAAGGAGGTAGAACATTATAATTATAGTGGCCAAATGATAAACAAGGAGGTAGAACAGTATAATTATAGTGGACAAATGATAAACAAGGAGGTAGAACAGTATAATTATAGCGGCAAAATGATAAACAAGGAGGTAGAACATTATAATTATAGTGGACAAATGATAAACAAGGAGGTAGAACAGTATAATTATAGCGGCAAAATGATAAACAAGGAGGTAGAACAGTATAATTATAGTGGCCAAATGATAAACAAGGAGGTAGAACATTATAATTATAGTGGACAAATGATAAACAAGGAGGTAGAACATTATAATTATAGTGGCCAAATGATAAACAAGGAGGTAGAACAGTATAATTATAGCGGCAAAATGATAAACAAGGAGGTAGAACATTATTATTATAGTGGCCAAATGATAAACAAGGAGGTAGAACATTACAATCATAGTGGCCAAATAACAAACAAGGAGGTAGAACAGTATAATTATAGCGGCAAAATGATAAACAAGGAGGTAGAAGATTATAATTATAGTGGCCAAATGATAAACAAGGAGGTAGAACATTATAATTATAGTGGACAAATGATATACAAGGAGGTAGAACATTATTATTATAATGGACAAATGATAAACAAGGAGGTAGAACATTATAATTATAGTGGACAAATGATAAACAAGGAGGTAGAACAGTACGATTATAGCGGCAAAATGATAAACATGGAGGTAGAACATTATAATTATAATGGCCAAATGATAAACAAGGAGGTAGAACATTATAATTATAGTGGACAAATGATAAACAAGGAGGTAGAACATTATAATTATAGTGGACAAATGATAAACAACGAGGTAGAACAATATAATTATAGTGGACAAATGATAAACAAGGAGGTAGAACATTATAATTATAGTGGCCAAATGATAAACAAGGAGGTAGAACATCATAATTATAGTGGACAAATGATAAACAAGGAGGTAGAACATTATAATTATAGTGGACAAATGATAAACAAGGAGGTAGAACATTATAATTATAGTGGACAAATGATAAACAAGGAGGTAGAACAGTACAATTATAGTGGACAAATGATAAACAAGGAGGTAGAACATTATAATTATAGTGGACAAATGATATACAAGGAGGTAGAACATTATTATTATAATGGACAAATGATAAACAAGGAGGTAGAACATTATAATTATAGTGGCCAAATGATAAACAAGGAGGTAGAACATTATAATTATAGTGGACAAATGATATACAAGGAGGTAGAACATTATTATTATAATGGACAAATGATAAACAAGGAGGTAGAACATTATAATTATAGTGGACAAATGATAAACAAGGAGGTAGAACAGTACGATTATAGCGGCAAAATGATAAACATGGAGGTAGAACATTATAATTATAATGGCCAAATGATAAACAAGGAGGTAGAACATTATAATTATAGTGGACAAATGATAAACAAGGAGGTAGAACATTATAATTATAGTGGACAAATGATAAACAACGAGGTAGAACAATATAATTATAGTGGACAAATGATAAACAAGGAGGTAGAACATTATAATTATAGTGGCCAAATGATAAACAAGGAGGTAGAACATCATAATTATAGTGGACAAATGATAAACAAGGAGGTAGAACATTATAATTATAGTGGACAAATGATAAACAAGGAGGTAGAACATTATAATTATAGTGGACAAATGATAAACAAGGAGGTAGAACAGTACAATTATAGTGGAAAAATGATAAACATGGAGGTAGAAGAGTACAGTTATAACGATAATAAGTTATCCATACCATTTCTCTTTATAATTAAGTTACATAATTTTAATTCATCAATTTGTAAATTATTTAAATTCGCTGTTACTAATTATAGTAGAAATTTAATTTTAAAGTGAAATTCTGGTAATTTCATTGGATAAAGAAATAATAAGATGGAAGGTGATAGTAAGGCATGAAATAATGTGTTATCCTCTAATCTTTTTCTTGTAAAACCCATTCAACATTTTTGTAACAGTGTCTTTCCGGTTTTAGGAATAGCCTTACATAGATCACTATTCTAAGTTGGAATTTATTTTGTATTTTGACCAATTTGTCAAATTAAATTTACACTTGTTTAAATAATCAAAGCTGAGCATATCTCAAATCGCTTGAACAAATTTAAACTGTTCCAGGGCAGACTACTAATATAATTTCCTCAATTTCTGGAGCTAACTTCATTTCAAGGCGTATTTCAGTTGTCAAATTCAAAGTGTCAAACACTAATTTAGAAAGTAATCTACTTATAACGCACTCTTGAAAATGGAATCAAAGCTATCAATTGCTATGAGAAAAGTTTGGAAGTTTAAAGGAAGATAAATAACAGCATTTCCAGAGATATAGTATCTTAAGTGGAAACAACTAATAAATTAATAATGAAAGATTCACTTTAGCAGGTGAAAAAATCATGAGGGTATTTCATATCCAAAAGAAATTGAAGAGAAATGTTTGCTATAATTAATATTTGCATATGAGTAGAGTTGAGGAATATGAATGAAATGTATAAATAATTGTGTAATTGTGTAAGAAAGTGGGTGGCTAATTAATTATGAATAGCATGTAGTATTGTCATTCACTTACCTATATATGAAATATATTGTAAGGTAAAGTATTGCGATCGTGAAAAAAATCGAATTCGAGTTTTCAACGGAAATACACGTTTTAAGGTCCCCTGAGTCCAAATTACCAAGTCTCGGAAAATGGTCTGAGTGGATGTGGTAAGTCTAGCACAATAACGAAAAGTTGTACGAAACTGAAATACGATCAGTTGATATAGCTTACATTTATAGGTAGCATCAGGTGCGACAAAGCCATACTGTTGACGTATCCGATTAGACCCATCGGTAAATATCAGTAAGTATTCAAGTAAGGAGTGAATCATTTTACATAATAGTTGTCTATCTTCAGCTGGATTTGTATTTTGTTTACTTAATTTAGAGAGTTGAAGAAATAATATGAATCGTATATAAGTCCAAGGCGGGAGAACTATGTTTAAAATCATTATTTTCGGTTTACTTATTACCACGGCCATTCTCTTTGCATATGACAATGCGGTATTACTCTTTTGTAGAAAAGTGAGGTCGGAAAATGTATTTGTGGGGGAGGGGTGTGTGGGTTGTGGGTACAACTTCCTCATATAGTTAACGAATAGCTTTTGCCTTCTGAACAACAGATCTGGTAGACCTAATTCGACATAAAGACTCATGGTTGGAATTGTTTTAAAGGTTCCAGTAGTGAGGCGTATTCCAGTGTGGTGCTCAGAATCAAGCTTTGCTAGAGTATTTTTACCTTCAATATCATAAGCTTTATTACATATCTTTCTTTCAATAACTTGATGTGATATTCCCAGGACAGACACCTGTCAAAATACAACCCCAAGAATTTATAGATGCTGAGATATGGTCATTTTACATCTCCAAAATAAATTTCTGGTTATTATGGGGTGTTCGGTTTTCTGAAGCTGAAGTGCACAAATTTCGTTTTTTAAGAGAAAGGCGTATTTCCGATGACTAGGACCAATCATTGATACAATTCAGTGATCCTGGAGTTTCTGATGCCAATGTCCTAGGAGAGGAGTGTTTAGGAGTCACCTTTGCTTAGTGATTTGTCCGAGTTTGAAACTTGAAAAATATATCCGTCTACGTGGCTGTTTCCTGTGTTTTAAAAGTTTTCTTACTTCTAGTTATTTCAGAGAATCACCATCCAGCACCCTTCCTACATCTACAGCCTCCTGCAATTCAAATGCTCGGTCCACGCACAGGAAACATTTCTGACCTCTGTACTCTTTCGCATAGAGCCAAAACATTCGAACGTTCATATCTCGCCCTCTCCTCTGCCCGTTGGAATTCGTTTCCTTCTAATATCCGCCATACTTTTTCTCTATCCTCATTCAAATCCCTCCTTTTCCAACATCTTCTTTCTTTCCAAAATGATACTCTGTAATTACCAAATTTAAATTTTAGATTAACATCTAGAGCAGAAGTGAATAATAGTTTTTAATGCACTAGCATTAACTTTACTAATCAGCCCACTATTTTTGTATTTTTTTTTTCTTTTCAAGACAAGAAGTTATATTGTTTGTTTATTATTTTATTGAAAATATTGCAAACATTAATTGATCTTTATTTTGTAATCTTATGGCCAGATATTTTTTCTGTTTTATTTGCTCTATTCTGTTATTCTTCTATAAAGTTCTTCTATCTATCTGAGGAAGGTTCGCACAATTGGGCCAATCATCTTTCGCCAGTTCCCATTTTCCGCGTTGTAATTCAATGTATTTTATGTATTATTCAATTCAAGCAATTAAATGTATTGCTAAGTAGAACTATTCTTTAAAGTATCGGTGACAAGTAAAATCGGCTCTTTAACTTAATAAATGGGGTAGTATTGAATAGGCTAGTTGCAGTTTTAATTACTCGGTTATAAGATGGTTGGTAACAATAAAATAAAAAAATATATATGAATCTAGGGGATTCATTGATAGGATAAGGAAAAGAAAGAGTAAGTGTAAGTTGGGCGGGGTCATTTTACTGGCAATTGAAGCCTTGACAGAAAGAAAGGCAATGAGCTAATTGCATATTGAGTACGTGAACCTTCTCGAGTACACAAAGACTTATGGAGGCCTTTCTTCTCCTCTTTCATCCTATTCCGCACACATATTCAAAACATGAATATATTAATTAAACTAAATTAAGTATCCGTGTGAAAATATTCATTTAATTCGTGATAATAGCAATTGTACTTAGTTAATTATTTTTTTCCAAACATCTTAATTACAAAACATGATTTTTATAATTAAGATTATGATGATTGAATGAAAAACAGGTTAATTGGAAGAATTTTGTATTAGTCAAGGAGCATAGCGATAGTTAACATCACTGTGATGTTAACAGTTGATGGTGCAAATTTTATAGTTTCGAGTATAAAAAGTTCAATATTTTTTTAGCATCCAGTGATTCCATATGTATTATTATTTTTGGTGTTTTGTATATTTGGCTTCTTTGGTGTTATTATAACACCAGTATCAAACAGACATGTAATCTAGATCGGACATTTTCCAACTCTTACTGCTGTAATGAGCAAATTGCACTTACAACATTTGTCAAGTTATCATCCTTATTCTGATTAGTTAATCAAATTCGATTACCAACGTTTATGTTTATTAAATATTATTCCGAAAAATTTACGTTTTATTCGATACAACTATACACTTTTATGCCTATATATTCTTATTTATTCCTAATTTATATAACTATTAGAAGCTAATTTGAGGAATAAATCTGATAAATAAAAAAAAATAAAAAACATATCTAAATTCACCTTCACAAGAGACTCAAGATAAAAATATATTTAGCCACCTTTTGATGATAACTGGAGGACTCTTCAATCTAATGATTAGGGTGACTGTCATGTCTTCCCGATTAAACCACCACCAAACATGGAAAGGATAAGTTTTTAAGGTGAATAAAAGAATGCCTAAATTTAATATAATTCTTTGTATTTTATATTACTAGGTTATATAGAAATTACATGCCTGAAAACTACATTTTCCGCTATTTTGGTTCTTAAAAAGTATTTGACACAATCTTTATCAAAAATTGGGCTTTTCTGTTATATTCTACTTACGTTTACAATACATTTTTATATTATTTTAATATATCTAAACTTAGTATACATTATAAATAATAATTGTTTTTATTAGCTTTTATGTTTATACATATATAGCCAATGAAGTCAATCATAGTATTGTTTAGATTAAATTAATAGATACTAATATAATAATATTCATAATGATGCATTAATAGTGAAGTAAATTTTAATAACTATTTTAAATTTTATCGAGTTTCAAGATCTCACAGTGTGTCATGTGCGTATTAAATCATAGGTTTACCTGCACTTGTACTTGTGCACTTTATTATGCAATAGGGTGCTTCTATTATAAAAAAAAAATAATACTATTCAGTATTTAACGATGACCTATTGCTATTAATTATTTAATTTGTTCAGTCGGGTATTTGGGTATTATTATTAATATAATATTTTAAATAAATGCGTCTAATCGTTTTCAAAATTGAGCATGATATAGATATCAGACTGCACTTATTAATATTACATTTATAATTTATGTATTGTTCCAGTTGGTTGAAGTTTGTTGTAGGCCTATAATTCTCATTATAGCTAGAGTATAATACTTTTCTTATGTCTAGACTTAATAACTGCTTATCCAGACGCTGTGCTTTAAATCGTTTTATGTGGTTACTAAACTCATTATGCCATAAGTCCTCAGCCACTATTTCAGATATTTTTTACTTGAACTGTCCAATCATACCACTAGAAAAAATAGTAATAAATAACAAGTGGTTATACAAGGAAAATGAGAGTGAGATATACTTTTAGATTTAGGAAACATAAACTACGATAAAGGCCATATTATAAAACCTACTGGAATACCTTAGTAAAAAAATAAATAATTAGGGAAAGGCTAATAAGTAAGCTAAGCATATGTAAAAAAAGAAATAACTTGTTTTTTACTGCGATTACGGTTTAAATCAAGAAGTAACTTAACGTAACAGCTTTTCGGCCAGTTCTTGACCAATCTGGGCTACTTCATCTATAATTACATTTTTATCTAAGTTATAAAATAAGTCTCTTTCTAAATTAATAAAAAGGAGGTTAGACATAAGATAGGCATTGGGATAAAGTAGACCTATGTCGATTTTTAACTATTTCAGGTTTGGAAAAAAACCTTTCACAGGTAGCTTCTGCACAAGATTCGTACAGGCAAGTACAAATTTGTAAGCTACTTACAGGCTTGTAAACTGCCCAGATTGTGAGAGTAGAAAAACATTGTTTCTTGCCAGTGCAGTAACCATAAGGATTTTCCTCTTCAGATTCAGATTCTAAATCGTCATCTTCACAGTTTCAGCTTGTATTGTTTTTTTCATTTTTATTCTCAATTTTTAACCACTATAAAAGTTTCGAGCTAATTTGCAAATTGTTTCAGCATTATTAACCGAATTCTTTAAATTTTGTAAAGCATCGAAATGCTACAGAGGACATCTGCAGGAAAACTCTCAAGCTTTAATATTTCATTAATGTTTTGGGGATCTAACCAGGAACAATCCGTCTGAATTTTTTTGATAGGATAGTCAATGGTTTTAATTTGTAAATATTTTGAAACACAAGACATAACGATAAAGATATCTATTAAAACAATAGACATAAATATGTTTTATTATTTGGACCATTGGCTGATTTATTTTTCAAACGGTAACAAAATTGAATATTCTCTGGGCTTACACATAACTCAATTCCTTGACAACTCTTCGTCAACAATCGAAGAAAAAGATTTTTGTTTGCTCCACCACCTTGTGGCTCCTATTTGTTCCATCCTGTACAGTTTTCGTGTATAATATGTTTTCTTTTAGTTTCTCTCAATCATACGGTCATTCTTTTGTACGATGAGCATATAAAAAGAGCAGATTCTCAAACTAATCGAAATAAGTTTTTTGCTTGGAGGAACTTTGGTGCTGAATCGTTTGAAAGACATAGCGGACAAAAATTGCCAGTTGGCCCATACATCTTGGGTACCATCAACCAGCAGGCTGTCTGTATATTATGCTATTAGGTCTTTCAAAAAATATTACGGATCATCAAACCGATTACTTTGATGAGCTAGTTAATTAAGATTTTTGACAAAAATGTCATGAGAGTTTCATGTACATAGTTTTACTTTTGATGATGATTTTTAGTCTGAGTTTGACTGTCTTCAGTACACTTTCTGGCATGGTTTTGAATAATAACATCAT
Organism: Rhaphigaster nebulosa; assembly: GCA_948150685.1. Taxonomy (NCBI): domain Eukaryota; kingdom Metazoa; phylum Arthropoda; class Insecta; order Hemiptera; family Pentatomidae; genus Rhaphigaster; species Rhaphigaster nebulosa. The sequence continues at coordinate 178,409,762 of OX411307.1, forward strand.
AATTTGAAAACAACATGACCAGTTCCAGAAAATTACCATAATTTTTTTATGGAGGCCAGTGAAAAACTACAGTTGCTTTATCACCTCAGTAATGCCTCGACTCCCAATAGAAAAATCTATATCAATTAAACGTTGAACAACCGATTTTATGGTGTGATTTTCTCTCGATTTTTTATTTTGTCACTAGGCAGAAGAGTTGAAATATCATGATTTTTTGGATTTGAAAAGCTACCATAGCCGCTTTTTAAAGTTCATGAAAACTTGAATTTCCATGAATCTCAATGGATTTATAAATAAGCTTAGAAAACAACGTCATGTCCGCTAATAAATGTAAAATGTCTATTATCTTTATCTCCAAAGTCAAACATCAGAAGCAGGACATTTTCTTAAGCCAAATCGAATGGATAACGATTTTCTAAGAATTTTTCACCATCAGTTATCAGTCATTTATAATAGTTTTCTTTGCCAATTTACGATAAAATTTATTGTCTCATCGCCAAAACAAAAGTTAAACAAGCAAATCAAAAGTTTTTGAGACCCGTTTAGCGTTGTTATTGTCTCGACTTTTGGAAAAAAAGAATAGGTGTTGGAAAGCACAAATAAACATATAAGATGTAGCATAAACTTCACAAAGGTCACCACTTTAATTCGGATTTGATTTCTTCAACTACTCAATTAACTAGTTAAAGTGTTTAAAGTTTTGGAACTTATATCAAAATCTAAAGATTTTCTTTTATTTTCTAGCCAATGCGTATGCAGAGTGACTTTTACTGCCGTTCTAAGAGTGAACATTAACTTGCGTTTTAACTTATGGGAAAAAGTAAAATGACATGAACTAATCATGAAGTAGTATAGTTTAATAAATACCTGAGTAATGAAATATCTAAATCAATTACCCTTCGGTCCATGCTTCCTTAATATATCATATGTTTCCTTATGAATTTTTTTTTACTTCTAGATATTCGGGCCATACATAATTTTGAAAACACCTATTGTTACCAATACTATCACAATTATTGATAGTCGTTGATTTCATAAGAATATGTATACATGTAACATAAAAAAAAAGAACGATAAAACCATAAACTTTATTATAAACTCTATTCGAAATAGTAAATTAATGTCACTAGTAATAATCCAAGCCTGGCCTGCAGGAAGAGCAAAGTGCTTTTAGGCCCAACAGGGTTACTCAGGATCAGATTTTCACATTGAGAAATATGATAGAGAGGTCCTAGTACTGTGAACGGAATGTCTGTTTGACATTCTTGGACCTGAGAGCAGCGTTCGATTCGGTGCTCCAGAAAGAAATTTGGGAGTCCTTCAAGGCAAAGAACATTCATATAAAGTTTTTATAAAATCAACTTACCAGGAGCCGAAGGGTGTCTTGCGCCTAAATGTTCAGAAATCAAGAGCGTTTGGACTGGAGGATAGAGTGAAGCAAAGTGACTCTCTGAGCCCACTTCTCATTATTGTATACATTTACAAAAGACGCATAACTCGAATGCACATGGACCAATGGAACTTACATCCTGTTGCTACACAGATACCCCTGTTTGCAGACGACATCGTGCTTATTGCTGAGTCCTCCGAGCGACTTCAACAGGCAGTAACAGAGTGGAATAAAGAATTGAAGAGAAAGGGAATGCCTTCTAGTCGGTAGAACTCAAGAGAATGCCCAGATGGTCTGCAGTGAAAAGATGTGGAGGTGGTGACAGAATTCAACTATATTGGCACGGTGATCAGCAGATCTGGTAAAGTGGATTCGGAAATCTCAAGCAGAATCTCTAAGGTAAATTTCATATGGGTACTACCAGATCTGGAATTCTGTTATCGGAAAAAGAGAGGCGGGGCAAGAGGTAAAGCTCCACTTATTCAAGTCAAGTAATCGTTGCTAAATTAATTATTAAAATTAATAGATAATGCTGAAATTTCAATTTCCTGTTAAACTTAACGGATTTTAACAGTAAAAGCCATATTTATAATTAAATTGCAAAAGATATTGATTATTGATTTATTTAAAAATTTACTTAAACAGCTCATAATTTTAAGTAGTAATAATAACTACATTTACAAACACCTGATATATATATATATATATAGTATTCCTTATATAAGATTTCAAGAAAATGAATTTTTTTTTTAATCATTATAAATTTCCAAAGTTTATTAATAAGCCTCACTATTAAAGAACATGCTACATTAAGAATTATAGAAGTTAACACAATTAAGTATCTTATATTAAGGAATATTTTAAACTTACATTGATTTTCAATTATTTTTACTAAAAATAAATCCAATTTTTTATTACGAACCAGGTATGCTCTTAAATTTTAATGTCCATCAATTGGGATGTTCTATTTAAGTACTTATGCTATTGGTCATGTAAGTTACAAAAGTTTATATTCATTCATAAGCTATTCATTTAGTTTTTCAATCCATTTGAAAATCTTCTGCAATAAGAAAATACTATGGGAAAAAAATTAAATAATCTCGATGAGTGAAGGATTTCAACTTTAGATCCTAAATTCAAGAAAGTATCTAGGTATGATTAGAAGAATAAAAAAAAAATTTGAGATGAGTCACCTGTATAGTGGTCTGGTGGCGCCTTCCCTGAACCAGAGGACCATGTAGACCCTGTCCTCTCTCTGACTTGGTTCGATGTTGCAAGAAAGTTCGGCCCCTCGCCCTAGTACTGCATCAACAGGCTCCAACCACACTATAACCAATACAAAACACAATCATTTAGTGTTTTCACAAGTTTTTTATTTTATTTACAACATTTTACAAAAGAGAGATTAAACATTAGATGGATCGACAAAAAAAAAAAAAAAAAAGGTACCCCGGAGATATGAGCAACAAATTAGAAAACAATAGCCCAAGTAGTGGAGTAGGCTGCTTAAGGTACCAAAGGTAATTAATATAGATTGATTTATTCAATAAAATATTGAACGCAGTTAAGGAGATGAGAAGCCACTAAGCATATATAGGTCTGTTTATGGAGTATGATATAATAGAAAACCCTTGTGGATTCAAAGAAGTTTTCAATTGCTTATGCGTAGGAAGATGATTAAAACCTCTAGAACCTTCGGAGGGACTGAATGATTTATTTTATAAATGATTTTTGGAGCCATCATGAGAACCTAAAGCTCCTGGAGGGAACCGATAATTGAGTAATCTTTAAAATTGTGGTACAGTCCTCGGAGAAATAATTTCAAAGGAACGGAGCTAATTCGGAAATTGGAAGAATCTGCACCTTCTAAAAGAAAAGTAGAGATGGAGACAGCCCTATATATCTTCGTGACTTTAAGGAAAGGACTCTTTGTGGAAGTCCGTAATGCTCCTGAGACAGGAATTCAAGCCTAACGAGCAACCCCCCTCCCCCCTCCCTCCACATCCCTGTAAATTGCACATCGTTGTGTTCCCTGTGACTAGAGATTAAAAACAAGCCAATGTTCCTAGAAAAAAAAGTGGCTAAACTGCGCCAAAATGGCGTCCAAAGATGGCGGACTAACGAATTTGAATTGATTTAGTGTTTTGGTCATTGTCATTCAGTATTTGGCTCAATTTCTCCAAAATTAACTTTTTTTAAAAGCCGAATAGTCACAGAATCATAAGACATAGAATAATAAATATGAAAATTGGCTTATATAGAAAAAAACACCTGTAAAATCATTTTTTTTTAATCCGTTCACACGAAAGTTTAGGTTTTAAGAGCAGTAGTAAATAAACGGCCAAAAATAACGAAAAAGTCTTCAAATAAAGCATTTAGAGCACCTTATTCTTCTTGGAAAAGCAATAGTGAAGCTTCAGAACATAAGCGTCATGTGTATTCATAAATGGAATAGTAATCAGCTTGATCCAGATAATTTACTTTAATTAAATAAACAAGCTTATATTAGTGCAATCATTTAAGTGCCAGTAAAAATTATATAATTATTTTTTTAAATCGTTTATTCTTTTCTGAGGACTTTTAAGACTGGCCTCTCGTAAAAAAAAAAGTATAATTATAGTATTTAATCTAAATCCAGATTCACTCTTCCTCTCACCTCATACTAACTAAACATACATACTAAATTACCTCAATCAAAATTTTCCCATCATAAGCGGTTACTCTATGTCGAAATATTGAGTAAAATTGGCATATGCAAGCTTTTAGGGCTATTTGGTATCTGCCATTATCTTCAAGTTTGTTTCTTCTATGATTGATGTTTGATTTTTGTTAAACGATGAGATAACTGGAAAATATATGTGATTTAAATAAAGTATCTCTCTTACTTTCAAAAACAGACAATAATATGATTTATTTTCAGAAACATCTTGTAAATCCCATTAGAAAATTGTTGTTGCCGCTATCGCACAGTGGGACCAACAGCTGATCTATGAGGACAAAATTCAAAGACTACAATTTTCGATTGGAAATCACGTGCTCGTCACAAATAAATAAAAAAAAACCTTCAATTGTTTTTAAATAATTACTAAAATTATTGTATAGCGAAAAATTAAATTTTAAAATTCCATTTTCAAAGAATTTTAATGAAATAACATTGACCGAAAAATAAAAACAATGTGGACATATTCAAATTAATTTAATGTATTTCTTCATCCTCAGGATCGACATCCGTTAAAAACTAACTCTTTGACTAAAGTCAGTCATAATCGCTTAGCGAGAAGTCAGTAAGTAATGAACTGAATGCCTGTGCAAAGTTAATCCAAAGGGCCAGAATTAGGGCGGTGGGCAAAGTTATCACTTGCCCCGGGCGACACAATTCAGATGGTGAAATTTTATTTTTAGGTTAAGTAAAAAATATTTGTTTCGAGTAATATTTTTGATTGATTTTTTTTTTCTTTTTTGTTTATTTTGACCTTCAATAAAATGAGTTGTCATGGAATTATGATGCTGATTTCGAAAAATGTTGTCTAAAATACTTTTGACTTTTATTGATGTTTTTTAAAGCCATTTACTTAACTTACAATCAACAATTGCCGCCAGTCAGTTAGAGGATCTGAAGGTGATCGGTTGTTTAAATATTGTGCTCCAGAGGATTACCTACCCAGCCTACAACTGATGTTTAAAGTATTCTTTAAATTATTTTATTTATTTTTTCTAAATTTACATACATGCTTTCATCATAGTTAGCTATTTGTTTTTTTATCTTATTATATTTATTATTGTAAATACAATTAAAACAATTGATTAAGTAGTTAAAATGGACGAGCTATTTTTTAGCTGAACAAAAAGACGAAAACGAGGTTAGATGAAAACTCCACCTGATCCGATACAATTAATTGATGTTATAAATAATGTACCCACATACTTATTAATAAACAGAGAAGGAGATGAGGAATTCCAAAGGGTATCTCAATTTTTAATTCATAGATTTATTAATAATTTGATTGGAGAGGCAAAGAACATAAACAAATTACGGGACGGAGATTTACTCATCGAAACTAGTAATAATAATCAATCAAAAAAACTTCTAGAATGTAAAAAATTTGCAGATCAATTTTAATATATCTGTAAAACCGCATTCGACATTAATTACAGTAAGGGGGCTATTAGATGTTATGACTTGTAATACTTAGAAAAAATGAAATAATAACTGAATTAAATGCTAAAATTAATGATATTCGAAGAATCAAAATCAAAATAAACGGCAATGAAAAATTTACCAATTCATATATTGTGACCTTTCCGACACCATTCCCACCCGAAACTCAAAGAATCGGTTACCAAAATATAAGTGTTTAAAAATGCACACCAAATCCTTTAAGATTTTTTAGATGCCTTAGTTTTTCCCACCATGCATTGAAATGCACAAACCCTAAAGCCATCTGCTCTCAATGTAGCGAGGAAAAATACACAGATGGTAAATGCACAAAACCCCTCCAAATGTATTAATTGCAATGGTGAGCATAACAGTTTTTACCACCGTTCGTGCCCCATTTTTAAAATAAATTCAGTTTACTAAGAAAGTGCGGTACAAAGAAGAGAAAAAAATATATCAGATAGAAAACCTCCAACATTTGAATAGACTATTCTCTGAATTAACTAGGTCTCAGAAAACATTAAAAACACAGGAGACTGGCATCCAGACAGATTTATTTTTTCAATTTGAAAAAAAGGTGACCATTAAACATTCCTCTCCTTTTCCTTCCACATCGGCCGTGTTAGGACCTTAACATCAGCGTACGGTTATGACACGATCGGCAATCGCTGCTGCGGTTCATACCCCCCTCACCGCCGCCCCTCTCTCGGGTCCGTCCCTACTCCATACCCCTCTATCTGACCCTCCTCCTTATCTCCCACCCTACCCTCGGCTCCCGACCTTAACTGCTTTTACCTAGCATTCCGAACTTTTAGATATGGCTCCTTTAGACAAGGGTCGACCTGAAGGCGAAGAACTCATAGATGTAGATTCCTCGGGTACTGAAGACGGATATACCGAAGTTACGTATAAAAAAGGAAAAATTAAAAAGGCATCAACAAAATAAATAATATGAATACCTATTTTTTGTATAATTTTCTTTGTATAGTTTTATTTTATTTTTCCTGTCATTATTGCAGCTTTTGTCGTTTTTATTATAGCCATTATTTGGACTCTATTTTATAACAAATTTGTATTCCAGATTACAACTTTTACTAACATAACTATTCCGCTATTTAATAAATCTAATTTATATTGGTTACTATTACATAAAAATAATTTATTTTTTCTTTTATTTTATGGCATATTTATATATGTGTGTATGTGCGTGTGTGTGTGTGTGTGTGTGTGTGTGTGTGTGTTATGTGTATATATGTGCGTGTGTGCGTGTGCGTGTGTGTATACATTATGTGTATATATGTGAGTGTGTGCGTGTGCGTGTGCGTGTGTGTGTGTGTGAGGTAAGTCTAGCTCAAAAACGATAAGTTTGCAAAACTGAAGGGTAGCTATAGCCATAAAAGATGCAGTATATTCCCATCATGTAGAAATAGATTCTCCACTTCAAGTAATAGCAACTACACTTCATCTAAATACTACTTTCACAGTTTTCAATATTCATCTTCCTCAAGACAACACCATAGAGACAGAACACCTGCTCCATATCCATAGACAAATGACGAAACCAGTTTTGTACACCGAAGATTTCAATGGCCACAATCCATTATGGGGCTCTCAAGATACAAATTCCAGTGGACGATTACTATTACTCTATTACTTAATTCCGGCAAGCCAACATATATGAGCTCCACCTAAGGCACATTTTCAACTATAGATCTCTCCATATGCATCAATTCGCCGATTGATATCATGGACTGTATAGTTCTACCAGAACCTTATGGCAGTGATCATTTCCCAATAAGTCTAAAATTTAGCAATGCTAAATGCAATAACTACATAATGCCTAGATGGATTTAAGAAAAAGCAGATTGGCTCCTATTCATTTCTCTAGCTGCCCCACCTCGAGATCTCCCCAATAGTCTGACAATCGATGACGAATGCCTAGCTAAAACCGAGGCTATTCTGACAGCTGCAGAAGCCTCTATCCCAAAAATTAAGGGATGTTGGTAAAGGCCACCAACCAGTTCCCTGGTTTAATGACGATTGAAAAAATGCTATACCACTTAGAAGAAAAGCGCTTAAGAAATTTCAAAAAAATATGAACTTGGCAAAACATATGGAATTTAAAAACGAAGGGCTATGTGTACAAGAGTCATAAAATATATGTAAAAAAAAAAAAAAAAGAATCATGGAAATCATTTATTGAATCCATTAATTCTTCTACCCCTTGCAAAGTTGTATGGGCCAAAATAAGGAAGATAAGAGGAACCAGTTCTTTGTACAGATACACCTTGATATGCGAATGGAAACTATGCGACAATCCAGAAATGATAGGAAGTAAATTTGCCGACTATTTATTTTTCTCGGTCTTCCTGGTCCCGCGAAATCTCGACAAGACCGGTGGCTCCCTATCGGAAGGTCTAGAAAATTTGCTTCAAGAAGCCATCTGCCTCATAAAAGTCGATTTTTTTCTCTGAGTATTTTTTAAGCGCTCATTAATTTTGTATGTTGATCGGGCTACATTGTCCTTCAAATATGTATAATTCTTATAATCGAATACGTCAATTTTGTGAGTATTAATAATTTCCTTTAAAATTTCAGTCGTCTTTTCATGAGAAGAAAATTTTTCGCTCAGTTCAAAAAATGTGAGCCCAGGAATTGTGTTCAATTAAAAAATAACCCAGTGCTTAGCGCAAAACTGAGTAAAATTTTATGAACATTTCTTGAAAGAATGGCCAAAAAATGGTACAAAATGAAAAACAAAATTTGCCTCGGGATATCCGGAAGGTTATTTTACAGATTACATAAGTATTGCTTATCTATTTCAAAGCTTTATTCGGAAACCAATTGTAATAAATATTAAATAAGTAGAGGATATGTTAATCTGGTGAGGAAGAAACAGAATTACCTGATTTAGCTGAAGCCATATTGAGCGATAACACACTCCGACTCGTTACAACTCTAAATGACTGAGGCACTGCTTGTTCTGTTTTGACTAATTTGAACCCAAGAGCGACACCATAATCAAATTTTGAGATTATACTAGTGAACTTTTTAAGTCAGCAACTATTTATAGAAAGGATGCTTTATTAGCTTCATGATATTTCGAAAGCTGTTTTTATCCTCCTCGTCCTGTCTTCTTCGTCGCCATCATCTCCATTGTCTTCGCAATCATCGACTGGCCCATATTTTTTTAATGTATACTCCTCATTTGGTACTTGGACAATAAAGTTTCGAATTAATTTTGGTTCTACGGATTCACTTTAAATATCATTGGTTCCTCTATGAAGAATTTGATAAGGATTTTTGGAGATAATAATAAGAAAGCGCGGATTACATCCCTTCTCATCCCTCTCAATAAATATTTCTTGGTTATTTTTTCCTGATAGGTGAAAATTACTTGCTGATCAATGACTTACTGAGTTGGAAAATTATATAATTGATAAGTGAAGATCAGTGTCGCGTAGTTGAAAAATACATACGCTCAATGTCCAATGGCCAACGCGACACATAAACACAGCATGATATAACCTGGTGTTTTGGATCCAAATACAAAGTGTTCTGGGCCTCTCGTAAAAAAAATATGTATAATAATAGTATTAAATCTTAATCCAGGCCCACCATTCCCACCTCATCCTAACTAACCATATATAATCCATTATCTGAATACCAATGTTCCAGAGTGTCGAAATATTTGTCAAAAACTGACACACGAGGTGTTGCCGCTTTCTGCGATATCTGATATTATCTTCGAGTTGGTTTCTCCTATAATCATGTTTGATTTATTTTAAACGATCAGTTAACTCAGTGTTTCTCAACCTTTTAGTATTTGCGACCCAATTTCCAATCACAATTTTCATCGTTCCCCCCTCCTCCCACTATACAATAATTTTCACTGAAATCGTCCTGTAATCTTAATACTAGTTTCTATTTAATTTAGTTTACATAATCACGTAATGCATATATCAATTCTAATTTTCAAATATATCATTTATCAATTCAATATTTAAACTATGAATGCATATAATTGTCTCGAACAAATAGTAGATAATAGATTTACTTTCTGGAAATAAATCATATTATTATCTGTTTTTGAAAGTAAGCGAGATACTTTATTTAAATTACAGATAACTTCCAGTTAACTCAGTGGTTCTCAACCTGGGGTGCGTGTCAGAGATAAAACTGAAGGGGGAGAGGCGAGTATATCGAGAAAAATATATCGACAAAAAATATTTATTTTATAGAAAACATTCTGACATAATAAAAAATAAAATGCACTTTACACAGATATCATACACTTATAAATAGATATTGTACAATGTATTTAATAATTAACTTATAAACATTAAATTAAAAACTAGATTGTTACTTATTAGTGACCCCCTTGGGCCTGTCTTGTAGAGCAAAGTTTTTCAAACAAAGATTTAATATTAGAAATTGCAACTCTTTTTACATATTTTTATATTCTTGATAGGTGCAACATTTCGGTACAAGTCCGTCTGTTAGTACATTCGGACATTTTTCCTGATAAATGTTGCCCAGCACATTAGTGACATGTTGGTCGGTGTTTTGTTACAATTCCATGCCTTGATTGAATTATTGGCAAAACTTGCACCGGGTGAAAGTTTTTTGTCCCATTGCATTTCAACGCAGTTTGGTTAATAGCGTTATTTTCTCCAATTTGAATTTGAATGAGGGTAGAGAAAAGGCATGGTGGATATTAGAAGGATAGGAATTCTAGAAGGTAGAGGAGCGGGCGAGAAAGGAACGTTCGAATGTTTTGGTTCTATGGCAAGGGGTATACCGTGGACCGAGGATTTAAATTGCATGAGGCTGTAGATGTAGGATGGGTCCTGGGTGATGATAGTTTGGTATAGGAAAGATTCGAACCGAGGAAATACTGTCTACGGTTGGAGGGGAAGAGCCACTTTAACTCGCCGTAAAGGTGGGACACATTCGAGCCCGCCTCGAGGTGCCGAAGACAAATCTTAAGAAGCAGTTCATAATCCGCTTCAATCTTTCCTCGAGCACATTCGAGAGGCCCCTGTATAAATACTCGAACCTTGGGTAACTCTTGAGGATAATTTAAGGAAGGAAGATAGGGGTTGATTAGGAATGATAACTGCTTGAATTCGGTCGGAAAGAAAAGATTGAAACTGAATAGAGCAGTTGGAAAAGGATAGTGATTTTACTTTGGCAAAAAGGATAGTGTGGTCCAGGAAATCAAAATTTTTAGAGAAGTCAAGGAGTATTAATACACTTCATTTTTTTTCGTCCACAGCGGTATAATATAGTACTCGCATTTAACTTTTACTTGCAAGAGGTACCTTCAACATCTAAAGGTGCAGCAGGGCAATTTTTTTACGTGGGAAACCAAGAACTTAGCTGCTATACTTGGAATGGCCTCGGTCCAAAGAGGGGCAGTGTGGAAATCGCTACGTGTACGTTATGTCAAAAATCAATATCTCGTTTGTTCGAATGATGTCAGACAGCTGTGGAGGAAAAAAAAAACAACTACAATTTTGCTATATGTGTTTGTACCATCTAAAAGTTCATCCCACGCTTAAACATATTGAACACTTGTTTTTTAATACAGGACACAGCCATGTGACTCAATCCATTCAAAAATCGAGCGCAAATCTAAAGATGTTCTTGTATATACACCATCTGCATGGAATCAATTGATTAGATTGGCAAGAAGCAATCCTAGCCCGTTTGCAGTGTTACCTGTTATGCAAATTAACGAACATACAACAGTGAAGACTTTAAGATATACTTTCATTGTCTAAACGAAATGTTACAATGACATTTAATATGTTTCTTACAAACTAAGTTACAATATCTTAGCTATCTTACATCATGGCTTACTCTGATATGGAATGTCTAATATAGAATCTTAGAGAAGGCTTTATAGGGATCGGAATGGAGAGGGGATGAAGTTGCAAGGAGAAAAAGGAGGGAGATAATTTCCTCTACACCTAAATTCTGGGTGGCCTATTTAGGAACAATTCTTGGAAGCTCATGTGAACTTCTTGTGAGGGCTGTCCTGAGGGTTCAGTTAAAGTATACAATTGACATCTGAACTAGAATATGGTAGCAATAAACTGTTGAATATAAGAGAGAGCTTGACATGCTTTCCGGTAGGAGACAAAAGATCTTTGGGCAATGGTCAGCCGACACTGACATTGACAAGGTGTTACCACATGCTAAGGATTCCCATATGTATGGTCTAAGACATTAGAGAGCCCTGAAAAAGACAGTTTACTGATATTAAACTAATGCTTAAAATTATAGTTATAAAATTGTTAAATATAATAGTCGTCTGATAACTTGCATGACGATTTTATCGACTTCAACCCTCAGGGAAAATGCTTCGTGAATGATCAAAGTTCGAAGACAAAAGGCAAAAAATGTAAACCAAGAAAAAATATTGGTAAAAATGGAGATGGAGATAATAATGCGTCAAACTCCGAGAATAAAAATGAAGAGAAATATCTTCAACAAATTAAATTGCAGAATACTGAATGGCTGCAATACACGAAAGATTAAAATAAAATACGTTGATTTGCAGAAAGAAAAGAGGGAAATGACAGGAAGGAGAACCAACGAAACCCTATGACAAAAGGTTTCCTATTTCCGAAAATAAAAAACAAGATCTTCTGAAACTGCGCAGTGAAATATTGACCCCTAAGGCCTATCACCAATTCTATTTTGACTTAATTTCAGATAAGACTGTCCAAGATAAATTTCCGGAGCCAGACGAAGACGAAGGCGAAAATGAAGAATCAATTACATAATTTTTTTTCAATAGCCGTGGAAAAAAAATTAAAAAATGTTTGTTCTTATTTTTTTATGTTATTAAAACAATTTTTTTGAAATATCATGTTTTTTATACATAAAAAAATCTTTGATATTTTAAATTCTAGTTTTTATTGTATTTCAAGTGCATTTACCAATGTGTCTTGAAAGAAATAATTTTCACGATAAAAACATTTTACAAATTAAATAAAACATTTAAAATAACAGGAGTAGATTTATTTCGATGGACCTAGTCAAAATTGAGAATGAAAAAAATGCTGTCATTAAAAAATGGCAAATAAACATTTCATTAGAATTGACAAATTCTCAAAATTAAAACTTATGCTGTGGTAAACTATCGAAAATGGCAGATTCGTTACTTTGCGACACTAAATGGTCATCTTTCTGAAAAAAGCCCCTTCATTGTAAACTATCGAATCTGCACTTCCAGGCGATAGAAAAACCTGAGATTATTACGACTATTAACAATGGAATTCTCACAAAAAATCATATAAAATCATATCTTTGAAAAATCACAAAGGCAGGCGCCGAATTACACTAAAGGTAAGAAACTGTTTTTTGGATCTCCTTTTTGCAGTGAGTTTTTGCAGATTCGCTAGTTTACTGCAAACCTTACGATATGACCCATCTTCATAGAAAACAGCCAAAATTATACCAATTCCTAATCCAAATAAGGATCCTACAAAAACAGGTGGTTTTTAATAGACCAATCAGTCTATTAAATCTATTTTCTAAGATCTTTGAAAAACTATTGTTAACCAGACTACTAAAGCACATATCCCTACACAATATCATACATAACGTGCAATTCGGATTTAGAACCAAACACACAACTGTTGCATAATTAGCCAGACTGATTACATCACAAAAGAATATAACGAAAAGAAGCACACGTATATGCTTCTTATCGATGTGGTAAAGGCTTTTGATTAGGCCTGGCACATGGGCCTCATCCACAAACTTATTATCAACTATAATTTTCCACCATACATTATTCACCTCCTTCAGTTCTATCTCAGCAATAGATCCTTTTTCATCACAATTACCACTTAACTACGTTTCCCATTTAATCCATTTCTTTCCGAAGCTTTTTGTGGTTTCTTGGAAAAAAAATATTTTGAAACATCGATATATATGTGCCAATATTATCAAAATATTGATATTGTTAACCGATATTAATATAGGTGTCAATATCGATAATTTTCTTTCGATATCCCATCACTAATGAAGAGATCGCATAAGCTGCATAGAAGTGGATCGCTGACTAGTTCGATGAAGACTGCATCACTGCGACCGATCGCGTTCTGTGTGACATGTATAGTGCAATACATAGTCATACAACAGACTGGCAGCTCCCCGCGGGCAGAGAATGCAGATCGCGTTCAGTGCGCTGAGCCTTGTGTCGGGTGAAGTCTCTTTCTCGATATGTGGGCTAAATAATCTTGATTTCGTGTCAGACAGAAAACTACGAGTATATTGGCTACAAGAAGCTGTCAATCACTCATACGGTATAATGGGATATTTTAACTTTCAGGAACCATCGTTCAGGAATGGAATGATTGATTTTGTCAATCAAATAGTTTTCCAATTATTATCAAAACCTAACGCTCAAAGAATGAAACCGATCTTCTTGGATTGGTCAGAAACAGCCAACAGATGGGATCGGAGCCTATTCAGGAGAAGGCATAAGAAGGATCAGGAGAAGGGGTGGAAGGCTAGAATATAAATTCGTGGGACATTGAAGAGAGGCTAACTTTTTGACCTTTGACGAGCAGAGCGGATGAAGAGTCAGATTTTGGTGATATATTGGCACAGATACGTGAACTTGGAAACCATATCGAATATTAAGGACCAAAAAAAAGTATCCTCTCTGTTAATAAAAATAATATTGAGTAAGCTATTATCCAATGGCACCACTGTTGCCTAATTATTTAAAAACTCAGCAGTATATATAAATATATTTGGAAATTTAAAACCTGTATTTTCTTGAATATTTGTTAATACATGCTAATAAATATATTTCATACATGTGTAAGTGAAAGTAAAAATGATGGGCTAAAACTTAATAATACTAAAAACTCTTTTAAACTATTATATTAAAACAGTAACAAAAGTTAAAAAAAAAAAAAATTATTTTGGAAGTGTGACGGATAACATGTTTAGATCCTAATATTTTCTACTTCTAATAATAAATATATTATTTTTTTTTTCAAATTATATGACTTTGATTTATCCCAATATCTCCATTTTTTTTTCTATTTGCCTTATTCTTATATTATTCCAGTTAGATAATGCATTCTGAATGAGACAATTTTTGGTATACATATATTTTGGATCGTCTTCCATAATCTCTTAGTTAGTTGCCACGATTTTTCTTTTCTTTTTTTTTTAGAACTATATATCAACTTGTTATAATTATAATTATTCTTTATTAATGAAAATTTATTTTATTCTTTTTATTTTATAAGACAAAAGGTATAGGTAAGAGAGATAAAATTAAAGACGGAGGTTGTAAAACTTGCTGAAAAGTGAAGGATGTGAACTAGAAGAGGTATAAAGATAACCTGAAGGAGTGGACGTAGGGAGGTCCATAATAAGGGCGCCCGCATCCACCTATACAATCTAAATAGATAGTATAAACTTCTAAGGAGGAATGAGCCCTCTCTTTTCGAATAGTCATCACGGATTTTGTTTTACTTCCCTTGATCGTCCGAATAAGCTACTCATCTTACTATCAAGAGTAATCATTGTTAATTTAATCGTAAAACACGGTAATCCACAACAAATAGAATCAAATCTTATAATGGTCAGAATATGATTAAATTGACGATAGGCGTTTTTTAATTTTCATACTCAATAATCATATTATAAAATGGTTATTAAAATATTTTCTTTAAAAATCCTTCAACAAACCTCACTATAATTTATAATTTTCATAAAATATTTTTTTTGTTCCCATGCTTATTTCACTTAACGTCCTTATGTGATCCAACTAGGGTAGATATGATGGGTTCTCCAGCTGGATACCTACCTACTCCAGCCCGAGTGAGAAAGTTGAGCGAGATTTATTCCTTGGGTCAGCCAGGATATAAAAGTGAAGGCACCGATGCAGGATTCCAACTAGAAAATTCTGAGATGATGAATGATGACGCTTGCCCACCACAGCCTCATATAAAAATGTTCTAATAGATCAATTCTCCTTCTTCGGCTTTACAACCCGCTAGCCAGCGATGGCCTCCTGGTTCAGCCTACGCCAGGTGTCACGATCATGTGCAGCCGCTTTCCAGTTCTGAGTTCTAAGCAGGCATCTTGCATCGTGCGCCTCACTATCCTGCGATCTTAGTCTTGGACGTTTCCTTCGCCTTATATTGTATGGAATAGATTAATTAATCGAAATAATACTTATGTTAGATATTCGAAACATCAAAACCTAATTTTAAACACGTACTAAGTGATTTATTGTTTTATGAAGGAAGTGTAACTGATCCGATTATTTGTTAATTTAACACATTGGCCTCTATACAAAGCAAAAGACGTTCTAGAACCATCTGGCAAAGAACCAAGCATCCTGACGATCGGAAATCACATAATTATTATTCCAGGCTGTTTAAAAAGAAACTAGCAACCCATAGATCCCAATCCTACAATGACTACCTTTCCTCATTATCTGCTACTGATAATACCCTCTGGAAAGTAATGAAAAAAATCCTCAAATACCACTATATTTCCCATCCCCTCCGACGTGATGATAGCTCCTGTGCTTCGTCAGATGAGAATAGAACAGAGGAATTAGCCAGACATATATCCAATATATTCACTCCCCATCCTGAACACCACCCCACCCATACAGCTGAAGTAAAAGAATTCCTCTTCTCACCGATCCCACTCTCTCCACCTTCTAAAGCTTTTAACCCCTCTGAGGATTTATAAATAGACTAAAATCCCGAAAATCCCCAGGTCACGATCTCCCCACATCCGAAATCCTGCGACAGCTTCCAAAAAAAGCAATTATATTCCTAACCTACCTATACAACTGCATCCTTCGCACAACCCACTTTCCCCTAATATGGAAACACTCTACAATCATCCTTTTTCTTAAACCAGGCAAACCTGTCAATAATACCTCATCTTATAGACCAATAAGCCTGCTTCCAATCCTTTCAAAAGTGTTTGAAAAAATACTTCTCAAACGCATCCTACCCTTCCTTGAATCCCAAATAATCCCTTCACACCAGTTCGGATTCCGCCCTAGACATTCCACGGTCCAACAAGGTCTTCGCGTTGTAGACCATATATCCTTTGCACTTGAAAGCAAGCAATATTGCACTAGTGCCTTTCTGGACGTAGCGCAAGCTTTCGACCGGGTGTGGCACGATGGCTTGCTTTTCAAGCTCAAAATTCATCTACTCCAATCCTTACACTTAATCCTCCGATCCTGCCTTTCTAACCGAACCTTTAGAGTTCGCTGTGGCACTGAAAATTCTGATTTTTACCCAATCAAAGCCGGAGTTCCGCAAGGCAGCGTCTTAGGTCCTATCCTCTATATCCTATACACCGCGGACATTCCCACAAACCCCGATAAGTTTCTAGCAACATTTGCTGATGATACAACCATCCTATCTTCTCACCCAGACCCAATGTAAAAATGCCACCTTCACACTGCGTCGCAGACCCTGTCCTCCAGTCCATTTCAATTCCATTCCACTTCCCACCTCCGACACAGCCCGGTATCTTGGTTTCCTTCTAGACAAAAGACTGACAAGAGACTGTTCGGTGACAGGGAACTCACATACCAGGCTTAAGAGACATGAACTCAACCGAAGATATGGCCAGTTATATAGACTATTGAACAGAACATCACATCTTTCAACAGACAACAAACTATTAATCTACAAGACGATACTAAAACCTATTTGGACCTACGGACTTGAACTGTGGGGGACAGCAAAATCTTCGAACATAAAACGTATCCAATCCTTCCAGTCCAAACTCCTTCGAACAATAGTCAACGCTCCTTATTATGTTTCAAACAAGACCTTACATCATGACCTAAACATCCCATTTGTACTTGACCTTATTCCATCCAAATTTTCAAACTTTCACCAGAACCTTAGCTGCCATCCTAATTCCTTAGCACAATCCCTATCCAGCTCAAGCCATCCCTATAATCCTCCTCGTAGGTTGAAGCGGCAGTGGCCACGAGACCTTCTGTAAATATGCTATTGGAGTCCTGGCAATGGCCTGATCCTCCACTCAAGTCCTGAGCGACTGTGGCCCTAGTGCTCTAACTCAGTCTCCACTGGCTTTAATCCAGTGATGCTGCTCAGAGAGAAGCGCTGGGACCTCTTTGAGTGCCTTGTCATCTACAAGTGGAGGACAGGGCATGGCTGGGAGTTCCCCCCGCAGAATGTAAATCTGTATGAATGTAATCTAGAATTTTTATTTATTTTATTTTATTTTTTATTTTATTTTATTCCTTCTTCTTTTGTTAACATTGTATATTTATTTATCTCCAGTGTCCTTTATTTTATCAATTTATTTTTCTTTATATTTATTTTATAGTGTACATACGTACATAGTTGTACATACAGTGTCAATGGGTACTTCAGCCCTAATACTCATTGCCCTTGAGTGTGGCAGCTTGTATTATGTTCAATAAATAAAATTAAAAATTAATAAAATGACAAGGAAGAATTAGTGTTCAAAATTGCCTTTGAGAAAAAAAAGGAAAATTATCGATTGCTCTAAAATTAATCTACCTTAAAAAAATATAAAAATTAAAAACTTATTTAAAAATTATAAATTATTTTAATATTTTTATTTATGTATTTATCATAAATAAAAAATCATTTCCCCCCATCTTATTAAATATTATGCCGGTTATAATAATGATTTTCAGAATAACTTTTTCTGATATTATGTGAAAATAATTAAGAGTTTTTAACCATACTTATATTTTACACAAATTTTTATTTCTGTAGCATCTTCTGTGTAATAAATAAGTAAAGATTCAATTGACATGATAAAACTTGTCACTATTAGAATCTACCTTGTTAAAAAAAAATCAGCATTGATCAAACCAGTTGTACATAAGAAGAAGCCTGTAACACTACAACCCATGAAGGGTCTTTGGGTTCAGTACTTGGTAAGGACCGTAATTTCTAGGCCAACAGTTGTGCAAGGAGGTGATTTGGCTAAGATCACGCTCAATCGCCAAGTTTTTTCCCCAATTAAGGGTACCCACTTTATAAAGACTGGGAGAGCCCCAAGAGGATCTTCCGGCTCCACAGGATCGATCCACGGCACATAACAGAATAAATAATTATCTGTCACAGCCAGTCTCGAACCCGGGACCAGGAGAATAGGTGCACAATGCCTTATCGCTGAGCTACTCCTTTACCCTTGATATTGATAGTGTTTGTGTAGTGTAAATGTTCATCAGATAACTAATGCATTGCATAAAATAACATAAGCGGGAATATTGGTTCTAAAACGATCTCTACATTTGATAAGCACTATCCAGGGAGTCTGCACAGCTGATTTTTTTCACACGAATACACCAAAGCTCTTCTCATTTTCTAGAGAAGAGAACATCTTCTCAACATCATCTTTGTTCTAGCAATTAGAGCAACTGCGCAATATACTTCTGCTCTAGGCCCTGCCTTGGCTCAGGCTATGGACCTACCTATCGGCCCCAATCCTAATACTGGACTTTTCTCTTTGAAATTGTTTTATTAAGCTTCCTTTAAAATAATAAATAGAATATAGATGGTAATATCCAACAAGGCGACCAATCAACATGAGAATAGCGGTAAATACTTGTGTTTTTTACCGTTTTCCAAACCCAAGTTCCTTGAGATAAACATAATTTTTATTGAGAGTGACACGTCTAAAACATGACAGTATAATTTTGGAAAAAAAAAAAAACTAAACCCGAGTGATATACCTAATAATTATCACTGGATTAAGTCATAGACATCGATATTTAAGGAATTATAATAATACTAACAAACATAAAAAACATATATTTTGCAGTAATAGTGCCAACCTATGAACCACTTTACACTACTACCTTACTTAGTTCTGAGCCTTTTCCCTCCTCCTAGAATTGCAGTGTGTGGTGTACTGAAATATATTTTATTTAAAGCGCGTATATTGAAATTTGTATAGTGCCTATTCATATCACATAAACAGATACAAATAATATTAATTTATTTTGTGAAAACGAAAATTGTCATAAAATTGGACCAAAAGATCATAAAAACAATTAGGTAATGGATAGGTTATTAATGATAAAACTAATAAGTAAGAGAAAAATGGCTCTTGATGTAGCGTTATTAAATCTGCTTATATCGGAAAGGGATAAAGGAAGGGGTGGGTGTTGTGCAGTACAAGGATTGCGGTATAGTGGTAACTGATGTTCGACCACTAAGCTAATAATTTCCTAATGAAAACGGGAATGCCCTGCCCATCGTAGAGGGTTGGCTAAATAACTACCATTAGCTTTAAGGATTGAATGTTGTTCCTCCAGGCTATGCAAATTGTGTTCCAGCCCAGAATTAGCCAGAGCATGGAGACAGATTGCCAGGCCATCCAATCCCCTTGGGCCATAACTTGTTTATATTTGTAATCTTGTCCAATCCCGTCTGCGCCAGATCCCTATTAACCTAACTCCGCTTCGGCTGGCCCAATACAAATCCAATCTACGACTTAGCACCCCCTTCTACATGCCCTTAATCGTCACGGATATTCGAACCGAATGTACGCTTTCCTGATTTCACATTTACTACCAGGGAAAGGTCCTAAGGTAGGGTTGGTACAGAAACATAAATCAGATATCTGTTGTAAAACCGTCCTGTGCCCACGTAATTTACTTAAGTTTTTACTTTTTGCATGAGTTTGAAGAATTCAGCAACAGTAATACAGCGTATCCAAAATAAATTGCTCCAAAAGCTTCTCAAGGCAAAACGGATGACATAATCAAAAGCCAGTATAAAACGATGTAGGTCTATTTAAAAATAAATAAATAGTAGTCCAGTCAAATTGTCGAAAAAATAGCTTTGCCTTACAAAAGGTGGGGTAAAAGGTGTTATTATTTATATGGGTGGTAAGATAGGGGAAACAAGTTTTGCCCACCAAATGTATCATGGCTAAATTTTCTGTAGCCTGCAAATCAGGTTTTTTTCTTATAACCCGTTAAAGATTCGTTTTAGCCGAAAATACATTACTACGTTACGTTAAAAAACATGACATTTTCTACGATTTGAACAGGTTAATTGTTTTTATAAACAGACTACGTACCAAGATATAGTCCTTCAAACTTTCGACGTTTTTTTAAAATTTTGAAAACTGAAGATTTTTCCCTTGTAGCTTTCATCTTTTAACATTTCTATATGAATAACGTTCAATAACCTAACAATAGGAAACACATTCTTCGTGAGCTGTTCATTTTATAATAAAAAACTCAATTATCGGTGTATAAAAAATTATTTTATAAAAATGTATGCTGCACACAGTCCAGACAAATTCTAGATTTACCTTGCAAAAGGGGGGTTAGAAGGTTTTATTATTTTAACTAGTTGATAAGGATAGTAAAATGGTGAAAACAAGCTTTTCCCAAACAATTTATCATGTCTAAATTTTCTATAGCTAAAAACCAGGAAATGTTTTTTCTTTTCTTTTTTTTTAAATAATAATATTTCAGTACTCAGTGGTCCTAACCATCTATTTGCTATTTTAAATAGCATGGAATTTGCCTAATATCTCAATGTTAGAACTTTTTTCTGGATCACACCAGGAACAATACAGATATCAAAAAATAACACATTTCTCAATTTTCGTAAAAAAATGCAAAACAGGAAAAAATTAGGAGCAAATTCAATAAGATAACATATTAACATATGAGTACAATAATTTTATTGTTATTCAACATTTCAAATTATTAGTTATATAAATAATGTCGTGGTGTATGTAACAATCACCTCTGACATTTTGACGGACCAGATTCCTCGGTGTTAGCGGGATTGTCTTCAGTAGGAGCATCAGCTGCAACATTTTCCAAGTGGATTTGTTCTTCGATAAGTGAACCAGCTTATAGCGCCTACTCTCGTTTACAGTTATTAAAAAGGTATCATATACCGCGCAAAACGCATTTCTATATTTTCAAAATTGAAGGATTTACAACATATTAAAATCTACGCCAATATAACTTTTAGGCATCCCAAAAATTGGATTCTTGGCGACATTATGCATTATTTTTTCAACATCTTTCTACTAAATATATTACCAAGCTTATAGCTATAGTATGTTTTCCGGAGAAACTAAAATGTCGTCCCAGAAATGATTTTTCCACAATTATCATAGTGGAATTGAATGAACTAAAATGTTTATTAATTTAACAATTACTTAAAAAAACCAATAAAAAAAAAAATATCCCTTCGAAGAACACTAAAAACACATCAATAAATTCACTTGGAGTATAATGAGCCATATCTTGGTGATAAGTATTTAAAGTGTCAGCAACTAAATGCAAATGAATGCCCTCATAATCAAACCATATTCACTACCTTAAGGATATATACATATATACCTAGGGTAGTAAAATCCTTTAAGGGATAAGGGAAAACTGAGCATATAATACGCAAAACTCGGCAAGGCGAAGAAAGGGTCCACAGAATGAAGGAACATGTTAATATTATTGTAAAAGTAAGGAGAAACAGAGAAATCAGTATCGAGAAAAACTGCCCTACGAAGGAAACTGTGAAACTTTGGAAGCCATTATGACTAAAATGTGAGAAAATGTTTCTATTATTAAATTAATAAACATTTTGAATTTATGCAACCAATTTCGCTTTCATAATTGTAGAAAAACCATTTAAGAAGCTACTTTTTAGATTTTTCAGATAAAAAATACTGCTTGACAATATTTTTAAAAGAAAGACGATTTAAAAATACATAAAAAATATGTATCATGTCTTAAAAATAACAGTTTATGGGGCGCCTAAAAATAATGACATTGAGAATACACGATTTTAAAATTGGGTCAATCTTCATTTTTTTTATAACCGCTATACGTCACAAAAAATTCTCAATTTTACCATAACCCATCGACCTCATGAACTGTCAATAGGATTTTTTTTTGTTAACGTTCTAGAATTTAGAACATTGCAATCTATCGTTTTTTTTCCCGGAAAAACTCAAAAAATTATAAGAAAATTTGAAGATAAGGTTGTTGAGCCGGACAAACCAAAGTACCTAAGCCATATTGACAACCTCAACGTTTTTTTTTTCAGATTTTTCGAATTGTTGCATCAGATTGAGTGATATTAGGTCGAAAAATATCAGACACGTGCCCAAGGTATCTTGTTCTAGGCCAACTAGGCCTAGGAGGCGAGAAATAACAAATATTTTATATAACTTCCACAACTTTTTATATTATTGTTTTCTGCCTTTGCTCTTCAAGGATTTCAAGGTTATTATACATTGATCAATTTATTTTGTTGTGTAAAATAAGAAAATAATACTCCCGACTCCATTAAATGAGTTTATATGTGCGCAAAATTACAAAAACCAAAAGACGTTTCTCGTAAAGTTAGTAACAAAAAATTATTTTAGAAAAAGTTGGTCATATTCGTATTTAGCGTCCTTTGAAAACGTTATATACGAATTTTCATAGCAAACGAAAAATAAAATTGTTTTACCCAAATTTTTCGCCTTCTTCAACTTTTGTTTTTATATCACAAAAACGCATTAACTTCAACACGACTCCACCGAATCACAAGAATCTTGGAAGTGGTTCAGGGCCCTATAAACTAAACGAAATAGCAAAAAGCTGACCTCCGTGAACAAATTAGAACCGGAGATATAAAATAAAATGTTTGAGGAGTTTTCTTTATGTTAAACTAGTTTTTCTCCCTTATGAAGGGAGAAAATCTAAAAGCTATTGGTATGGGCTAGAGATCAGAAATTCAGCTTTCTAGCGGTTGTATTAATTTTAAATTTAGATAAAATCCTGAGGAGTTATAAATGCTTAATTGGAAGCCGGACATCGGTAGGAAAAAAAATCCTCTAAAAAAAATCAAGTCAATCAATTTTAATTTTTTGAGTTGTAGCTAAATACTTATTTAAGCGTTCCAAAGAACGATAAAACGGAACATGACTTACTTTTTTCTAAAAAAAATTTTGTTGTCTACTCTACTGCAAGTGTTTTGGTTTTCGTAATTTTATATACATATAAATTCATTAAATACAATTGGCGATAC
The DNA here is from genome assembly GCA_948150685.1 of Rhaphigaster nebulosa. Taxonomy (NCBI): domain Eukaryota; kingdom Metazoa; phylum Arthropoda; class Insecta; order Hemiptera; family Pentatomidae; genus Rhaphigaster; species Rhaphigaster nebulosa. The sequence goes on from OX411307.1 coordinate 178,433,385, forward strand.
TTTTTTCTTATTTTACGCAATAAAACAAATTGATCGATGAATAATAACCTTGAAATCCATGGAGAACAAAGGCAGAAAACAATAATATAAAAGAGTTGTTGAAGTTATATCAAATATTATTATTTTCTCGGATCTTTGGGGGTGTGGCGGCAAGGCAGTGATATTGATATCAGCGCCAGGGACGTTATTGTTGTAAAATAGGTTTGCCAATTTATATAAAATTAATCATTTCATTTTCCGCTAAATATTATTAATTAACTAATTTTCTTATCTCGAATTTCAATAGCCAAATTATCTTGCATGTTTAGTGGCAAACCTATTAATTACCTCCCTGATAAGAAGAAAGTGAATAGAGTTCTCTCTGTGTATTTTTTCTCTTATATATTACTCCTCTTATGTACCATTTGTGTTGAAAATAAAATACTGATTTCAATTATTGACAGTTATTTGGTGTACACCGTACCCCGACCACCAATTACACTAAAGGCGCATTGTCAAGAACCCTTGACAAGTGTCTAATATTTTTTCGAACTAGTATCACCCTTACGAGTAAATTGATTCAAACTTCAACAAATGCACAATTTCTTTTAAAAATTTCAAAAGAGGGTGTCAATGTGGCTTAGGTAAAGATATCCAATGGCTTTGGTTTGTCCGGCTCAACAACCTGCAGCTTTTTAGTCGTTATTCTTCAAAATTGCAAACCATTTTTTGAGTTTGTCCGGAAAAAGACACCATAGAATGCAATGATCTAACTGGTGGTCCCTGGTCCGAAAATTCCTGTTGATAGTTCATCAGGTCCACGGCTTATGGTAAAATTGAGATATGTTTCTGACATATATCGCTTATAAAACAAAATGGATAAAAAATTACAGCGTTTCAAGATACTTGGGCTAAGTATGGGGCACAGGAGGGCACTAGAGATCTGAAACTTTGGTAATAGCAATTTCTTGTGAGAGTGTACATGTTTGTAAGCCGCTAGGTATTTATCGCTCTGGGGCACTTTTACTTATCTTCCCCGGACAGAGCCTCTGACAACTGGAGTTGAGGCATAGGGCATACAATATTGTATACATGCATGGAAGTGATTAGTGCATTTATTTTATTGTTATATTTTAGTTCGATTTATTTCTATTTTACATTCTTTTTTTTTTCATTACTTTTATCTATATGAATTTTGATTGTTTTGTTTTTTGCATGAATGAGTCAAGTTATTACTATTACTGACTTCCCAAGATTGTGGCTAATTGTTATATTTGTCAATAAAGAAGTTATTAAAAAAAAATTTGCTTTTCATTTTGAACATTTTACATTCATGGTTTTATTCTCCAGTTAATAATTTTTATCACCATCATGTGTTTCAAAACAGAGAAATTATACTCTGTTAGAAATTATACTCTCATTGATCTTCTCATCAGCTCTCGTTGGTATATTCTGGAAGTTCATGATCTACAGAAACTCCATCAACTTTCCTCATTCCTCCTTGGGAATTCATTTCATTTTCCTTATTTTTCCTACTGAAAAATCGACCAATTTATCGACCAGATCCAACGAAAGGTGAGTTTTCATTTTCTTTTTATATGTGCATGAGAATTTCTCCGTTTCTAATTAATGATTTATGGAATGCGATTTCCATTTCAGTCTAATGCATTCGCCTTTTAGTATTATTTCCATTCTGGTAAAAACAAGCAAGAATGCATCTTCAGTGTAATATGGAAAGATAAGGCATATTCTCAGTGAAGATCCCTTCAAAATTACTGATTACCAGAAGGGTTTTGATTCTGTGCATATGATTTATTAATCGGAAGTCTGGATTTATATGAACTGTAGATACAGTGCGTAAACGGTACGTTAAAACAAACAAATTGATATATTTACAATTCATCTCCTCTTCTCATTATAATTTATTCATTACAAGAGGAGTAAACTAGTATTTTTTCTTGGGATTTAAAAAAAAAGAACTGGACTTCAAATTTCTGTTAAGAACAAAACAATTCACTCAAGGCTTTGAAAAAATTCACGCTCTGCGATTGACCAATTCACTAGATGAATAAAAATACACACAACCAACAAACAACACACCGCACCCCAAAATTATAAATTCCTATGAAAACGATTTGCCAAGTCATATTCGAATTTTATCGACAGAAAAACGCCGATCCAGAGCGAAGTGGCATAGAATCTATTTCGTGTGGAAGATGCAAAAAATGCGATCCATTTGACCAGAATTGTTAGTATGCATGTAAAATGCATGTAGTAGTATAAAAAAAAATTAATTGAAAACATTTTCATCTGTATTAAATTAAATTAAAACAAAAAAAAATTAATAAATTCATTATTTAATCGTTTATAAGAATCAGAGATATATATATAAAAAAATAACACAATTAAGAGGATTCGAACTGAAGATATTTACCTCCGTAATGAGACGCTACCACGAAGCCAGAGCCAGTGCAGAGGTAATGTAGCCGCTACGTCCTCATAGTTACCACCAACAACTTCAATTCTAAATTTCTCGAGAATGAAAGCGAATTGCGTCTTAACCACTTAACATAAACATTGGGAGGGGGGCCCTATCCTGCAACATATATAAAAGTGATCGGAACCTGATTCCTATGTTTGCTACTATTCTTGTCAGTGAGAATCTTTCAATATCCTGTAGAGTATAGAAAGTATATATCATAAATTTCTGTCTCTTGGGAACCTCGTGTTATGAGAAAAAACTGACATATTCGAATTCAGAAAATAAAAAATATCTAAATAAAATAAAAAGTACAATGTAATACTAGTTTTCCTTTTGAGACTAAGCAAATTTCTATTTTGTTAGTCAGTGTAATTCATAATATTTATATATACATATATACTGGCGTGTTCTGTTAACACTACAAAACTAGTTCGATTGTGAAAAATGAGAATAAAAAAATAAACCGAGTCGTTAACCACTCCCGGAAGTTTGGGCGCTACTAGGCCCAAGAGTTTTGCCGCCCCATCGTAGGGGGGTCGGCCTGACAATTTTCCTGAATAAAATAATCTTTATGATGATAATTTTGATTTTATCGCCTAATCACATTACTTACTTAGTGACTTTATATGACTTTTTTCTCAACCCATTTCTAATTATAACATTTTTTTTAATTTAAACAATATTTTATTTTGTCGTGCGCCTTCCAGGCATTGTGCGCCCTATGCCTAGTCCCGCCTGAGCCCGGTCCTCACAGTAACCAAGGTCATATAACACAATATTGTGCGCCCTATGCCTAGTCCCGCCTGAGCCCGGTCCTCGCAGTAACCAAGGTCATATAACACAATATTGATTATAAAAACAATACAATTCAAAAGCAGTCTTTTTTAGGAGGTTGCTTAAGCGTTAGCTACTTGTTATAAATAATAATAATCAAATTACAATAAATACATATAACAAAAATAAACTAACGAAACTATAAGAATTTAATTAAAATACAATATAGGTATAAAATTAACACAAAGAAAGTGATCTAGTGGCTAAAGCAAGTTAAAGGCGTGAACAGTGCGATCACTTGGTACTCCGAGGCAACAAATCCGCTACAATATATACGATTATATCAATATTCTTTTTAAGAGATACCATAATTGATCGTAATACTTTATTTTTAAGTTGAGGAAGGAGAATTCCCTATCGTATTATATTAACGTGCTAAGAATCGTGTGACGATTGTTGACTATCTCAACATTAATGATTTTATTTCTTGAGGATTTATTAAGGATTTATAAAGAAAACTCAAAGTCATTTCAATTTGACTATATGTTTCCGTGGTCAAACGACAATTGAAAATGGTGAGCTAAGGGAGAAATTATAATTTAAGCAGATGGAACTGACAGGCTATTAATGTGAATATGAAATGTACTGCCACAAATTTTATAATTCTCAACCAATTACAAACGCATTTAACTCAGTTGATACTGAAATTATACAAGCAGAATAGGAAATTGTAGGACTTTTCATCAGATAAAATGAACTGTCAAAAAGTTAATTATTACTGAAGGGGATCCGATGTTGGATTCAATGACTAAAACGCTCAAATTATATAACTTTAGTGTGGCGAGCATATTATAGAAATCCATGGTGGCATAATTTAACTGAAAGTGGCATTCTCAAACAATAATACAATCTTTCTATTAAAAACACGATTGTATAAAACTCTAACGTTGCCTTAATTTTTTGTTTCCTGATACCTTACCACTTGATTAATAAATCAATCCCTAAGTATTATCAACCTAAGACCAGCTTAAGAATAGGATTTCACTCCTTCAAATGTGTAAATAAAAGGTTGAGGGATAATTTCTTAATTCTATTTATGGCACCCTCAGTCCAAAAAAAAGTGATCTTTAATATAAGTTGTTCTTGTCCACATCCTCCCTTTCTGAGGACTTAGTTAATAACCATGAGAAACACAAAGATTCAACAAAACATTGTTCACAAAGTGAACCTGAATTCGATCATTCAGTGTTATTAGTAACTAGTTTATTAGTTCAAAATAACTGTTTTCGGTTTACTCTTAAGATTATATATATATATATAAGTTTAAGATATAAGGTAAAGACCGGAGCGTGGCAGTATCAACCTTAATACTGTATATAAGGAGGATTACTTCTATGAATAAATAGTCTTGATTCAGAAGTCGTGTTAGTTATTTCTCAGCCCTTTCTCTTATTTTAAATTTAATTTGTCGTTTAACTTATGTGTATATATATATATATATATATATATATATATATATATATATATATATATATATATATATATATTTTTTTTTTTTTTTTCTGTTGGCACTGTAGACCGTGGAGATCCTCGGCCGCGCGATGTGGTATTCATACATAGGAGACCACAACGCGATTATCAATTTTAGGTACACGGGGTAGGGTCATCACTCCTACGCCCGGTTTTTTTGTGAGTTGCCTCCAAGTAGGCTGACGGGCCTCACATAATCGGGGGGCGGGATAAATTGCTTGAATTATTTAATTTGATTAAATAAAATTCATGCCGGTGCCAGGATTCGAACTCACAGCCTTTGGGTTTGTGAGTAAGTGCGTTAACCCGCTCCATAGGTGCCGTACCAGTGAAATGCACTTACACAAATGAAAAAGCTATACCTCATGATTCTGATGGGCACTAATTATAATATTTTAGTAGCAAATAGCACCATTTAGGTACTAATTCGTTAGTACTAGTAATTAATGTTAGATTAATTGTAATATTTTAGTACCAATAGTTACAAAATCGTTGATAATTTTCAACTGGATATTCCATAAGTGTCGGGCTACTATGTCATTGTGCCGGCACGTTTTGATACGTTATAACTCGCGATCCTGATGGGTAGTGATTTTAATATTTTAGTACCGAATAGTACCAATTAGGTACTAATTCGTGTACAAGTTTCAACTCGAAATTTCATTGGTGTCAAGCCGGGGACATGCACCTCAAACACACAGACACATGGACACACAGACCAATGGCCAATAATGCGTTTTTGTTTTACTTTTTCTCTCGGGGTTCTAAAACACATATTCAATGGATCGAAAGATCCTGGGCATGAAAATTTGAGCCGATTACAATACCTTCCTTACATATATGGTGCCGAAAGTTAAAACGGAAAACAGTTAATGGAATTCGATAAAATTGATACTGCACCATTTTCACACATATCTTCACCTTTCCTCCACCTTTGGGCCAAATCGAACGTTCCATTTTCGAAACATAGGTAAGTCAATAAAACAAGATATGTAAAATATAATATGTCAAAAACGTAAAACGCGAATGGAAATTTTCGATTCTGAGTGCAAAAACTTTTTTCTATTCCTACACGAACTCTACCATCAGATGTGAGGAAGCAAAAGTTCAATACGATCTCTCATTGCTAATAACGGCCCGATTTTCTTTTTTATGTTTTAGGGAATTTAATTGCCTTTTAAATGATTTTTTATATCATTATTAATAAGTGCATATTTTTTGAGTTATGTGCGAATAAAATTTTAATAAAGGAGTGTTGAAATGAGGCAGATCTGTGAAAAGGGGTATAAATAAAGGTTCGAAGGTCGAGAACTTGTGGGAAAAGAGTGGATAGATGACTTGAATTGAAGGAGATTGTATGCATAGGAAGTGCGATTGCAATGGAATGTGCAAAGGAAATATTGTCTAGGGAAGGAAGGGATTAGCCACCCTAATCCGCCATAATGGTAGGAAACATGGGATCGTCTCGGGGTCACATATAAACAACTTTTATAAAGCTATTAATAATTTTCTTTAATCTGTTACCGAGATCAAACGAGAGGCCACCGTACACTTCGTAGCCGTAGTCAAAGTTGAGGAAGATGAGGGAGGATAATAGGAGTCTACGTGTAGGTCTGGGTAGGAGGTGGCGGAAGCGTTGAAATAATTTGAGAGTAAAAATTGACTATCGAGAGATGAAGGCAATATGGTGGTTCCAGGAGAGAGCTATGTAAGGATAATGTCTATGTTTTTAACGGCGGAGCAGAAAGTGATGGGCTAGTTGTTTAGGTAATGGTTATGAAAGTTGGTATTGGATCTGAGAAGAGGTTTGGAATCAATGACAATGGCTGAGTTTTAGTAGCGTTTAACCTTAATCCGTTTAAGTTTGCTAATGAGCTCATTCGATCTAGTTCTCTTGTTAATTTTGGTAAACGCTACAGATAATTCGGAAAAGAGTAAAGAATAAATATATTTGGAAATCATCGGCATTAAGGCAATGGGAACAATGAAGGATCAATTCACAAATGGCATGAATGTAGGAGCAGCAAAGAAGAGTAAGAGGAAGATAAGGATTGATTAGGAACGGTAACTGCTTGGGGACGTTGTGAGAGGAATGATAGAAACCAACAGATAGAACCGTTGGAGAAGGATAATGATTTTAGTTAGGAAAGAAGGATGGAATGAATTATGGAATCAAAGGTTTTGGGGAAGTTAAGGAGTACACGGACAGTTAATTTTTTATCATCTGTATTGGCCTGATAATTTTATTCAGGGCAGATTGTTTTGAATAGCCGGGTCAAAAACTCGTCAGGTAAAACTGGAAAGTCTAGTGAGAAAGGGGATCTAGTAGGTTGACAAGGAAAAAGTTCAGTAGAAATTGTGATTTGGAATCAGGAGCTGAGGAAAGGACTTCATGAATGTAGGAAGCACAGGAATACCCTAAACGCTTGATAGTCGTCTGCAAGTACGTCGAAAGCGTCTACGGGCAGCATCACGCCTCTTCGGCAGATTCATAACTTCGTGGCACATCCAAGGTGCAGGCCGGCGACGAAAGATGAAGTTGAAGAGGGAGGCATAAGTATTAAGGATGTTGAGAAGATAGGAAGTGATAGGAGTAACAGGAATTCCAATCAAGAGCTTCAAAATCACGTAGGATATTTTCACGAGTGAGGGCATCCAAGTTGCAAAAGTAATGTTTATAAGTAGCGTCGGGGGAGTTAGGATATTATATGCAATTTGGATTAGGTCATGAGAGGATAGAAACAGATTCGGTAATTGAGAAGAGGAAAAAATATTCGGTACAGAATCGATAGTGTAAAGGCCTAACCGGGTATGGTGAGTGGGAGAAAAAGGAAATATGGAGTAATGGAAAGAAGAAAATAGGTTTTCAAGATAGGACTTATCATTGAAGTCTGAAAGGAAATTAGTGCTCATGATGATGATTATTTTGGAGTAGAGGGGAACGAGGTTGAATTGGGTGGATTCAAAAGACAGATCCAATGGAACGAGACGAGGAAGATATACTACGGCATAAAGAAGAGGAAAAACACTAAAGGAAATTTCAACGATAAGGAATTCAACTTGTGGATGATCGGGCTAAGAAGCGTCGAGAAGTCGAGGATACGGGTTTTCAGGCTGTCATGGATGCCTACCCGGTCCTGGTGGATGAGAGTCTTGTTGGGCAGTGAAACAAAGGGGGAAGGGATGTAAAACATTACTGAAATTACAATACATTACTGAAACCGGAAGTTATTTTTGTGATTTTTATAAACATTTGATCTCATAATGTATGATTTTACTATGTTGGCAACTCTGTTATACATTTGTTATGTATATTGTATTTTGTAATGTAAAATTTAAAATAATAAATAATTTTTAAATAAGTTAAAATGTAATGTGAAATTATTGCTTCACCACAAATTCACTGTTAGAGGTTTACAAAAAAAATCTATTCTCATTTTTAGTTGGAACCGGGTTGATTAGTTGATTAGTATAGGTACCAAAATGGCTACAAAGACCCATGCTAAGGGCAATAGTATTATTAAATTGTAATGATCCGATATTGAAAGCAACCTCTAAGAATATAACTAGTGAGAGTGATTGTAAAACCGAGTGGTATAGGTTGATCGGCTTTGAATATTAGAGCGCCCCCCCCCCAGCAGTAAGGCCCTAGAACCTGTTCATAATCGGTGCATCGCTACAACCCCTTCCCCCCAGTCACCCTCCAGCTATCTCCCCAACTCCCAAAGGGCCTTTTCCAATAAAATCCTAAACAAACCACCACCAATTATCTCAAGAGTCAGCTTCGTTTTAACTTTTCGATTTATTCTCATTTTTGCAAAGCTCTTCTCTATATAGCAAAATCGGCATCGGTATCACGACATATCGAAATTTTTCATGTTTGAGTGATATACCACGAATATTATGATAAAAAATTTCATAGTATTATTATCTCTTACCCACGAATGGCAGATTGGATTCAGACAGATAGTTAAATTTGGTTTCTTTCGTTAATTAAAAGTAATACTTGATGAATCTTTCGACCATAGCATTCTATAATTTTAATCATTCATTTCCAGTTCAGATTATCCTTTTCAAGAATCAAATCGAACTGCCACGATTAGAAAATTTCTCAGAAGTCGGAAACAAACCCGACTTTAATTTCATCTTGGCATTTTTCTTCCATTCAAGTAATCTAAAATTTCCCTAATCGCTGATAGGGAAACGAAAACGAAACCTTGATTTTTTTATATTTTTTTACTTGCGAAACGAAAACTTGATTTGTACAAAAAAACGGCTCTATGATCGGTGCTTTTATGTCTCTGTAAGTTTTTTAGACTTAGATTTGTTTTGTGTTCCTTTTCCTCTGTTTGCGAATAATGTTGCGTAAATAGTTTTGATATTTTTTTTTTTTTTTATATAAAGAATGTTATCAAATGTACATGGTGTTAGCCAATTTGAGTTGTCTATAGATAGGTGCTTTTAAAATATAATATCAATACACGCAACAAATTATATAGATAACATTTGAAAATATGATTTAGAAAATATAATTTATAAAATGCATATATTAAAATACTGAGGGAGTTATTTTGAATCCGTTAAATCAACTTATATTTAATAAATGCAGGGTAGTATGATGAGGTAATATACATATTATTTCGAAATTATTTAAATACCTCTTGAAAATGTCAACTCTATATTAACTTTCTCCTTTTTTATTCACAAACTCATGTTCAAAGAAATCCCCAAGGTAAGTATACGTAGGAGTACTGAATTTTTGTCAATGAAGTTGAAATCTTCTATGATCAGGAGCGATATGCCACTGTAATATGTATTCCGAATGTATTTGCTTATTTACTGAATTCTTAGCTTACTAAAAGCTTATAATAATAGCGCTTGTCATTATCAAAAAGTACAGCGGTATTATTTGGCTATAGATGCTTGCAAAAATTATTTTGAAATATTATTTTTTTACTTCTACAGTAAACATAACATAAGGAGCGAATATTTATAAAACTAGGCATAAATCATGTTATATGCATAACATGGTAAAGATATAAAATAATAGATCTAGATATAAAGTTATACATACAAATATAGATTTATAAATATAAATAGCGATATACAAACATATACTAATACCGATTCAAATCTTGGGAATACTCACTAAATACACAAAAAATAATGAACTCTGCCTGAGTGGAGATAGTTGGTTTGACTTATATTTGCTATGTCTATATAATTCTCAAAAAAACGAGATAAATGCAGAAAATAAATAAAAGGTTTAGCGGACCCAGAGGCTAGACGCCAATAAGACTGACAGTCCTTGATTACAAAACTCCATTCTCCCCCCTCCACTCATTTTCATCAAAGCCCTATTCCTCAAGGTCTGGCTTTGCACAATCCTCCCATCTAAGCTTAGTTTGGCCCCTAGGACATTTTCCAAACGTATTAGCGCTAATTATCCCTTGATTCGTTCGCTATACATCTCGGCAACTTTACAGGTCCAGTTCATTTGCCTTGATGCCATAACCTAGAGATGGGCAAAAAGTACTCTTGAGTACCGAGTACCGAGTATTTCACCCGAATACCCTCGGTGAATACCCCCTTATTTAATACCCTAGCCGGGATTAGATAAGCCTGGGGTTGGATGAGTTAGGTCAGTCTTCGCTACCCCCTCCATGCTTACTCGTATCAAATCCCGGCTAGTGAGAGCATTCAAATAAAATACTTAATACTCATTATTGAGAGTACTTTTCTCCCATCTCAACCATCACCTCTATAACATTAACCGGATGAAATTCGTGCAATTCGGCGTCGTCTAGCCGTCTGAATTCCTCCTTCGACTCCAGTGGTTGGCCATTCTTCTAAAATACGGTTGTTTTGACAATCAGGCATCTCTACCAGTACTTCGTTCTTCTTATGCTGTTTCGGGACCGATCTTTTTAATTTTATTCTGGATAGTTACAAGGTTGTCAGCTAAACTGCATACGAAATTCTTAATACACCATCGTATTGGTGGTCTAGACAAACCGAGAAATAGATATATATATATTTTTTGAATGTTTAATTTTTTAAATGAATATGGCCTGTACAATAACCTAGGTTGTGGGTATTTGACGTATTTCGGTCAGTCCGAAATGATTATTTACAATGTTACAGGCAGTAGGTAGGTGGTTGAGGTTATTTCATCGTGGATGTTTGTAAAAACTTCAAATACCACATCCTTATCCTATCATTCCTTATGCTTTATAATAATCAAATTATAATGTTATGATTATTTCGCTTGTAAGTTGGAGTTATTCTTACAAAAAAATATGTGATTAGGAAAAGTGTAAAACAACAGGAAAGTATATGAGTAAAAAGAAGATGACTGTGACAAGTGATTTAGGGGTTGTGGTGTAGTATACCGTTGGGAACCATAAAGCAAGCTAAAAAAGAAAGAGGAAAAATATGGCTACAAAACCTTTATTAATGGTTTGCTTTGCCTGGAAAATGATTCACTACAAATTTCCGTAATGGAATAATAATGAATATAAGCTCTTACTGAGCTCAACAATTGAGAAATCTTAAAATCGAGAAATAAGTCTAATCTGTTATAACTTGGAAACAAGGTATTTGGAAAGTAATACGGAATACTTCACATGAAGACAGGGGATTCTCACTTGCGTTCAGTATCTTTTTATAATTAAAACTACATTGATTGTTATATAATTATTAAAAATTAGTACATATACTTATAATAATGTTTACAAAAATCCTGATTCGGGTTGTTTCTTGAAAAGCATCCAATATGAATGAAATATACACTATAGATTTCGTTATAAAGAAAACTCAAGCTTACTCTTGGATTACTAAAAACTTAAACAAGAAGATAGTACTTCTCTGCATACCATCACCGATCCAGCAGTCATGGAAGAAGTATCATCGTCATCTGAAGCCAGCAGTATCATCATCATACAATATCATCAAATTTATGCAACTATCTAAAATCCCATCATGGAGCCATGATTCCAGCTTTGGGAAGCCGCCAAGGGACTCAATAAATTAAAAAAAGACACTTAAGCCTGGAAAATATTTGATGGCAACGACAGAAGAGGCGACTTACTCACGGATTCCTTATTAACATTCATGTACTCTCGACTAGTGAGCCTGTGTTTTATAGCTGCCATATGATGAAACTAATCCATGGAATGATAATTGTGATGATGGCAATTTAGAGATATACTATAATATAAGGTTCGTCCCTATAAACAAATACAAATAAATAAAAAAAGAAAGAAACTAATGCGAAGAAGGATCCGAAGAAGTGTGTTCCATACTCAACCAATTTATGAATAATCTTGTCACTGAGATCATTATAGTTAAGCTACTGGTTATTTGCAGCGATTCCTGCGAAGAGCAGAAAAGAAACCATGCCTTTTTTCGCTATATCCTTAATCTTGTCGCAGGACTAAGAAAATTTGATTGTGTGAAAATTTCCTTTCCTGTTCGTGGGCTCTTGTACGTAGAGTGCGACAAAAATATGAGTTTAACTAATCAGAATTCCAACGTTGAATCATCTTAAGAATGAAGAGAAATAATAAGAAATTCAAAAACAAACCCTTTACCAATTCATGTCATTGTTTGCAATCATACTTTTTTAAGTCATTTACAGAATTTTTGGAATCACTTTATAAAGCTAAATGTTCATTTCCCACCAGGGCTATTAGATGCCTCAAAATTCTGCAAACTGGTCCATCATTCATTTCCTACCGGTAAAATTTGTTTGGTTGCTATCTTGATGGGAAAATCATGTTCCGTAGCGTAGCCAGGATTTCGTCCATCCAAGGATTTACTTTGAAGAAACCCACCCCAACCGGAGATGCAAGGTGCCATCAGTCTATCTATATTTTCTATGCCTAGGTATATTATTTATACAAAAACATTCTAATAGGCTTATAATTTTTTTGTTTACAGATAAGAATACGTAAAAGTATTTTGTAATTAATGGGAGGGGAGGAGGTCCGGACAAGTTGCTTCGCTACTGGACAAGTGGCGACCTCCAGAAAGGGGCAAGATGAAAGAGATGAAACCACCGACAAAATGCAACCTTACGAACTGCTTCAACGCTCGCCCTGCTGTAAGTAATACTAAATATGAGAATATGAGGACTTGAAACATTTGACGATATTCCTGAATAACCCACAAGCAGTTACGTTTTACATCACACTCCCAAGAGCAGAAAATTCTTCAGAGGAAACCCTATCTTTCTGGATTATGAGATCGATGATGAATAGGTACTTCTCACTTTATTATAACAGGTGTTTTTTTTATTATTTATGTTGTGATTCTACAAAGAAAATTATAATTTTAATTATTTTATCTATTGCTTTCTCTTAATTCATTACTAACTTTCTCATACTTTACATTTAATTACGCTATTTTATACATTCCTTTCTATTATACTGCTAATCATTTTAATGATTCCTTAACATTTTTAATTTTATTGTTACCTTTACCCGTTGCGTGCGGCAATAGAACATTAGCGCTTAAAGGAAATGTACTGCTTGCCTCAGGCGGGTGTCGAAGCATATTTTCTGCGCATTTAAAAAAGGCCTATAAAATGGGCGCTTCAATGTTGCGATACGTTATTTGGTACTACTTTTGGTGAGACCTTTTAGAAGCTCAAGATACCATAAGCTGCGAACGATCGTCATTCAATTAATTTTTTTTCTCGGAAACGAAGGTAAATATAAAATTCTCTATTATTTCTTTTAGTCGAGTGTTTTACTTTTAAAATATTTTTAGAAGACGTAAAACCTGTTATAATAAAAAAGAAATATTTTTTTTTCTTTTTATGCTAAGAGGCCTGCTATGGACCAGGCAAATATCATTAATTTTTTACTCCTTTCTCCTCTCTTTTCCTTTTCCGGTGGTATTTCATTCATTTATTCTTACTAAGTATGTATTGAGAAATATATGTACATAAAACATTATGTAGTTTTATTAATATTTTTCTTTTAATTTATTTTTGTTAGATGTTCTACTTCACTTTTTCCTTTATAGAAAGGCAAATTGATAATAATACACTATTAATACTACATTATAATATAATATATAATACTACACTATATTTTCTTGTATTCAGGTGTTTTTTTCTGCTAAAACCTTTTTGAGAGAACATGCGTTATTTTCGTATAAAAAATTGTAGTAATTCAATTTAAATTCCCGATTATTTCTTTTTAGTGAATTGTTTTATCTTTTTTAAAATTGTTTTATGAGGCAGCGGTAGATTCCCTTTCTCTCACTCTATCATCAAACGATCTTTGGATCTTCATATTTATCAAAATTTTATAAAATTTATGCAAGAAACAAGGCTTGTAAATTTTTTGTTTGCAATATAAAATATGTCAATTTTTTTTTATATATATAGTTTGTATTTGCATACAATTTCATATTTTGATATATTTTATAATCCATAACATTTAATCGAATTTTGTAAATTATATTATTTTGTATCTATTTTTTTGACAAAAATATACAAGTTTGTTTTCCTATATCAACATATTATTATGTTATTTTATTCTTTATTTAGTTTTATTAAAATGGTATAATATGAGCTAAAACTTATATTCCCAAATTCCAATACCCTTCTTTCCGTCTTGTTGTTCAGGGAAAAATCTAATTCAGGTAGACTAATTTGAAAATTGACATTCTTTGAAAGGGTTGACATTCCTTGATCTTTTTACCTGGCCAACTATTGATTGTTGATTTGAAATTTATCAACAATCCTAAGTTAAAAAAAAACCGTTCGTTATGAAATAGAAATGCTGATAAAGCTGGTTTTATAGTACGCCGCTTTTCGGGATAGGACAATCAGTATAGATGCTATCTATACATTGAGGCGGGTGCCGAACATACTTCGCCATCAGCTTAGTTTATTTAAATCATACAATAAATGATAAAATAATTTGTTATGTGTTCATATAAAAGGAAAAGGAAACTAATTTCGAGAAAAAAATGTTGCGCCCTTGGCAAAGGCTATGACCCCGGTATGACCCCGCCGCTCGCAACGTGTTTATATTCCATTTTGTTGATTTTTAAGTACATAATCTGATTATGATTACTTTATTAGTAATGGAGTTATTTTTGAAGCTTTCCAGTTACAATCATGATATCTTATGGGACTGTAAACTTTAATTTCCGATATACAGAAACTGAGTAAAATGTGGCTGTCATATTTTTTTTTACAATCTTTCATATCTTTTTTTTTTACACCTTCAAAATCGAGCAATTACAATTCAGTGCGTAACACTGCTTGCATCTAAATGACGAAATAATGGATTAATTGCAGGCAGAGGACGATTGGAATTGAGTGTAATTAAGTCGGTTCCAACACATTCGAAATTTCAGCTTCACACTGCCTACTCTGGTCAGTAGTAATCTTTATTGGAAAACCGAACATGGAATCCAATACGTATACAAGCAGTAACCTCTGGTAATAGCCTTGCTTCTGGACAGTATATTGCGAGATCTATCTTTGAAACACATAACCTGTATCCTTTCCTTGGAAAATGATCAACATGACAATGACAGAATCATAAAGCACCCGAAACAAGCAATTTATGGATACCTAGAGGGTAAACATTAGTAGAGGTGCCTCATTCTCAAACCTAAGGTATTCTTAAAAGTTAATAAATACAGCTAGGGAGGTGAAATAAGCAATTTATTAACCATTTTATGGAGTTCAATAGACACAGGATGAGAATGTCAAACCAAGGTTTCGGCTCGGACAGAAGACCCAGTGAATTTAGTGTACCTCGATAAGAATTTGAACCTGTTTTACTCAGCATAGGAAGCTAGAGCGCTTAAACTCCCGCTTCCTTTCACCCCGTTAAGAGTAAAATCTTCTCAATACAACAAACCCATGGTATGTTTGATTAGTATAACTAAAAATTAAAGCTCTATAGTTTTTTTTGCAACTAGTGAAAAACAAGAAAAACATTATTATTATAATTCCCACTACATGATAATATGAATGCTGTTTAGAATATATTATAATCTAAAAAGCATTGCAGCTAAAAATGCGGCAGGTGATTAATTTTTCTGTGCTCTTGGTTGGTAATCGACCGATCTTTTCTTGAATCGAGAACAATCTGGATTAGCCAGGGGTTGATGATGATGGTGGCTAGGTCGAGATAGAGAAAAGCCTGTCCTTTACCATTCCCGGCTTCCCATATCCCTTCCCAGGCGACATTCGATTTTTTTTCGGGAGAGAATTCGATTTGGTCGGAAATAAATAGTTGTCAAATTTTTATCAAAACGTCAAAGAATAAGGCAAAATCTTAGAAATATTAGACCATGGACGAGTCTGGTAAACTTAAGCGTCATTGTCTATCAAAATATCAGGAAGAAAAACCTTGTTGAGGATTCGAAGCGCCGTTTCTGTTTCGAGGCAGAGGAAAAGGATTAAAATATTCTTTGTGATTGTGAAGCTTTTGTCTTCAAGTTACCTTAATTATCTAATTCTTACCTAACTTAAAATTGATTCCGATAGATGAGAGGAACCAAGCAGATGCATGAAATTCCTCTGGGGCCTCTAGTTGCCAGATGAATCACGAATGATTCGAATGGCTCCAAGTGGCAACGGACTACTTAACCTTATGATGCAATACTAATAATTCAACTGTGTTACTAATAGTTTGGTGAGGGAGATTCCAATCTTGAAATGAAATAAGGAAATTTTCCTGTTGATGAAGACTATCTCTGAACTTGGTCCAAGTAGGTACTCCTATCTGTCAATGCCGATCTTACTTCGTACATTTATTTTTCTCATTTTGCATTTTAGACCAAATGGTGACCTACAATGTGCGTCGAATCTTTGGTGAAAATTAAGAATACGAAAAATATCTGATTTATTCAGCCTGATGAGTCTCCGGCAAATATCGTGGAATTATTATGCACGGTAAACCATCGTTTGGACGGCAGATATTTAAATAATATTTTATTGGGGGAACATTCGATATTGGAGGCTAGGTTATAGTAGGACGAGGAAAGGGGACAGGATTAATTGGGCCGTGAAGGGATGTAATGGTGACTTAGCGAGTTGATCTAATGTCCTCCAGCTAATTGACTTGTTACCAATGCTACCCGCTCTCGCTATCATTAATTAGTGTCCAATCGCAATGCCCATCTCCTCCTAATTTCACCTCCCACCAAGACTTTTTCATCTAATGAAAAAAAAGAAATTGATGAGGAAAACAAATAGTTACTTAACAAAAAATATCTGTTTACTACTTAATTTGTACAACGAAAGAGTTTATTCACAACTAAACACGGCAAAGTAAATGAAATAATGAACGTGAAAAGGCATAGATTATTATATTTAAAGTAGAAGGTTACAAGAGGTCGTAGACCAAACATATCTGATACCCACCCGCCTACCAGAAAAAAAATTACCCGGAGAATGCTTCATCTATGATAGGCGAAACTCAAAAATATTCCTGAATCTTTTTTTCTGGAGATGTACTATGGAAACTGCAGTAGATTTTATTGGTTTACGTTGATGCAGGAGCTCATCTGATTTCTGGCAATTATTTGTAGTAGACGCTGAAGCCGGTCGATCATAGGCTCTTTTTTTTTATGCACTTTGCATTGTGTATACCAAAATTTTTTATTGAAGTGTTGGGACAAGATAAGGTCCTGAACAAGATGAAATCAACCAAGAATGAGATCAAGAATCCCGACAAAGAAAAACGTGAGAGTACGTAGTTACTTGATGCAATACTGAAGTATTCTGCTTCCAACGTCTTAAACATTGTACAGGTTGCAAGTCTTTTATGTTATTCTGATGTTGAAAAAGGAAATCAGTTCAAAGGATCAATAGAAGGTTGATTAAAGCGGTCTGCACGTATGGGAACAAAGGTTCACCAACAACGCTTCGGCGAACCGAATTTCTGGACGTGGCTCTCCTCTAAATACTACACCAGCAACGGGTCACCAACAACGCTTCGGCGAACCGAATTTCGGAACGTGGCTCTTTACACACTACACCAACAATGGTTCGTCCAACAACGTCACACAGACTGCTGCTTAGCGATCTGGTGGAACAAAAGTCAATACAACTGAATTAATTGTTTTTCTTTTTTGGTCAAAATTATTTGCACTTAGTTGAAAAATATCATTTTAATTCAGAAATGTTTTTGTAAGCAATATGAATTTCACAAAATCTAATCGTCGGATCTAAAATATTTTCTGTAAAAAGGAAAAACAACAACAAAAAAACACATAATCCCATTTTGCTAAAAAAAGATATGTATATTATTATTATTTAAATGTTACATTTCCAAATCAATTGTAACTCTTTCCTATTCAATTATAACCTTTTCCATTAAAATTGTAAACCAAAAGGGCTTGAATTAATTCATAAATATAATATTTTATTATTTTAATTTCAATAAAAACTTTTGAAATAATTTCGGGATATAACTATAACTGATAATAAGTAGAGATGGGCAATACTGGAATTATTTTTATGATTTGAGTAGTTTTGAAGGGAATATACTTACGCAACTTTAGTGAAGCACAAAAAGTACTTAAAATTTATGCCTCATTACAAAAACTACTCGGCCATTGATTTGATTTGAGTACCTCCATTTTCCAAATACTCCATCGTTGTTTAAGGAAACTTTTATTTCTTATCAAATTTCTCAGATATTAATTCGAAATACATTATTATTAGGTCAAGAGTTTAAAAAAAATACTATTGTATTGATTTTTAGGTTTCGCGCTCGCATATCGGTTTATTTAAAGTTTTCTGATTTCTTCAATATTGAGGTCCACTATTATGTTTTCGGGGTCGCAGTTTTTGATAATACGACCGATTTTAAGATCCCACGCTCACATACCGATTTATTCGAACTTTCCTGATTTCTTGGATATTGAGGTCTATTATTAAGTTTTCAGGGTCACAGTTTTTGAAAATACAATCGATTTTACAATCCCGCGTTCACATATTAATTTATTTTAACTAATTTCTTCGATATTGGGTTCGATTATTTTTTTATCTGTGGTGTGGTTTTAAAAATACTATCGATTTTAAGACCGCGCACTAACTTATCGATTTATTTAAGCTTTTCGATTTTCTTCGATAATGAACGAATTAAAATCGATAGCATTCTTAAAAACCGAGACTCCGATAACATAGTACTGGACCACAATATGGATTTAATCCGAAAAGATTATAAAAATCGATACTTGATCCAATCTCGAACTCGAAATCAAGAAAATCCGGAATGTTAAAATAAATCTATAGGTGAGCGCGCGATTTTAAAATCAATAGTTTTTTTTTCATAATCAGCACCTTCGACAACCTAGTAATGTACCTCAATATCAAGGAAATCCGAAATGTTAAAATAAATCGACACGTGAGCGCGCGATTATAAAATCGATAGTTTTTTCATAATCAGCACCTTCGATAACCCAACAATGGACCTCAATATCGAAAAACCTTAATATCCATTCTCAAATAAAAAAAAATCAGCATTCACTTTTGTTACTTGATTCATAACATACAAATTAAATCATGACATTTAATCTTCTTTAATATTTTTTGTTGTTCGTTCAAATGTAGCAACTAGTTACCATTATCGTAGTGATTTTAATACTTGGGTGAGAAAGCACTTAAATAAATGAAAAAGCTGCTTTTCTGAAACTGGAAGGTAAATAAGGACGTCATTCCAGTAGGAACATTGAAAAATAATAGGTTTGGTGATTCAACAGGTACAGGTACAATTTTTAGGCTGGGATTGTTCCTTGAACTTTTTCTATTCTTGTTGGCCATTTGAGCTTTTAAAACTTAATGGAAATTTATAGGACTGGTACAGTCAATAGATTGTAACTACTTTATCTTCACACTTCATTTACCAAATATCAGTTGTACAATCTGCTATTTAGTAGCCAAAATCAAAGTCCTCGGTCCTCTATGAACTTAATTGATGAGGTCAGATTGTAAGATGCTATGAACTAATTGAGATAGTGGTGCGTTCCTGAGGCTTTAGATCAGGAAGGGCAATTCAAAAAGGCCAAAGGGAGTAAGTATGGCCATTTTTTTTCAATATCTGATTCATGATTTGTTGGAAAGATCTGACTACTATATTTGTAATAAAATTTGGACCTCATTAAATATGAGCGCGCAGTCGGCTAGTAAAGTTAAGGAATACATGCACGGTATCGGTAATTTGATTGAATTTCCTGAAATGTCTAAAGGGTATCCAACTTTTAGAGAGTCTCTAATATCTCTATTGTAGTGATGTTGAATTCTTGTTTGGTGGCCTGGAGTTTATCAAATCTAGCCGTACTCAGGTGGAGGAATAAAGTATCAGGAATAATCGCAGCAGGACTCAGGCGGTTTTATTATACTTGGTGTCTGTTGTTGTATGTTGTGTCTGAAACATGAATTCGCACGAAGACTTGGTACTTCGGGCGCTCGCTTTGGATGAGGGTGAACCGGAGGATAACCAGTAAGTTTACAAAATACTTAATTACTTATATCATCATATTTTCAAGAGAATAAATCCTTTTAAACTTCATTTCCTTACTTAGTTATTTATTAAATTACATTAGGCGATGATTCGGACAATTTTCAAGATTGTCATCTATATACAAAAATTACTGCACATTAATTTTATATCTTATACAAATGTCCGAAAGCCAAACAAATAATTTATAAATTTATAAAACTATACAACACATAAATGGTATAAACATATTTATTACAAAAAATAAAAATTACATTAATTATCTTAATTTCCACACAAAACCCATTTTTCATTAAAACTGTTTAATTTTTGCATAAGAAGTTCTTGTCATTCGATTTAGTCTAAAGAATTAACAATACATTTTAGTAAATTTAATTCATTATTATTTACAAATTTTGATCAAATATTTCTATAATTATAGCAATATATAATTTCCTATCTTAATCATAATACATCTAAAAATGTATTATGCCCAATGCATTTTGCTCACTAGGATTTCTCTAATCCATACTGATTTCTCTATATCCATTCCCAATTACACATTCTTTCGTCATGATCGGGAGGACCGAACTGGTGGAGGTGTAGGTATCTATCTACGTTCATGATAGTTTGAGGGTAAAAATCCTTTTCAAATCCCCTTCCCCTGACACACCTCATTTAGAATATTTTTTCTTGGAAATTTCTTTAATTCATCCTCCCTCCTCTATGTGATAGTATACCGCCCTCCTCATGTCCGATTTGATCCTACATTCGAATCCTCCCTCTTCACCTACTTGCCTCTATGCAACAAAGTGATTATAACCGGCGACTTCAACACTAATCTGTGTTCCGACTATTATGACAAATCTTTTGGATCTCATCCACTCCTTAGACCTTTTCATAGTACCCTTTCAACCCACCCACCACACTCAGTTTACTAGTACATGGCTGGACCTTTTCTAATAAATTTCTTGCAAAACTTATTATCTTCCTCACAGAATCCAGTCCCCTTCCTTTCATGTCACGATCTTATCAAGATCTCCTACAATATCCCAACCCCCATTATCATTCCCGAACAAATTTCCTGGCGGGACCTCGACTCATTAACCTCTGAAAAACTAAAACCTTCCCTCGATTCACTTTCCCAATCTCTGGAACCTATCTATTCCTTTTCCTCCATTGATGAAATGGTGGAATGCCTTTCTTCGAATCTCTCTATTTTCCTAAATCACCACGCACCCCTAAAGACCTCCACCTTCAGACGTTCTGCGGCTCCTTGGATTAATGCAGAAATTAGAGAGTTGATGAGGAGAAGAGATGCTGCCAGGAGACGTTTTCGGCGAACACGTGCCGCCGACGACTACTCCTCCCCCCTGTCCCTACGATACCTCACCCAATCTTCCTTACGCCGTGCCAAGGCACAATATTTCCACATCACCTTATCACAAGCCAACGACTCTAAGTCAAGATGGAATATCCTTAAAAACCTATCCGTATTAAACTCCAAATCCTGCACGTATTACCCGGTTGCTCCTGACGAACTTAATTCCTATTTTGCAGATCCTCTTCCTTTATCGCACTCTCCTTCATGCTTCACTCCAGAAACATCCTTTGATTCCGAAAATTTCTACTTCACAAATATTTCCCCGGAAGATTTACTCTCCTCAGTTCTCAAGTCTAGAACGAATGACTTTGGCCCTGATGACATTCCTGTGAAAATCATCAAACTATGTCTCCCTGTCATTTTTCCCTACCTTTTACATATTTATAATTTTTCCCTCCAAAATTCCATTTTCCCAGCAACTTGGAAAAAAGCTATAGTCCGCCCGTTGAATAAAGTTCCGGTTCCCTCCACAGTTACCGACTTTAGACCTATCTCCATCCTCTCCAACTTATCAAAACCACTTGAAAGAATAGTCCACTCCCAACTAAATATCTTCCTTGAGCAAAAAGCTCTCCTCAACCCTCTCCAGTCTGGCTTCCGATCTCTGTATTCCACGCAATCTGCCTTGTTGAAAATCACCCAAGATCTCCAATCTTCCATAGACCAACAAAAAATTACTATTCTTGTTTTATTCGACTTTTCAAAAGCTTTCGACTCAGTTAATCATAACACCCTTCTTTCCAAACTCCAAGATCTTTTCTTATCAAATAGGGTCTTAAAGTGGTTCCTATCCTTCCTGTCTCTTCGCTCCCAAGCAGTTATCATCCCCAATAAACCTCCTTCCTCCCGCCTCCTACTAACACGTGGTGTTCCTCAGGGGTCTTCACTCTCGCCAATCCTTTTCTCTGTCTATATTAACGACCTTCCCGATTTCATTCATCATTCACAATATCACTTATATGCTGATGACTTCCAAATTTACCAATCCTTCCATCCTACCGAGATGCCTGAGGCTATCCGAAAGGTACAAGAAGATATAGATTGTATCAACGCATGGGCAGTACGCAACGATTTGAGGCTGAATGTTAAAAAAACCCAGGCCATCCTCATCGGATCCAAGCATCTTCCCAATTCCCTTCCTTATTATCCCTTACTCTACCTCAACCGCCTACCTATCCATTTCCACACCACTGTCAGAAACCTGGGAATAATTTTTGATCAACACCTATCCTGGAACAATCACATTTCCCAAATCACCCGAAAATCCATTGCTATCCTTAAACAGTTCCTAAGATTTCGAGATTCTATACCTCCTAAAACCCGTCAGCTCCTTGTATCCTCCCTCATTTTTCCACACTTCGACTATAGCTGCCTCGTGTATGGTGGACTGTCTGGCGGGCTTGAGATGAGACTGAAGAGACTAATGAATTGCTTCATTAGATTCATCTTCGGAATCCCCAGGCGCTCCCACCTCTCCAGTTGGTATGCCGAGTTAAAGTGGCTTCAACCTGTTTTCCGACGGCAATACTTCCTAGGTATCTATCTTTTCCGAACCCTCAAAACCAAAAAGCCTCCTTATATTCTTGATCTGTTCACCCCGTGTTCCTCTATACACTCCTTAAACACCAGATCCCAACCTATAAACTTGTATATACCCTTTCATAGAACTGCCTCTTTCAAAAGATCCTATACCTTTCGAGCTACTTCATTTTGGAATTCCTTACCCAACTCCATTCGTAAATCCTCATCCTTAACCTCCTTCAAGCATCAATTATTTCTCCACCTCCTTAACTATCAATCTTCCGCATTTATGTAAGTACTATAGTTATATATATATATATATATATATATATATATATATATATATATATATATATATATATATATATATATATATATATATATTCATTCTATATTTATATCTTATATTTTCTGTTTATAGTTTTATGTTTATTATTATTATTATGTCTATTGTTTGTTAGTTATTGTCTATCGTTAGTAGACAGGTGCACATTTATATTTAGTTACGATTTAAATGCCTGTAATCATTAAAATTTCCTTTATTTTATTTTACTACTTAACTTATCTTAATTATTCACTGTATATAAGCTAGACCAATAGTACTAATACTGATCATTTCTGTTATTCTAAGGGGACTAAAAGTCCCAGAATAAAATTTTATTTTCATTTCATTTCATTTCATACTGCATTATCAAAATATTGCTTAAATTTACTATTTAAATTATCTTATAATTTTTCTATTATTATTATTTTTTTAATTTTCTATTAATCATTACTTGTTTAAAATTGTAATTTATTTGGAATATCAAGGTATTTTCTAATTTTATTATGTTTAGTATTTATATTTCATTAAAGCTAAATTGATGATTATTAATTATACTATGCAGTGCTAATGCGGGATAAAATTTATTTCTTTTATGTTTTACGTGTCCTATTTGATATACATATATGTTTAATACTAATATCGCTATGCATTTACCAAATTTTATGATGGTATCTCAACGGGATCTTATTATAAAAAAAAGATTAGTGGAAGCTCATTCACCAATTAATGGCTCTTGAATAATGTAGGATATGATAAAGAACTTAAAAAGGCAGTGCTATGTTTCTGGCAATCTGCTTTTCTAAGGCAGGTGGGGGTTCCACAAACCGCATTCACTAAATTTATTTACTCAATGTATTTTTTATTCACTGCCTTTGTAGACCCCCCTGCTATGGTCACTTGGGTGGGATATTATAAATACCATTGGTGATCTTTTCCAAGGGTGTCGTGTTTATCAATTCACTTAACTAAACTATATGATGACATGCAAGGTAAATATAATAACAGATTTTGACATAGATCTGACTTTATTTAAGAATGGTTATAAATTAAGCTGCCGGGTAAAAATTATGCACAATGCCAATTAATCTCATTTCGAAAAACGATTGAATATAACATATGCATTTGAGAATACTGGGTCTGAATAGCCTATTAAGGTTTTGCTATGTTGCAACATAATATTAAACAAAATGTGCACATGAATTTAAGCGACTACGATTTATCTGTTTTTGATCTCGGGTACTCTCCGCCTCGCTTCTTGAGATCACCTGCCGCTACTTGATGGTATGATTCGCGTCATCTTAGCTACTGTCTCGAACTATCTGGCCTCTCCTGGGTCGAGTCTTCCTCTAGACTCGCTAGGAACCCTCTGAAATGAACTCTTCAGCTGATCTTATTGCTTCCACATTCAAAACTTAACTGTCTTTCTTGTTCGCCTCCCCGTTCTGTTTCTTTCCTCTTCTACTTCTTGAAATATCTATTTTACAGACATTTTGCCACTACTCTCCTTTTGGATCTTCCAATTCGTTGATCTTATAAGAATTTTCGATAGGCGTTAGTCGGCTTCCAAGTCTCTTTGAAGATTTGCTCTATTGACCCCGTTCTTAGCAGCAAGTTTTATTATTATAACTTTTCAGCAGGGTCTCTTCCTTATGTTTATGGTTTAGGCAGGGTTCTCTGCCTTAACTTCATGACTGCTTGTCGGTACTCAACCTGCCGCCGGCCTTCTCAGGTAGAGCCTCAAAGATACCTTGCAGGTGTTTCCATGCTCGAATAGGAAACCTATTTATTTTAATATTGAATAAATTATGTGGCAACTAATTAAATACCCATTATTTAATCGAAAATATCTCCTTCCATCCCAGTATTCTCAATACATTGGAGCAGCTTGTATAGTGACTTTTAGCAAAGTAAATTTAATTGTTTAAAATATGATATATACAGTGCATCTCCATTTTAGTAGAAAAAAATTGGTATAAAAACACAAGGTTTTTATAAAATGTATATGCAACGTATATTTAAAAATAAAATTAAAAATTTCGTTTTTTGTTTTTAAAAAAATCATTTTTTGGAAAATTTTAAGATTGGTTTTGTAAATTAAAGATACCTACATATCAAATCAAATCCCATGTAATTATGTGAGACTGTTAATGACACTATTTTGAGTCTTCTATGGCAAATAGTTGTGGAGCTATAAGCAGTCGGGACTCTGCATCGTCCCGAGTTCAGTATCGCGTCAGTCTGGGGAGCCTTTAAACTTAAGTTATTTGGATAGTAGTAGGGTCTCGCCATCAATGAATTTATTGTTTTTCCTATTGACAATGAAGCTAAAGAGTGATAAAAACTGCTGTTTAGACTTAGGTGATAAACTCTTGGCTTGGCACGGTCCAGGTTCCAAAGTTGAGTGAGTATGATTTTATTGTCAGTGTTATAGAATAACACCTGCGCTAGTATCTTAGTCTCCTATTTTCCATTATTTCATGAAGTCAGTGAATTTTCATATGCTTGAGACCACAATATTTTCAACAGAAAACAATAAATTAATTGATTTAAGAAGTAGCCAATTAATACATAAACATTGTTTCTAGGTTTTTATTTTTTATTTTTTTTGACACGAAACGGCCTTATAGGTAGACCACGCGAATATCATTTCTTCCTAACTTTCCCACACACTCCCCTCTCCTCCTCTCTTTCCACCTCTTCTTCATACTTTCAGAAAGTGCATTCTTCTTTCTTCCTCGTTCCATATTCTCCCCTTTCTCACCTCTTTGGCACCCACAAGGACCTTTATTTTCATTAATTTTTCTCCGTACTCTCCCTATCGAAACAGTCTTGACTTGAGATCGCCAATTTCCCTGTTTCTTCCTTTATCTGCTTGATGTACCACCCAGCCCCTTCATATCCCCACATTTTCCCAAAGATCTCCCTATTTATTCTGTTCGGGTTCATCCTGACCATATGACAGTAGAAACGCAGCCTCGTATTCTACACTCTATATTGTATAAAAATTAATTATTTATGATTTAATTATTATTCAATGATTTGTGCTTGGTACGTCTACCTTCTTAAGGTTTGTTTATTGTAGTTACCAATTGTTTGAATGATTGAATTGGATTTTCACGCCATGAGACCTATGATGCTAGGATGTAGGGTGCGACATCTGCCGGGTTAATTGTTTGAAGATTGGGCATGTTTGTAATTCTAGTGTATCTAGCGTAATCATTTATGATTCGCGAGCACATATTTTGAATCCTTTCTATTTTTCTGTTTACCG